>CM059868.1:3327685-3927685 GCA_030490815.1 Acer saccharum
TGATGTTTCAAATGCACTTTGATGTTTACTCTGATCGCGGTCAACTCTCCAATTGTTTCAAGCGTTTCACAGAATGGCGACCAGAAAATACTGTATCATGGAACACTTGATATCTGGGTGTGTACAAAAGGAGAAGTAGAAAAGGCGGTTGTCCTTTTTCACCAGATGCGGAAAGAGGGAGGCAGAGCAGCCGGACATGGTCACCCTGATAAGTGTAATCCCCGGTTACAATCAGAATGAAGATTTACAGCGAGGACAGGCTATTCATGGTTTATGCTATTAAAAGCGGGTATGGTTCCGATGTTTCTTTAGTGAATTCACTTATTACATGTACTGTAAATGGGTAATCTTGAAGATGGGAGATACTTTTTGAAGTCATGCATGAAAGGAGTCTGGTATCTTGGAATGCTCTGATAACTGGCTATCGATATCATGACTTACAGAATGAGTTTTGGTCTTGTTTGGTCATATGAGAAAGAAGGTCAGAAGCCAAACCATGTAACTTTGCTAAATTTGTTGCCTGTATGCTATACTTCAGTGCAGGGTAAATCGATTCACGCCTTTGCTGTTAGAACAGGAATTGTTCATGAAACTCTCTTGTTATTCTCTTATGTTCATGTATGCTAGTTTGGGAGTATAATTCTGTATCTTACTGTTTCAAATGGAGAAGAAAAGATGGATATATCTCTGTGGAACGCTATTATATCCGTGCTTGTCCAAACAAAGAATGCCGAACAGGCACTTGCTTCCTTTTGTGAATTGCTTCGCATGGGTTGGAACCGGATCAATAACGGTTCTAAGTCTCTAATTTCAGCATGTGTTCAAGTAATAACCTGAACCTCACTAATTCTGTGATGGCTTGGTTGATACAGAAGGGATTTTACAAGGATGTGGCTGTCAGCATGCCCTCATTGATTTATATGCAGATGTGGAAGCATTTCAATCGCGGAAAAAAGCTATTCGAGAGCTTACTTGTGAAGGATGTTGTCTCTTGGGGTGTGATGATTAATGGGTTCGGATTGCACGGAGATGGTGAAGCTGCTCTGATCTTTTTGTACAGATGCAACTTTCAGGGGTGAGACCTGATGATATTACCTATTTAAGTGTTCTATCAGCTTGCAGCCACGCGGGTTTAGTTGAGCAAAGCCGGAGAGTTTTCAAGTCTATGGTAGAAGACGGAATATCACCAAGAATGGAGCATTACGCTTGCATGGTGGACCTTCTTGGGCGAGCTGGTCTCTTGGACGAGGCTTTTAACTACGTTAGCGACTCCCCTGTAAACCCTCCAGAAGCCTGCTTGAATCATTGTCGGTGCTTGTAGAATCCACGGCAACGTTGAACTTGGGGAGAGAATAAGTGAGATGGTGTTGGAAATGGACCCAGAAAATCCAGGATCATATGTGCTCCATAATATTTATGCGTCGGCAGGAAGGTGGGAAGATGCCAATAGAGTGAGGTCTGATATGAAAGAAGAGGATTGAAAAAAGTGCCTGGTTTTAGTCTGGTGGTGTTGGACATCACCATGAGCACTTGTCATAAAAGTTTTTCTCCAGTGTACATAACCAGACTGGCGAACTGCACAATGAAGCTCCCATTGAGCTCACTGTGAAATTGAACAAGTTGCAAACTTTGCTACCAAAGACGTATAGTTTTCTAGATAAGAGGGTCTCATTGTTTTTTATTTTATTTTTAAATACGTCTGTCGAGACATGACGAAATCAAGCAATACTATAGCGCTGTTTGAATGTTTATTTCCATAATCAGAAGAAGTTGGATCTCACGTTTATTTAGTTCAGTGATTCCTCACTCGTAAAAAAAGCCTCACAGTTTCTTCATACAAGATTAAAAAAAATAATAAAAAATAAAAAATCATCTGTTTATTTTGATGCATTTCAATGTTGTATAAGTTTTCTGTCTTATGTTATTTTTCTCTTCACTTCACAGGAAACATATGTTTGATTTGTGGTTATTTATCATTTTTGCTGTTTGCCAGATCAATTATTTGGCTTTTCATTTCACGGTTTGATTATTATTATTATTTGTTAAGCTAATTAATTATGTTAAAAGACCGATAAAGATCATTTTGATCAAAAAGGTTATTCTTCCGTTGTGTTTCAAATTTGTTTTGATATATACAAATGGTATCAAAGATTTAAGTTTCAATCACACAATTATCTACGGTATAATTGGAGGGGTTGCAAGTAAAGAAAACTTCTTTTAAATCATCTCCAATATCAATAGATGGATTTGTTTTCTACGGCATAAAAGTTTTGTCTAAAAAAAATTTGCCCCACATTAAATAGTCATTATTGTATTATAAATTTTAATACATTATCTATCTTATTTGGGAGTTCATTTTTGCTCACCCCCTTAACGGGGGTGAGCATTACCCCCCACCCAACTGAATGCCAAGTGTCCCTAAATAAACCAAGGGTTAACAAATATTGTTCTTCCTATTTTACCCCTGTTTTTGTTTTCAATTTTTCTTAACAATACCAAAGTCTGAGGTTAAAAAAACAACCAAAATTGAAAAAAAATAAAAAAATCTACATCATCAACAAAGCTGCCATTGTCCCTAAAAATTCTGTAGCATCAACGAAATTCTGCAGCATCAAAAAAAACAAGAGTCCCTAAATAAACATCAAACAAAAACATCCAAACCTCTATCATCTCTCACCAATTCTGCACTAAATCTGCCATATCAGGATCCATAACTTCACCAACATTAACTAAATTTAGGGTTGTTTGTGAAATTTACCCAAAAATAACCTCCCCTTTTACCAAAGGGCACTATTGACTTTCCATACCCCAATCACATTCCAATTGGATGTTTGTGTTTGAATAGGGTATTGTTTGAAAATTTGCTTTATTAGATAAATAGAGTATGTTTGCAATTAACCCTTTGTTTTCCTAATAATTTTGCACTTTTTGAGATTAAAGGGAGGGCAAGTGATATGTGAATATGTGATGTAAGCACATGTCACATAAGTACAAAACTACACATTTTAGAATAATGTTGGCCGGTACCCAAGAATTATTCCAATTTTAAGCAAGTAATTTGGATTTGTGACGTAGACACATATCACAAAGAACAATTATAATTAAAGGTCTACCGTTTACTTTATATATGTTTTTTTCTCTATTCTTTCTGATCAGTTTGTTCTCTCTTTCTTCTTTTGTTTGTATTTATCTCTTCCACCGATTAACTTTGTCACTTTACACATGTCTCTATCTATCTCAAGCCATAAAAAATGCATGGCATCCCCTGTATTATTTACTAAAACCTATATATCAAGTAATTATATAAAGCTTAAGGGTTGCATTTGCAATTTTACTTAAAGAAATTTCAAAGAATTGAACAAAATCAAAGAAATTTTTTTTTTTTTTTTTTTTTTTTTTTTTTTTTGGGGGGGGGGGGGGGGGGGGGGGGGGGGGGGGGGGGGTGGGGGTGGGGGGTGGGGGGGGGCGCTATAATTCTAGCCGACAACTCCCCCTTTTTATATGGTTAATAGAAAGGGAGGGCAATGTGACAATCAGATGTGCATAAGTACAAAACTACATATTTTAGAATAATGCTAATCAGTATCCAAAAATTATTCCACATTTGAACAAGTAATTTAGACTTGTTAATGTAAACCCATATCATAAAGAACAATTATAATTAAAGGGACGGCGATGTGACAATCACATGTCACATGAGTACAAAACTACGTATTTTAGAATAATACTAATCAGTACCAAAAATTATTTCACATTTGAACAAGTAATTTAGACTTGTTAATGTAAACCATATCATAAAGAACAATTATAAGTAAAGGGTTACTGTTTACTTTATATAAAAAGTGGGTGTCTTGTTCGTTTTCTCATATTAATTAAAATATCTCTGTTCATTCGGGGGCGGCTATAATTCCAGCGACAACTCCCCCTTTTTATTAGGGGGGGGATGTGATATGTGATTTAAGCACATATCACATAAGTACAAAACTACATATTTTAGAACAATGCTAGTCGGTACCTAAAATTACCACATTTTAAACAAGTAATTTAGACTTGTTAATGTAAACCCATATCATAAAAAACAATTATAATTAAAGGGTTACCGTTTACTTTACATAAAAAGTGGGTGTATTGTTTCGTTTTCCATATAATAAAATATCTATGTTCATTCCTCTGGCTCACGTCTCACTAATTGCATTTCTTATCACCAATAATTGCAATTTTTTTAGAACCAAAAGTGGTCGATCAAAAACCCACATCAGTCTAAAGTTTTAATAGATAAGAACAAGAAGGCACAAATATGTGATTCACAAACCTATAGCTATCGAATTTGTCAACTTTTGTAATAAAATTATTCATTTAAAATTTTGTTATGCGATTTCTTCACATAAATGAATAAACTTTTGCAATTTTTTTTTCTAGCTACCCCTGATGGGAATCGTCATCCAAGCAACATCACTTGTCTACATCTTCCCTTCATCATTCAGCCAAGCTGTCTCGACAAGAGTTGGAAATGAGTTGGGTGCTAATTGTCCTCACAATGCGAAAATCTCAACTTGGATTGCATTAACATGTGCTGTCTTCATGAGCATTGTCGCCACCTTTTTCATGACCGCAATGAGAAACACTTGGGGTTGTATATTCACTGACGACGCCACCATTTTGTCGCTCACCGCCATGTCCATGCCGATGGTGGGGTTGTGTGAGATCGGGAACTGGCTGCAGACCACTGGATGCGGGGTGTTGAGAGCCAGCACTCGGCCAACTTTGGGCGCTAATATTAATTTGGTTCTTTGTACGGTGTTGGGCTGCCGGTAGCTCTCATAATGGGCTTTGTGCTAAAAATGGGCTTGTTTGGGTTTTGGTTTGGCTTGTTAGCTGCCCAAGCTGTGTGCGCTATTGTGATGATGGTTGTCGTGCTAAGAACCAATTGGATTGAACTAGCTGTCAATACATAAGTTGTCAGAGTTTGTTTGTTGTTTGTTTTTTTTTGAATAATTTCATATAATTTGGATTTAGTGAGGGGATATGTATCATGTATGGCTTACCATCTCAATGCTTTGATACAGAGCATAACATTAGGCTAACGTCATCTCGTCTCTTATTAATTTGTTTTTAATGTGTAAATAAGTGATTTTTTTTTTTCCAATTTTTTCGTCGGTTACTTTGATAGAGAAAAGCTTGGTCGGGTCGGTGTACAAGTTGTCGTCTACTCAAAACATTACGAATGTAAAGTCAACTTTTCATCCAATTACATATACTATTAAGGTGCATGCACATAATTGACCGCTTAAAAGCGTTATAAATGTGAAATCAACTTTTCATCCGATCACACATACTTTTAAGATGCGTTCACACAACCGATTGTTTAGCACTTTAGCAGCATTATAAATGTGAAGTCAATTAATCATCCAATCATATACGACTTTACATCATGTCACGTGCTTCGAAGTGCACCCATGCCACCTAAGCATTCTTATTAATTTAATTACTTGCTTACCCCTTGTTGAACCAGGAAGAACATGTCAATTTAATGTTGCGAACACATCACCATACAAATTAAACAAATCTTTTTTTGGAACTCCATGTAATTAAGAACGCCATCATGATATTTTCTTTTTTTTGATATCACCAATTTTTTGGTGCCCATATCACAACCCAAGAATATATATGATTTACATACTTATTTATTTTATTAAAAAAAAAATGTTATTACAAAAGTATCCTTGAAATAAAATGATCTAATGCTTTTTATAACAAGGTTATTATTGATATTATAACCGGTAATTATAGTAATTGGTGAAAATTTTAGTGATATATTATATTAAAACTTTAACTATTTTATTAATTATAGTATTGTTCCTTCATCGATATTTCTAGTATGCTGTAAAGTTCTAGAAACTGAAATTACTTGGAAGCAAAACAGTTTTGACATTTTATTTTATTTTATTTTATTGATAGTTTGACATTGCTTTATTCTCTAAAAAAATGTACGCGTTAATTTTATAAAAACAAATTTATTAATATTAAGAGGCTCCAAAATTTTCCACGTATATTCAATATTATTCATATTCTTTCTTATCTCTGACTTGAGACTTGAGAGAAAAGAAGAGAATATATATATCTCTTCACTTTAATTATAAATTGTGGACCATTGATCTTGCCGAAAGTAGGATGAATATTGATTGGAGAATCAAATAGATGCACACATTAATTAATTTCAATTCACTAATTGCTCCAAACACGCATTTTGATCTTCTTTATGTTCAAATTTTGTTTTGAGGGCCAATTACTATAATACAATATTTTGTATGGTCAAAGTAAAATTAGTTCTTTGTTTCGGCCTTAAGGTGCGTTATATTATCAAACTGAATAAGCATCATTTATCACCAAGTCATATTAGGTGGTGGTTTCGCATATGACGGATGGAATATATTATTAATTATCCTTCACAAGTTGCACTACATTGATCTGTGCAGAATCAGAATACCATAACCAAATCCTCCACTCCTTAGCTTTAGAATCAGAAAGAGAATTTCTGGTTTATACGTGTAGTATATATATATATATGTGTGTGTATGAAGACTTGTCACACATAGACAAACAATTATTCGAAAATGTCGAAAGTGAGTTTCCTCAATTTTCGTAATAGTCTTTCAAGAAAATGTTCCTCACTGAAATCACCCCAGTTGAGCTTCTCTTTCAATAAGGAAAGACAGAATAGCAGCAACAATAACAATGTGTCAAGAGTACTTGTGCAACCAAACGTGGAGGAAATGAGATGGGTGTTCGACAAATTCGACACGAACAAAGACGGCAAGATCTCCAAGGAGGAGTACAAAGCAGCTTTGAAGTTTGCTTGGTAACAAGCAGGGATCAATTGCAGAGGCTGAGGTGGCTAAGTCCTTCCAATTTGTCGACACCGACGGAGATGGCTTCATTGATTTCAAAGAGTTCATGGAGATGATGCAGAATAATAATAATAATAATAATAATATGGGAGGTGATGGTGGGGGGGAAAAGTCTGATATTCAAAGTGCTTTTAAATTGTTTGACACGAATGGTGATGGAAAACTAAGTGCTCAAGAGTTGATGCAGGTTTTGAAAAATATTGGGAGAAGTGCAACCTCGATTCTTGCCGGAAAATGATCCGGGGGGTCGATGCTGACGGCGATGGCTTGATCGGACATGGATGAGTTTATGAACATGATGACACGCACCATGAAAGTGTCTTAGACCGCTCTTTATCTCTCTGTATTATCACAGGTCAAAATCATTTTTGTCTTTCAATGAATTCTATTCTAAAGAGCAAATTTGGATTCTCTACTGATCTGATCTTTTTCCTGACTTTACCTAATCTTATGACACATAAACATTGCAGTGAATGTGTGATTAAGATTTGATTAGTTTCAACAACCAATCACATGCTTTAAAAGTCTAGAAAAAGATCAGATCAGTAGAGGATCTAAATCCTGTAAGAGCATGTAATTTTTATGTTTTTAGTGAATTCTACCATAAGAGTATGTATTTTATAACATATTTTGCTACAAGGGCACTATGTTTTGAATAAAGGTCTTGTTCAACCCAACTAGATTAAAAGTCTCCTAGACATTATTGACCATCCAACGTTATCAAATCACTTGCAATAGAGAAATAGAATATAGAACGACTTTTAATTTCAGTCTATGTATAGTATACATATCAAATCTTCAATTAATTGACTAAACAATTTATGAATCTAATTAGTTCGTGAGCTTAAAATTAAATCATACCATTTTTTTTTTAATTTTTCGCTGCCAGCACGGATAAACTTAACAAAGAAAAAAAAAAAATTAATACATGAGTTCAATACAATCTAAATAAATTATCTTCACGTCATTAGAATTTTAAATTAGTAAACACGTCCATAACATCAACATAAAACGAAGAAGCTGACAATTATAGATTCGTAGATCCGTCATGGAACTTCGTACATGACATGTATTATCTGGTCATTCTTCCTACAACAGGAGCAGCCGTAATTCCTCGGCCTTGTCTGTCCATGTTAGCATGCCAACCTTCATGTCACATTTTGATTAAATAATCAATACATTATACATGAGTATGGATTAAATGAGCTAGATCAATAATAACCTCGTCAAATATAGATGGAAAATAATATATAGTATATATGCAAATTGAAATACAATAGAACCAATCATTTTAACTAATTAATATCATGATTAAGATCAATAACTATTGAGATGTAAATATACATTAGATATATATTTTCTAAAATTGGAACGATCGAACAAATTAATCAAATATTTCGTCATGTATGATTAGTCTCTTTTGATACGATTACTATTTGATAAGATCTTAATGAATGATGATTCTAATTAATTTCTTACAAGAAGTTTTTCGTGCAGGATTCTGACTTTACAACGTTACAAAATCTTGAGTCAAGATCTTGATTTTATATATAGTTGTATCTATAACGTTACAAAGTTGAATTCCATACGAATGGGACCCCGATCTAATTAGTCATCAATATGTAACAAATCCAAGAGATTCCATAAATCTTATATATAGCAAATTAGCAACTAATTATGATCTGACATAACTATAGATATACATAAAGAGATAGTAAATCAAAGGCACATATGAGTTATGACATACCAATTCCCATATCAAACCCTTGGTTCCTGAGTTGTCTATACTCTTGACAAAGTGCACATGTTTCACAACAGAAGTGAACCAAGCAATCCTCACAAGGTGCTTCCTCCAAGTCATATTGCCCTCTCAATCTCGACCGATACGAACACGAGTAAAAACATGACAACCCAGTGAGCCCCAGTAGCCCATAAATCACACCACTAGCTGCACAAGCTGCAACAACAAAACCCAAAACCAAAATCAAAAACTCAACCAAAAAACACAAACACAAAATATGTACTTTAAAAAAAAAAAAAAAAACAAATTAAAGTTTGCAATATGTGTTTGAATTAATTAAAAAGCTTACATACAGAACCCTGGTTGACTATCTCAGCAATCTGTCCAAAAGTAATACAAGGACAAAAGCAAGTAATCAAGCAATTAGCTGGGTCATCGCAGCAGTGACCAAGCCCGGTGGACCACCGTCGCCTTGCGGCAGATGTATACGAAGTAGAAGGGTAAGGTTGTGTAGGTTGGATGTTCATGGCACCACCTGCATAACCTTGTGCATATTTGGGATGATCACCACCATTATGAGACGAAGGATACATAATATAATTTTGATTTCTTTGTGATATCAATTAAAGTTGAAGTTATGTGAATGTGATGGGAACTTGTACTTGAAAAAAAAAAAAAAAAAAGAGAGAGAGAGACCTAAACAATCTCCTAGATATGCTTATAATGTCGAGAAGATATATAGAGAGCTGGCATTAATGCTTGACCAAACATGGTGCAAGCAAAATTAAACCATTTTTATTATTTAAGTAATTTGGATCCAAGACCAAGACTGACATTTGGTCTTTTTTTTTTTGTCTAAATATATTTTATAAGATGATTTCTACAATTTTCAATGAAGTCTTTGTACTTGTAGGGCAGGTGGGTTTTGAGCTGGGCAGGAAGTTTGATCAAGTAGATGGTGGAGATGTAATCGGTGTCCATGCATGTGAGTGAGATACAATTATGCAATTTGGGAATCGTGAGAAATATATATATATATATCCTTGAATTTCTCAATTACAAATGCCAATAAGGAGAACACCAAGGTAGGTTTTAATTACTTTTTTTTTTTTTTTTTATAATGCTGACAATAACAAATTATACTTAACTTACTTGAGGTTTAAGGTTTTACATTCAGAAACAACTTGTTGAAAATCTCACAAAAACCACCTCTCCCGTTAAAATTGATTAAATGAGATTGTTGACGTGTAAAAACAATAAAAACTAGGGAGAACTTAAAAACTAGCTAAAAAATTAGTGGGTTTATTGTTTTTATCCAAGATTATCATTTTTACTGTTTTTATCAAAATTTCTACTTTTTGGACAAGATTGTCCTCCTTTATAAAAAAAATTCTCATTTTTTTTTCCTTTTTCTTCTTCTTTTTCCCAAAAAAAAAACACTAACTTTTTTATCCATTTTTTTTCTTTTTCTTCTTCTTCTTCCCAGACCTCCATGGTGTGTTTAATTGATGGTCCGATGTGTTTAATTCGTTTTACCCTTGTGTGTTTAATTGTTTTTGCCCTGGTGTATTTAATTCGTTTTGCCCCGGTGTGTTTAATTCGTTTTGCCCGGTGTGTTTAATTGTTTTTGCCCTGGTGTGTTTAATGAGTTTTGCCTAGTGTGTTAATTGTTTTTGCCCCGGTGTGTTTAATAAGTTTTGCCTGGTGTGTTTAATTCGTTTGCCTAGTGTGTTTAATTCGTGGCCTGGTGTGTTTAAACAAAATGAAATCTGGAAAATTTGTTTGAAAAAGATCAAATCCAAAAAAATCTTTAAAAAAAAAAATTCAACAAAACACAAACCCAAACCCAAACTTAAATACAACCACAAATCTGATTTTTTTTTTAAGCACAACCACAACTCAAATCCAAACCTTTTTTAATTTTTTTCAAAAAAAAAAAAAAAAAAAAAAAAACTGAAAATTATTTTTAAAAAAAATCTGGAAAATTTTTCAAATATGAAATTTTTTGTTTTAAAAAAACCTTAAATTTAAAAAAAAAAAAAAATCTGGAACCACAACCACAACCCAAACTTAAAAATCTGAAAAAAAAATTCAAAATTAAAAAAAAAAAACTGAAATTTAAAAAAAAAAATCTAGAAAAAACGTGAAAGAGAAAGAGAAGAGAGGAGAGAAAGAGAAGAAGAAGGAGGAGGGAAGATCGGACGACCAACGAATTTGATTTTTTTTTTTTTTTTTTTTAAATCTAGAAAAAAAAAGAGAAAGAGAAAGAGAAGAAGAAGAAGAAGAAGAAGAGAAAACGAGGATCGGACGGAGGAGGGAGGACAAAGGAGGAGAGAGAGAGAGAAAGAAGGAGAGAAAGAAGAAGAAGAAGGAGGTGTGAAAATGAGAGAGAAAGGAGAGAGAAGAGGGAGGCATGAAAATGAGAGAGAAAGGAGGGAGAAGAGGTTTCGAAAAAAAAATAGGGGCAATTTTGTCTTCACAGCTACATTGTTGACAAAAATAGTAAAAATGATAATGTTGGATAAAAATAGTAAAGGCTCTTAATTTTTGACTATAAAGCTCTATTTCCTCATAAAAACTAAGATAGATATAACCCTAATTAAAAAATTATAAATGAAAAAATGAAAAAAAAAAAAAAAATTCTTCAGATCTCCACCATCCACCATTCATCTTTAAGACAAATGATAAAGATTAATTCATTAAAAAAATTGAAAAAAATTGAATCTCTATCATCTATCTTACAAATTGGATAGTGAAAATTTATTAAAAGATTAAAAAAACCACACACGCACACAAAACGAAAAAGGGTGATGGAGGACTCAAGCATCAATGCTTCATTGATCTCTAATGGAGGGCTCGAGAGTCAAGCCTCATTGATCTCCAATGGAGGGCTTAAGCCTCCCCTATTGTACCAAAGGGGATGTTCCATGGATCTCCATAGAGATCCATTTAGATCGATGGTCATAGATATCAATGACAAAAATAACTTTCTAGTCGTTAAGCTTGAATAACAGCTAACTAATAAAGAAACCAAAATAAAATTTAGGGATCAAACATTCCAAACAAACAAACATCAATTAAAAAAAAAAAAAAAATACTAATAAATAAAAAATATATAAGGACCCAAATGATAAATACCTAATAGGAAACTAAAGTCTTTTCTCACCTAATAGGCTCTGTGTGGTATGGGGATAAATTTTGGTGTCAAAATTAAGTAATAATAAAATTTCATTTTCTTTCTACGATCTTTTTTCTATTAATTAATTATCAGAAAAATAAATGTATTCAAAGTAATTATTTATATATCATACAACAAGCAGAACTGATTTTGATTACATGTGATCAATTTAGAAATACAATTAGAGAGGAACCGCAAACTTATTAAACGATCGATCATATTCTGATTTTGATTATGCATGAGAATAAAGTTGTCTGAATTAAAAAATAATAATAATAAATAAATAAAAAATGATAGTGCATGCTATAAAATGCAAAAAAAAATCAAAGGCCATGTCAAATGATTCGATTCCCACTACAACACCATCCACTTGAGCACCGATCGAGAAGGATCTTTAAGAGCAACATAACCTAGCTAAACAGAAAAAATTGTGCACACGCACATACATACACACAGAGAGCTAGAGAAATTAAGCTAATTAGATGGCGATCATGCGTTGTGTTGAGGTTCACCCCAATCAGGAAATGACAGTAGATGAGTTCAAAGCTTGGCTTCGCCGGTACGACTCGAACAGCGACGGGCAAATCAGCCAAGATGAACTAAAGGAGGCACTACATGGCCTACGCAGCTGGTTCCCTTGGTGGAAGGCTCGCCAAGTTATGAAAGAAGCCGATTCCAATCACGATGGACTTATTAACTCCTCCAAGGAGATGGAGAAGCTGATTCACTTTGCTCAACAACGTTTGCACTTGAAGATCCATGATTGGTGATGATCATGATCATGATTGATTATCATGTCCAATCCGAATAAGTTTTGCTTATTTCATTTGAGTTATCGATCGATCTCTTTGTATGTGTGTATGTCTTTTCGTTTCGTTTGTTACATGTACAATATCATTTCTATTTTGATGAGCACATATATCTTATCTAATTATAATTAGAGAATATGTGCTTCGTTGTGTGAACAATATTGATCTTGAATGGATCCCCAAAATCTCTATAAGATGGTCTGCTTTGATTTTCAAATTGAAATTTGTGATGGGCTTCCGATGTTATTTGTATTGAGAGTTTTCTTCCCGATTTTGACATTGGGGATTGGGTAAATGACCACCCAGGTCAACGGTTCGAATCCTACCAATGGTGAAAATTAATAGATTTTGTCCAAAAAATAAATAAATCATACGTGATATGTATATATATATATATCACGCGACACGTTATTAGTCAGTTCGGTATACATACCATTCCATATAAGTTTTTCGGATTATCATAGTACTTCATATATACTCAACAAACCTTAAATCCTATATGCTGGTATGAGGAGATTTATACCATGCTAGAGTTTTCTTGCAAGGAATAAACAAAACTAAAAATCGTGTTCTTTTTTGAAGGTTTAAAGCTACATTGGATTATATAATTATTTCACCTATTGATTATGTTTACAATTATGTATTAATAATTTAGAAATAACAGACCCCGTAAAAATCATGGTATTTTTAAAAATAAATTACAGTACATATTACAATAATTTTTGTACTCATTGACTGATTTTATTTAGATGTGTTAATACTTAATATTAGTTTGATTATTGTAAATATGAAATTAAAGTAATTATTTTAATTTTTTTGACAGGCTTCGGGTTTGGGCCGCCCCATTAGCCTAATTCATGATGGTTGGCCCAGTCCAATAACATGTTTATTAAACTATCCAGGAGTTGGATCAATCCAAGTTAGATCGGGCCCGTCCCGACTTAACTCTGCACAATATTAGTCGACTCGTGACATGTCCAGGTATGTCATAATTCAACTCGAAGCGTTTTAAAGTATCCTTGAGTTGACTCGTGACGTGCCCAACTCAACCCATTTACACCAATTTTTTGTTAAAAAGATTACAAAGCAAAACACAAGAAAAAAATAGAATACATGTAATAATCTTTAGTTATGATCATAAATTTTTAAATTGATTTAACCTGACCCGTTTATAATAATCTTTAGTTGTGATCATAAACTTATGTGTAATTAGTTAAATCTCAAACTCGTTTGTTTATTAAACAAAACTCAAAACCAAATTATACGTACATTATCATCTGCGGTTTATAATAATGAAGAGAATATAAAAATAAATAACCAAAGCAAAGTTCACAAGTACGCTTCCGTATTATACTTACTACACTTGAAAACTTTGCTCTTCCAAGTTCCATCTTGATCCAACATTGGAAATGAGCAAATGAATGTATCCATTTTTATTATTGAACTAGAAGAAAATTAGTTAATTATTATCTTATCTTCTCAAATAATTCGGATATTCTTCTAGTTTAGCCTTTTGATTACGGTTTTTTAATCCAGCAACATCTAAACATAAAATGAGTAATGCTTGACTACGAAAATGAGTTATATTAACTAACACATCATTCACCATGTAAGATATATTATACGGTGAAAAATTCGTTACTTTTTTCTATCTCGTGCAGGTAAGTGTTTCATTCAAACTCTATGTATTCTTAAAAAACAGCTCAATATAAAACCAAACCACGAAATTAGGATCCAATGTAACAGCTAATTTACAGGTGTCACATGAACGATGAATGATGATTATATCATATGCAACCAAAAGAGTTGATTACTTTCTCATATAGATGAAATTCTTTTGAAGATATCTTTGAATTTCAACGGTTTGATTGATGATATGAAGAAAAAAAAAATCCAAATAGTTGATACGAAGATAAGGGGACCATGTTAAAGAAACAGTGATGAACTAAATAAAAGACCAGCATCATCCAAGAAGCCAAATAAATTTCCACATGTTTTGTTAATTGCTTAATTGATTAAAAAATCATCAGAAGAGAGAGCCTTTGACTGGTCCCTTGTTTGCAGGCACTGATTAGTGGGTATCCGACACGTGGCAAAACCCCATTTGACTCAACCCTTGCAAAAAGCTTAAATACCATGTGAGTGACAGCCAATGTCCTTTGAATATATATATATATGTAAGTTAAAATTATTTTTATTTAATTAACTGTGTCTGAACTCTGAATGTGTGTGTACTTTGCTTTTTTGCAAAAAGAGTCTAATTAAATTGGGATTAAATACAGTCAAAATCTCCAAGTTTGTGTGTGTTTAGATCTTAATTTTTAAATTAATCAACAACCAAAGATCTTAAATCAATATATGGTGGTATCCTTTATTCCACCTACTGTTCCATATTCACTGCCATGTGAAAAGTCCTATAATATTATAAAAATAAAACTACAGTAAATTTCGAGTGCTGTGCGCCGTGTACATTTTAGAAGTATTATAAGAAGTATTCGATTGAGTTGTTTGTTCTTGGTAAGTCTTAACATATTCTTAATCTAGCTGTTTTTTTTTTTTTTTTTTTTTTTTTTTTTTAAGTTATAGAAGAGAAGTTTAAATTTGCATACACACATGAAAAAGAGGAAAATAAAATTCTGATTGATTTCTTCATTTTTTTTTTTTTATGAATTTATATCGGTCTTTCTATTATCAGTTCCTTACATGTGGACAATTGGATTTAAAAGATATTTTGATAAGTGCATACAGTCAAATTAAAGTATTTAAATCTAATAGCCCATAAGTAAGGAACTGATATATCTTTTATCGGTTCGAACTGACGATAGAAAAATTGTATGATTAGAATTGTGGCAAATGCAATTATGCAAAAGTGAGAAAAAGAAGAAGAGCTGTTCACGTGATCACGTGATTTTTTGCAGTTAATAAAAGAGAGCGTGAGGCACTAGTTTGAAAGCTGATATAAATAGCTTGGACACATTATGATATTTTGTTTGGACACTCCCTCTCCAATGTTGACAAAAGGCAAAATTTATAAATAGTTCCCAAATTTGAGGGGATTTCAAAAATTGCCCATTGGATTTTTTTTTTTCTTTTTTTTTTTTGTACAAATAAACATTTTGGGACTAAAATATCCTTGAGTATCTCTCATTCCCTTAAACACACTTTAAAAAAAATCATTTTGGATTTATAGAGAAAAAATCACGTACAGTTAACATTAAAGAGAAGAATTACAGTTGAAAATAAAGAGTAAACCTATTGAAATTAGAGAGAGAAAGTCATTGAATATTCAGAGAGAGAAGCAAGCTTTTCGTGAGCGACAAGATAAAAATCACTACTTTTCCACTTCAAACCACGACCTTTTGGAAAAAATAAATAAATAATTAACAGTGACCTTTTGGTTTCAAATTTTGAGTTTTGAAATAAACAATTAACATTAAGTTAATTACACTTTAACGTTTTCGGTTTTGGTGTATGTGTGAACTTTAATTTTTGTTTTAACGTAATGTAGAACAATTTCAAATAACTTTTGAGAAGATAAACAATATCGGATTTGTGTAACCTAATGAATGAAATAGACGAGAGAATAGAAATAAACCTAACGGATAGATGAAAGAAAGTTGTAGCGAGAGAAATACAAACGAGTGAGAGATACAAAAGAGAGGAGAGAGATGGATGCTCAAGTTTTAGGAGGGTTGTGGGTTAAAAATTACCATATGGGTAACTCCCTCTATACTTTTATAATGTAGGGTCATTTTTGTCGACATAGTGGTCAATGTTCGCAAGAAAAGTAAAAAATTTAGAGCGGTGCTATTTGCAATCCACTAATGATCTAATAATGTCTCAGTTTTAAAAATTCAAAATTTTACTTGATTTATTTCATAAACTGTCCTTTTTAATCATCTTCCAAACTTAACTCACCCCATAAATGTTCTTTATATATTTTCCAGAAATGGTCACTATATATTTTCAAAAAAAAAAAAGAATCTCTCTCTCTCTCTCTCTCTCTCTCTCTCTCTCTCTCTCTCTCTCTCTCTCTCTCTCTCTCTCTCTCTCTCTACTTATATATATATATATATATATATATATATAAAGTTATGTAACTTTTTTCCTTTATTTCTTTTACTCTCATCTAGCACCCCTTCATTGTATTCTTTTTTTCATTCCGGTTGTTTATCATATGAGGAAGATAAAATAAAAAAAATAAAAATTTATTTGATCATATTGTGTTCATTAATTAGAGAGAGAATAAAAAACCTTAGTAACAATGAAAAGGAAAAAAATAACAATAAAAGTAACTTCAAACTTAATTTAAATAATAATTTATTTGAAATGCATGATGTTATCAGTTTCTTCAATAATAAAAGTTGTATGCAGTAAAATAAGAAAATAAAATTAGGGTTTAAAGCATTAAAAAAAAAAAAAAAAAAATTCTTCAAATAAACACATTATTTATGGATGTGAGATTTTATTAGAATTTAATTTAATCATATTGTAATAAACAAAATGAATGGAAAAAAAAAAATTGCAATGGAGGGGTGCTGGATATATGTGTGTGTGTGTGTGTGTTTTTTTTTTTAATATATAGAAAGCATTTATGGGCTGAGTTAATGTTGGAAGATAATTAAAAAGGGTAGTTTAGGAAATAAATCAAGTAAAATTTTGAATTTAAAAAACTGAGACATTATTACATCATTAGTGGGTTGCCAATAGCACCACTCAAATTTTAAGATTAGGTAGTTTTAAAATTATCAATAATTCAAGGGCAAAGCAAGCAATTTTTCATCTTGACAAAGGCAAAAAGAACACCTTTTTTCCCTGCCTCTTTTCTCAATTACTAATTTGACCCACTTCTTACTTGTTTGTGTCCTTTGTTTTATTGTTTAGGACAATACTAATTACTATGACTATCTAATCCTTCTTTAATTAAAGCCCTCCCAGTCAATGCCTCCATCCTCATTCCTGATTTTTATTTTTTTTTATTGAGAAAGTTTTCTGCCAATCAAAATATGACAAGTACATCAAAATCTATTTTATAAAGTTCTGTTCTAAAAAAGGGTTTTGATTGACAAATTCCAAAAAGGGTTTTCATGAGACAATTTACCAAATTATATGAGAGGTTCATTTTTATTTTTTCTTAAACATTCTTTAAATATATATGTAACTCTATGACCTAATTTATGGTCAAAATACTTTTAAAAAAAATTATGGTCAAAATATAAGATAGGTTAATGATAGCATATTATTATTATTTTTAGATAATTCAAATATCTCTTGCTCTATGAATTCGAACTCTAAACTCAAGTCCTGTTGTACCTTATAATTTTTGGAATAGAGGAAACTATAATATTTGATCATGTACGAGCAAATCACGTATCAGACTGTTTTACCTACTAAATTTCAAAAGTCGATAATTTTGATGAATTTTAAAATTATTTTTAACAAAAATAGGTAATATTTGAGGATCAATATACAGTGAATATAAAAATAGGTTAGATTTAGATTTGTATATATTTATTTAGGTCATGAATATTACAGAAAAAGTCAGAAAATTTTTGCAATCTATATATCAAAAAATTATATTTATTCATTTATTTTAATAAAATAAATAAAGAAGTGCAACCCTGGGTCACGTGGTTCATTTGATCCGTCGGTATCGCCAGCTCATTCCCTGGTAAAATTACTTGCAAGTCAAAGGTCAGTCAACACAAATGCTATGCATGCCACCCTCCATCTCTCTGGTCTCTGCCACTCTGTCCTTTTTATTTTTATTTTTAATTTTTTTTTAAAAAAACTTTAATTTTTGTTCAATCCCCATTAATACCATTTAATTTTCTTTCTTTCTTTACCGATACCATCCAGGCATCCATCCTTTTGATTATATCACTCACTCACCTAGCTTTCTTTGCCAGCTTCTTAGAGATATCTCTTCCGGTATACATCTGATCACTGAAATCATGTCACGTGGTATACGTCTGATCTCTTATTAATTTTCTCCAATTTTTCAAATTTCAATCACAGCTGTTTCATCATTTATGAGGATCATCATCATCATGTTAATTTAACTTGGCCCCATTTTTTGTTTCAAATCTTCAATACAGATGAAAAATGATAATTTTTATATATATAATGAACATAGACATGCATGCATTTGAAAAATCATCACTGTTGATTTCTATTATTGTGAAAGAGTGATTCAGTGTTGCACCAAAATGGTGAAAAATGTGCTGTAGTTTGATGGTACTGTATGATTATTTAGCCGTTGGATGTATTGTTGCATGTCTGCATGGAATCTTGTTTCTGGATTCTACTCTAGCCATATTGTCTGAAAATTATATATTTATTATTATTTTATTTTTATTTAAAAAAAAAAAATTCATAAGTGTGGGAGAACAATAAATTCACACTGACATGATTAATTAAAATTTTAATTTTTTTTTTTGTCCAGAAAATAAAAGGCATTGACGAATGACACCTTCTTGGAATCTTCGTAGAAGTTTTCCAACCATTTGAGAAACATGAAAGCAGAAGTGGGATTGTTTGTTTCTAGAGAAAAGAGTAAACTTGTTTATTATTTATTATTATATCAATATAAAGTTGGAAAGGATAAGAAGAGAGTTTCTTGGTAACTTCACTGGAGACTAAGGAAAGCACCGGTAAAAAAAATAAAAATAAAATTCGAGAGTCGCTATACGTCCAAGGGTTTTTAAGGGTTTATTGAGACCTATCGAGATTAGACTTTATACAAGTATGGTCCGAAATATAACTTTTATTCAAGAGAGGAGGGATCTACTTACACTTTTGGAGTCTCGAACCAACGATACAATTAACCTTGATTACTGTATGTTCAAAGTTGGTCATCATTGAATGCCATTCATTACCATGTCATGACAAAAACATCCCATCATGGGTATACATACATGCATGAATCCAAAAGACACATTATACATACATCAATCTCTCTCTCTCTCTCTATCTAGATAGAGATATAAGTACAAACATCTAGCTACTTGGTAAGTTGAAATAGTGGAGGAGGGTCACCTAGTAGAATTTATTAGGGTTTTCATTTCTTTCTTTTCTTTCTTTCTCTTTTAGTTTCCATATGTTGTTTTGAAATCTCTTCATGGCATGTTTAGACATGTACAACTCCAATGAGCACAACAAAGGTAGTCATTGCGCTCCAATGAGCCCAAGAATCTCCTTCTCAAATGATTTTGCTGAGACCCAACAGATGATCAAGCAAGAAAGGATCATCAGCTCAAGAGAGGCTCCTCCTCCTGTGTCCTCTGACTTTGAATTTTCAGTGACTAACAACTCAATGATGAGTGCTGATGAGCTCTTCTTTAAAGGCAAGCTTTTGCCATTTAAAGAAAGCTGTAACAGTCAAATGCAGAGGACTCTGAGAGAAGAGCTTCTTGTTGATGATGATCATGATCAAGTCTCTCATTCCTTGAGGCCTCCAAAGGGTTCTTCTTCTACTACTACAAGGTGGAGAGGACTTCTTGGTGGTCGCAAAAGAACACACATTGGGTCCAAGAAAGCTGATAAGACTACTACTACTACTACTGATATGGTGGACAGAGTTGGTGATAAGACTACAAGGTCTATTTTTGCTCAACAAGAACAGGCCCATCATAGCAAGACTTCACAGGTGAGTCAGTGAGTGAGTGAGAGTGTGAGAACATTAATAAATAAATAAATAAACAGACTTTGTAATATTGTTCAAGTTTTTTTCACTGATTTATTGGCTCTTGTGTGTGGTGTTGCAGCAGGAGTTTTTGAGTGAAGGAGGAGGGTCTAGTTGAAGATTGAGACGTATACATTTGTTGCAGAAGGTTGTAGAGACTAGAGATGTGGGGGCAATTTTTTTTTAATTTTTTTTTAAGGAAGATGAGGGTGATTTTCTTCTACTGTTAGTGGAGGGTTTAGCTAAATTTAGAAGTTTTAATTAGTTCCTGTTAGTGGGTGGTGGTTGGATTTAACTTGGATTCAATTTTTTTTTTTTTTTTCCTGTTCTAGAATTTTCACTATTGGTACTTCTCTTGATCTCTTTAGAAGTTGGTGCTTTTGGCTGTGTTTGTACAAAATGTTTTCAGTTGAAGAACTTCTCTGTATCATGTTGGGCACCGATTGATTTAATCAGTATTCCTGTTTGATCTCACTTGACTACTCTTGTAATTTTCTCTTTGACTTGGATCTATCTATGGAGTATTTTATCTATATTGGAGAGAGACAGAGAGAAGAACCACAAGTCTCCTTCATTAATACTTATTAATTACAACACCAACCTCTCATTTTCAATTCCTAAAATTTTAAGCCACACTCTGATTTTTAGCTAATTTTCAATCTTCTAAAGTCATTTTGATTCCAACCAGTTTAAAATTATGTGCCATTGGTATATATCAGTCTTTCTATTATCAGTTTGTCATGACAATAAATATATCAGAACGAAGAATGTGGACCATAGATTATGAAGAAGCTTTGACAAATGCATACAATTTAAGTCAAAGTATGTAAATCTAATGGTCCATATTCTTTGTCCTGAAATATTTATTATCAGGACGAACTGATAATAGAAAATCCGTATATGTATGTATTGTAACTCACCAAAAGAATTTTGTATTGCTGCAAAAAATTTCATCTCAGGCCATATTGAAATATGGAACCTTGGGAGGAGAGCATTCTCTTCCTTGGAGAACAAGATCTGTTCTTGAATCCCCCCCAGGTCAAGATCAATGAGAAAAAAAAAAAAAAAAAAATGGGGGACTTGAAAAATAGACGGAAAACGAAAGTATATATTACAAATCCTTGAATGCTTTTCGACATGGCTATGATTTGCAAAATACTACAAAGCTACAACTACCTACAAATCCTGTATCAAATCTACCACATAAAGAGGATCATTTTGGTTTTAAGTTACAGGAGAAACCATGGACACATCACGCAAAAAGCGATAACTGAGTGTAGAAAGGAATTTAACTACTGGCACATAACAAGAGTAAGTCACCATGGAGTATTAACCTCTTCCTTGAACTTGCGGTTGTAGCCCTCGGTTTTTGACTTCAGACTCTCGACTTCAGCACCGAACCTTACACAGTCCCCTTTCAATTCCATAAGCCTAGTTTCGATGCTTCTTATCTCTTCTTCTGCTTGAGCCTTTTGAGCTTTAGCTTCTATGTACCTCCTTATCTCTGTGGCACCTTCTGATTCAAATGCGAGCTTTAAAAGGCGGTATAGCCGGGCACGTAAGAATCCGACATTCATGCCCAGAAGCTCAAAGGCTTTCAAACTCTTGTCCCATGTAGAAAATTCATCACGAGTGGTACTGAGATTGCAATTTCTCAAGGCATCGGCGATGTTAACAGTTTCAGAAATAGTTCCGACAATCAACTTAAAATTGATGCCCTGGATAATATTTTCATGAAGGAATGCATTCTGACTACAGCAAAGTTTGTAGTACTTTATCCGCATATTCTCTGGGAGCTCAGAATCTATCACCATTCCATCTACCAGAATGTTGAAGTTGTCTAAACTTGTGACCTCTTTAAATTGAACAACAGGTGCAGATAACTTGTAACCTTCTAAAACTTCTGAACCAACCTCTTCGCTATCGTTTTCAGATTGCTCTGCTGGTTGTCCAAGGTTAGAAGCTGATCTTGGCTGACCAGACCTTTTATTCCTCTTTTGGACAACTGCTAATGGGAGAGACTTATGGCGTTTCCTCTTTGTATTTTGAGTAGGTATACCCATTTCTTCATTATTCTCTTCTGAAGCTACTGGCATAAACATCCAAAAGCAACAACAGAAACGTTAGTACGCTAACAATAGACCTTCAGGCAATGAAGCACAAATAAAAGATTCCATAGAAAACTATTGATCCACTTGCCTGCATCATTTTGTTTTGTATGAGAATCCAAATTCAGGAGGCCAAGAGCGCCATCCAGTTCAGTAAGATCATTTGCCTTTATTATGTACACCTACAAGAGCAATGTACATAAGCATTATAGTAAGCAAAATTAATATAAATCACAAATGTTGATTATCATATAAAAACATTTCATCAAATTAGAGCACAACAAGCCCTCCCTTTCTGCTTTCCTACACCAATCCATGGACCATGATGGATGCTTTTAGCAGAAATTTCTGTACATCTCATGTATGGATGACCCAAAACCATCAATGTGCTTGTGAAGTTCTCATTGTGAAGACAACACTCATATATACCATGGTTATTGAATCTATCTTGATGTTTTCTCTTGATCAGAAAGCGAGCATATTGGTTACCTAAATGGGATAAGCACTTGAAAAACAAAGAGGGCTATAATGGATTACTGGTCTTTTATAGCCGTGTAAATGTGTTTCTCCACCAAAACTTGTGTGCATGGTCAGCACAGAATACTGGTGTGCACATTAAGTGATATTGTTTTTCTTCGGCAAACATATAAATAAAACTGAGCAGCTATGTTTTCTTGGTGCACATTTATTTTTAATTTCTTGCAGAAATTTTCCATGAAAAGTTCAGTGTGGAAGAAGGACAACCTCAGGCTCTATCATGCACAGAGGATTAGTGACAGATAGTGGAAACAACTATGTGAAACCATCAAAAGTGGGATGCCAAGGAGTTTCCAGTAGTCTAGAATTTATTCCCTCTAAGACATGTAACATGTGAGACTATGTTTCAAATAACTACAGAGAAATTAGAAGATGGACTTAAGAATAGGTAATGCAGCACATTTGTATGCCTTCAGACAAAAGAAAACCATTTTGGCTTTAATCTTTATGTCAATATTTTATTTCTAGGCTTAAGATATTGTTGAAGGAACATAAAGGTTGTTGGAGTAGGATCACGATTAGTAAGCAAAAGATTGACCTTAACAAGGTGGGTCCAAAGCCCCCTACTCTAGTGAAGGACCTATTTTGATTTGCCTCCACTAGCACACCCCCAAAACTCACAATATTGTTCCTAAACAAGAGTTCAATTACATAAAATAAAAGAATACTCCTGCTAGATCTACCAAACATTAAGCAATCAGGCATCGCTAACCCAAAATAGGTGAATCCAGCTTCAGATCATATCAAAATATGTATCTCCTCACATTAGTTTATCCCAGACAGTGGGAAATTTTGCAGTTCAAAATTTCTCAAAAGCATGCCTATAATCTCTAAAGCAATATGCTCAATGGTTTACCTCCTCACTTATCAAACTTTTAACCCATCTCCAGCTAGCTATAACAATCACAAAAGGCTCATATGACCATCAATGGCTTTTAATGCGTCCACCACTCTTTTAGGATCTTGTACTGTGAGAGACAAATACATGTGTCCATGAGGATATCAGCTTTTTACATAGTGCTGGTAAATATGCAATACACCCCCACTCTAAAAGAAAGTATGTATTATTTCCAACAAAGTAAAATATTTAAACTACATATGGAATGAAATAACATCTCTCTTTTTCTGAACCAACGTGATGGGGAACAAACAAAGTACTATTAGTTGTTTATCTTGATATTACTAGTTATCAATAATTATCTCCTCAAGAGATTAGTTTAGGTTTGGGAGTTAATGTGTTTTATCATTACCAGGAGTTTAGAAGTTTATCTCTTTCATGTTCTCAACTATAAAAGGCCCCTTTAGAGCCTTTTGAAATCAGACTTGAATACACCTAGAATGAATTGAATAAATATTGTGTTTTCCACCCCTTTCCATTCATTCTCAGTTTCCAAACCCTAATTCTCTCTATTTCCTCTAAACTCTCTATCTAGTCCCTACTCCCTATTTCTATTGTTCGTCCTACATCAATATGGGATGTAATCTACTTTTATAATTCCTACATCTAAACATAAAAGGCATATATGGATAATGTAACAAATTTTATAATTTTATATTAAACAAATGTGTGTCTGTGTAAACATCCAAAGAGCTTGAAGGAAGACCAGCATAAACATAAGATAGATAATTTAAGCAAGAACCTTGAATTTTAGAGGTCCAACTAACTGGAAGACCAAAACATCTCCCTCGAGCAAATTGTGCCCAGTGGAAAACTGTCTCCAACCAGCACTCAATCCAGTCTTTTCAGCAAAGTATTTTGCCTCATATTGCTCCCCACATTCATCTTCCAAAGTAACAGTGGCATCCTTATTCGGTAAGTGTGACTTACAAAATTGTCCAGGAAGCCCCTATCAAAACGAAAAATTCATAACTTACATAAAGCTTTGGTTCCTCTAACAATGCCATTACCCTAATTCAATTTTATATCTAATTGAGCTTACCATCCAGAAACAGCTAGCAACATGTGATCTGACCATAGGTTTGGCAAAATTTGGTAACATGGGATCTAGATTTGACTGAACCTCTTTTGCTCTAATCATAGCAGGTGAATCGACTTCTTCAGGAGAACATTTCCCATCAATTGCAGGCTTACTTTTCTTATAGCTTCAAGCAAAACAGAGTCAGTATCATCACAAAAACGAATCTAGACGTATCCAAAAGTGACGACAGAAATATATTAAACATCTAACCTCTTGCAGTTTCCTCCAGAAGTAGATAAGGCCTGTTCAAATTCGTAAAATTTCTCATCAATGCAGCAGAAAGAATAATAATTTACGAACAATGCTATTACATTACACAATTGTAACAAAACTATTCCACGAAAAATCCAACATACAACACGAATTTTAAGTATTTACGAACAAATATGGAATCAATTAAAATCGAGAAACAAACAACAGGGCAATTCTTACAAGCTTTGGTGTGCTCTCAGATTGACTCTTCCTGATCTTCAATATTATCTTTTCTCTATTATTCGTCGCATTCACTTGTTCGTCCTGAACATTTTGCTGTTCCTGCTCGTTCCCGGAGAGAGAATGGGTACGCGAGTCATTAAGGATCTGTTTCAACGTCTCGGATTTGATTAATGATTGAGTTTTCATAATATTTTCACCATTCAAGTAAAACATTACACAATTGACCAAAAAAAAACTACAATTCTGCTAAAAAAAAACACATAAAAATGTCTGCGAACCCTACAAATAGGAAAAACAAAACATGAACATAAGATCTTAGTTTTCATTTCGCAGGAAAAAAAAAACAGACCTTGGAGTAGATTCGCCTGCGTCTGCGTTTGGGCTTGGATGCCGGAGAAGCGGACAGCTCCGCCAGAGTCACTTCTCGGTCTCTTCCAGGTTCGGAGACCTGTTGTTTAGGATACGACGCCGTGTTGGGCTGTTCTTCTGCGACTTCCTGCTTGACTTCCAGATCCATTTTTTTGTTTTGTTCTTTCAGGTTTTTTACCATAAACCGAACAATGTAATGGAAACTATCAGGAAATTAAAAGCTGTGACTCTGTTGAGTCGTGTTTTCTGTCTGCACGAGACAGAAAATTGAAGCCTAAATGAGAGATAGCAATTAACGATACACACAGGATTCCACTTTCATTTTAGTTTTAATTTTCTTGTGATTTATTTGTTACCATTTACTAGTATTCGAACCCGAAACATTACAAGGTTGAATGAACGTAATAATTTAATAATGGTAACTTTTTTTATTCTTAAAAAAATATGAACGACTAATGTAGAAATAGATATCAGAACTGCATATATATCTTTTGTTAACTATTAAAATCACTTGAAGAATAGATTCAATCGAAATACGACGCGTGACACGTCTTACGATTTCGATAGGGTAGGAGTCAAAGGGAGCCTAAGTAGACATTGGGTAGAGGGGGAATCCAATCCTTGTGGTCTTGCGGACGGATGGATCAAAATCTGGATCCCTTCATTCCCTTGATCTACTAGAGGGATCATATCACTCAAGCAGGTAAATTAAGGTAACGTTTCTCATTAGGTAAAAGCCATTTTATAATTACCATACTTCTTTACTTATATGTTGATATTGGCTTAGGCATCAAAGAATACACACGGTTGATCATTTTAACCGATTGTTTTTATCCTTGAATCGGGGGGGTGGGGGTTGATGGATTTCAAGTCACCGATAACATTATCTGATCAACACTTGATATGTTATCCGGTTATATACGAGAATAAACATATAAAGATTATCTAAATCATAGTTTTATTTCACCGGTTAAAGACAAACATTTCAATGTATGTTTATGAGAGCATCCCTAAAAGACTCTTCTATTTTCACTCTTCAAATATCTATTTGTTTACCTATGTGGTAATTCGATGAGTGTAAAAAGACTTTCCAAAAGACTCTTCAATTAGAAATAAGTTTATACTATTTTAATGAGAGCACTCAAATTCCCCCCTCCCCACCAACAAATCTAATTATTCTCCATTTTTTTCAAGTTAGAAATAATAACTTTTCATATTATTAATATGTTATTATTAAATATTCAATATTAGTCTCATTTCAAAGATCTATATGAGACATTTATAGTTGTATAATCTTTATTATGATAAAATTTATTAATTACAACTTATTATATATTAATTGAAATTAATTAAAAAGATAAAGGATATAGATATCATATAATAATGATAATGTGATATAAAAAAAATAATATAATAATAATTGAAAATGGAGAAGTTGCTCTTCAATATTGACGAGAGAGAACCAAAATCTTATTTGAAGAGTCTTTTAGAGTCAAATATGTTGATGTGACTCGTTTGATTTTTGAAAATATCTTATTTAAAAAGTCTTCTGGAGATGCTCTAACTATTGAACAAGTCAAGTTTGTCAACTTATTATTGGGTTAAAAAATCTCTAATTAAACTCTCGTTAGAATAGTACCCAAAAAAAAAAGAAAAAGTCTTAGTTGACCGAATTGAACTTGAACCCCCAAAACACTTCAAGACATTATACATTTATTTACTTGAAACGGGGGTCCCCATCGATTTTGGGCCCAATGAGAGTTAGTGATAATCGGCCCAAATCAATAAAAAAATCCCATCACAATGTTCATTGAATTAATTATTCTCTTTTTTTTTTCTTTTTTTTTTAATAATACTTGGGTACTGACCGGTCAGTACTCAAAATACTGACCCCACCAATGGAAGTGTAGCACGTTGCCTTTTTTCTTTTACTTTTTACATTTATCTTACAAATTGACCCACGTGCTACCCTTCCATTGGTGAAGTCAGTATTTTGGGTACTGACAGTTAGAGATACACGTTTGGGGAATGGGGATGGATATAAGTCCCCCCATCCCCATCCCCACTTCCCATATCCTTCCCCCATCCCCCCTCATTTCTCCATTTAGGGAAAATGGGGATGGAGAATTTTTGGGGGAGCTATATCCATCCCCATCCCCAATTCCCCATTTTCCCCATTTCCTTCGTTTCCCAATTTTCCAATTTGACTAAAAATTATAAATTAAACTAAAAAAACAAACATTTCAATAATAAAAAAAACAAACAAATTAAAGAGTAATTGTGTATATAAACTTAGTGAGTTATGGTTTTCAAAGAATTAAAATATATATATATATTATAATTATATTTATATATGTTTTGGGAAAATGAGGAAATCGGGATGGGGGGGAGGGGGACCTCCCCCCCATCCCCATCCCCATCTCCATTTCAATATAATTATGGGAAAAATGGGGAGGGGACCTCCCCATTTCAATTTGGGGATGATTTTCATCCCCCCCATTTTCCCATTTTCCCAAAAAAAAAAAAAAAATCCCCAAATGGGGATGGGGATGGTGACGCGGGGAATTAGAACCCAAGGGAAAAATGTGCATCTCTACTGACAGTATCCAAACATTATTTTTATTTTTTAATTAGAATTAATTATTATCGTTCCTTTCAACTATGGCAGAAGTTCTTGTGTTTCCTAGATATGCAATAAGTAATACTTGTTAGGTTGTCTAAAATCATGCTCAAATGATGTGATACATGAGTTGTGAAGATTACATCACTCCCAACATAATGTTATGATTTACAGGATTTTGACAAATCCGGGTTGCTCATATTTCTCATTCTTTCTGGTCATCTACCTGTAAAATTGGAGTTTCATATTCCCTCTAGATATGGTTTGTTCTTGAGCCCAAACAAAACTCTAATTCATTGTCAGTCAGGACCACCCAACCCTGTGACCCTTTTTGTGATCACCTCCTGATTTTGATGTGTCACACAATTCACAAAAGTCCCAAATCCATCATCCATCTTTTTCATAACCCACCAACTCAAAACTAGCATGTATTACATTTAATTATTTATTATTATTAATAGAATAGGAATTTGTCCGAATATACCGATATCAAATGTCATATATAAGATCAGGATTCTACTCCCAACTTTTAAAAGGACACGACGGATCTCAAATCTCTGGTCCCCACCACAAATGTAGGCTTATATGAAATACGATTACATCAAAACTTAATCATTATATTAATAATTTAATTTCTTGGTGATTATACACAAGAATAAAGTAAAGAAAATTGTTTTGGAGAGATCAAATGAGATAAATTTAAAAGGAATAAAATAAAATAAAATAAAATCTGAAAGATGAAAAATATATATTACTATATTTCAAGAGTTTTGATGAGCCATTATGGGCCATGGCCCTCGCATGGTGCCAGTGATTAATGATAATGTACTTTAAAATTTAATTCAATCATAAGAAAAGATAAAACCAAGAATTATTCGAGGACAGTAAAACAAAGACATCATTTTTATATTTATTAATAAATATCTATTAGTAGGTCAAAGTGTCAAACCTTTATTTCTTAAACTTACCAAAAAAGTCCCATCCGCTTTATTACTAGAAAAGGATTTAAAAAAACATAATCAAATTAAGCAACACCGTATAATTGAGAATTGAGATGTTAATCAATAAATTTCATTGAAAAAGCATATAAAACAGTTGGGGGATGTTTGAATGAGCACATGGATGACACAAACGTTTGACCTGGTCTACCAAGTATCAAATCCCAAAAATCCAACCAAAAAAGGCCACCGGTTTGGATCAAAACTCAAAAGTAAAACATTAATGAAATGACAAGATGATGTATTGATGTTGGTCTGGTAAAACCTCTCACACTCACACAATTAGGTAATGGATAGGGATGGTAAAATGGGTTGGGTTCACTAGATCCGACCTTTACCCGCACCAATACGATCCAAGTATAGAACCAGACCTCAACTTTCTAAACCTGTATTTTACCCTGATTTCTAGACCCGTATTATTTGCGGGTAGGTTAAGGGTAAAGTTGCGGGTCCATATCGGACCCTCATAAAACCAATTCTAAAACTAGGTTTTAGAAATTCGACCACTGCCTCAGTGCCTCATCTCTCATTTTCTCTCTCTCCTACGACCAAAATCCATAACCTTCGCCGCTCCCATCAACAGTTCTTGACCTCCTCCCCATATTCGGCTTCCCGATGGACCTCTTTCCGACTCCGTCGTCAACTACACCCTCCACGGTGACAAGTTCGTCGTCGTCTTCTTGGTCCCAAAATAGATAATATCTCCGACAAATTCACCCAAAACAAAGACCATCTTTGACTATGGGCCAGTTTGGTATTGCTGTAACTTTTATAATAATCACTGTTAGCTGTGCTGAAGGAATAATCAGCTGTGAAGTTAATCAGCAGATGTTTGGTAAATTATACTTTTAAAACTACTGTACAGCTCAAAAGCAGTATACATATGTTTGGTAATTTTATTTCAAAAGTGCTGAAATTAGTTATAATGACTAAAATAGATATGATTTTAGAATCTTATTTTATTTTTTTCATTAATTATATATATTAAATAAATATTTAAGTAGAATATTTAAATTAGAAAAAATAAATCCATAAGAATAATAAAAATTATTTTAAAAGTTTTATAAATCAAATCAATATTTAATTAGAATCTTTAATTTTAAGATGAAATAAGGTATATAAATTATTTTAATTTGATTTCATAAGGATAATAATGATATTTTTAAAGATTCATTAAATGCTGAAATAGATTATTTCATAATCACTTTCAAAAAGTAACCCCCCACCTACTTCTCAAAATCACTGTCAAAACTTGTCAGATTATGAATTAATCACTTTTGGAAGTTTTACCAAACATAATTTTATGTCAAAATTATAAAATAAGCTGATTTTAACTTTTCAAAAGCAATACCAAACTGGCCCTATGGCACAAATTAGAGGTGGGGTTGATTAAAATAACTTATGGGTTCGAGTCTCTACCCCCTCCCTCGTAAAATCCCGAATTATTGTAATATCAAAAATAAAATAAAAACATTAATGAAATGCATGAATACAAAATAGATTAGATTTAGAGGTATGCCTGAACCGATCAGAATAATCATTACTTATGAGATCCAAATATTTACTTATACAATCGGGAGACCGCTTGAACTAAAGAGGGTGCATTCAATCAATTCGATTCGAGTGTATTCAATTCAGATTTGTAAGGATTCTATAAAAGTATGGATGTATTCGATTCAAATTCATAAAGATTCTATTAAAATTTAATTTTGATTTGACCAAATACATGCCCACCGCACCAGCTTTATATAATTTGGATTCTTTGCGTTTGAATACCATTGAATAGACTAATGCAACATCAATTCATATATCGTCATACCACAAAAAATAATTCTCTGCAACTGGGTGCATACTAAATTCCAAACGGGTTTGAACAACAGTCGTTGAATCAAGATGATCATTGGGGACAAATTACAAAATGGGTGTGTCAACGTCAATGATGAGTTTCATTCAAGTTTCTTTCTTCTATCTAGCTATAAAAAAAAGCTGTGATAAGTGGTGGAACACTCTGGCGTAATTTCTTTGAATATTTCTTGTTGTAGGCTCCTTGCTCCTAGCATCCTGGATCCTGGACCCTTTTTTTCTTTTCTTTTTTGAAAAGGGTTCCTGGATCCTGGAGTCTGGACCCAGTTGGTGATTGCTTTCGATTCAGTTTCATTTTTTTTTTTTGTTGGGTTTCGAGTCTCTGTTCCTTTTTTCTGTCATCTTCTTGTTCAACACGTTTCTCTCTCTCTCTCTCTCTCTCTCTCTCTCTCTCCTTCTTATGTGTTGTATTATTGTGACTTCACTTTTATAATATATTTATATTTATATTATTTTTTTCTTGTGGGGTTTGGTTTCTGTTTCTTGGCACGCTCAAAGTCATTTCAAGAAGTTGTATAAAGAATTAAATTTTCAGTTGCTATCTGTTTTCTTCTTCTTTATGATATTCTGGTGTTGAAAACAACATGTCAAACAATATGAATCTGCAAGGTTGGTTGAAGGCCATTTATGTGGCTTTTGCCTTCTGTTCAGCTTTCTTTCTGGGTGCTCTCAAAGGTTCTTTCTTTTTCTTTTTATGTTTCTGTGTTATATATTATCTATTTTGTTTCTGTTTTATTGATTCTAGTAAAATTCCCAAGATGGGATTTTTGAGATTTTTTTGTTTTTTACATTGAATGTTATTGCAGGTATACTCGTGGGCCCTATAGCTTCTCTAATACTGATTATAGGGAATTCTGGGGTGATTCTTGGAATGTTTCCTTCTCATGTTTACTGGACAGTCTACACCCTTGTCAAGTACAAACCACCTCTTTATATTTACTCTTCATATCTCTTATTTGTTGTGAATTTGATTATATGAAATTAGATTTCATCTGGGGTTTATGGTTTTGTTATTTTGATAATTGCAGGACTAATAGATTTGATACCCCACTTAAAGTTGCAATTTTGTTTGCTTTGCCTGCTTTATTTGGTTTATGGTTGGGTCTAAGCATAGCTGGGAGTGTTCTTGTGGGAGTAGGCTATGGCTTCTTCACTCCCTGGGTTTCAGCTTTTGAGGCCTTTAGACATGACAATGAATCCAAGAAATTCTACCACTGTATAGTGGTAATTTTGCTTTCACTTGTTATGAATTCTCTGTTCTGTTTACTTTAATTATAACCCCAAGTCGCCAATTGTTGTTCTTGGTCTTGACTTATTATATATGGTAACTTGCATTGAACAATTAGGATGGAACTTGGGGAACTATTAAAGGCAGCTGTACAATGGTCACAGATTTTGCAGATATGTGTCTTCATTCATTTCCAATCTACTTGAAGGAGTTGCGCGAATCCCCATACTCGAAGGAGCTTCAAACTCTTAGGTACTGGTATGGTTATCAGTGTTTATCAATTATAATTATTGCACAATTGGTAATTTCTGGTAAAGAATGACATTATATATGTTACTTGATAATTCCGTTGGGTTGCATAAACATGTTGAGCTTAGCTTTACCTTTTCTCCAAAAACACAGCAACAGAGAAGATGAGGTTGGAAATCTTTTACGCTACTTTGATTTCTCTAGGAAATAGAATAGAGGGCAAGGCTGAATTTATGTTACACAACACAACGCTGAATGCTGTTCATTTACTAAACTTCTTGGTCAGTCTGTGAAAAATCTGTGAAAAATCGTCCCTTTGTCTCTTGTAGGTTTGTTCATGTGCCTGGATGTATCATTGTTGGGGTCATGGGGCTAGTTGTGGATATTCCTCTGTACACTATAATAGCAATAGCCAAGAGTCCATATATGTTGTTCAAAGGTTGGTTTCGACTACTGCACGATCTCTTCAGCCGCGAGGGGCCATTTCTAGAAACAGCTTGCATTCCTATTGCTGGTTTGGCAATCCTTTTTTGGCCGATTGTTGTTATAGGGAGCGTCATAGTGGCTATTGTCTCGAGTGTCTTTATTGGACTGTATGGATCAGTTATAGTATATCAGGTTTTGCTCAATACTTAAAAGTACACATTATAGTCCTACAATTACTATAACTAAGTTCACACTATCGTATTTTTTATGATGCAGGAAAGATCTTTTAGAAGAGGCATGGCTTATGTAATTGCAATGGTTGCAGAGTTTGATGAGTATACAAATGATTGGCTCTATCTCAGGGATGGGTCTATCCTTCCAAAGTAATTATTTTGACTAATTATTCGAAGCATATGGATTTTTAACCCTTTATCCGATATTGCAAGACTTTTTTTCATCGTAATTTTCAGTTTATAATTGTTTGAAGTACATTTCCCACAGCCAGGCCCCGTTATAGAAAGAAAAAGGCGTCTCAGTCTTCTGAATTGTCTGTTGGACAAAATCGCATGGTTGGAGGCAAATTCAATTCTGTTCCTACAGAAGCACCTGCAATGCTAATGCCAAGCTTAGTTCATTCGAGATCAGTCAGGGAGGCAATACAAGAAGTGAAAATGGTACAGGTATGTTCATGTCCCGTGACACAAACGTGCATTGATCTGTCATTTAATAGGGGCATAATGAAATGATGATACGTAGATCAGTAGAGGCTGCAAGATACCCTATTTTTAAAATTATAGTTGGCTTTCGCCGTTGCTATCAGCCTCGAATTCTTACTAGTATAGGGTCAACAAAGATTATTTGTGGCAGTCCAAATGGTTATCAGAATTTTTACATGCTGTATTCATAGATTAGCAATATTTCTTAAACAAAATTGCGATTGAACCAGTGAAAATGTATGCAACAGATATGGGTAAATATGATGAAGTCGTGTGAAGCGAGGGGAAAAGAGTTATTAGATGCCGATATAATAACAGCATCTGACCTTTATGAATGGTTGAAAGCAAAGAATGTCAATGAAGCAGCAATAATAAGTGTTGGCTTACCTTGTTATTCACTCTTGCACACTATAATGCACTCCATCGAAGCTGAGTCAGGTGGCTTGCTGCTGCTCGATAATGTTGAAGTAAACTATCTGAATAGACCAAAGGACAAATTGATGGACTGGTTCTTTAATCCTGTAATGGTCCTAAAGGAACAGATTAGGGTCATAAAATTGGAAGAGGGTGAAGTAAGGTATTTGAAGAAAGTGGTTCTTTTCGGAAGCAATGCTGAGCGAAGGAAGGCTTGGGATAACAGCAGTTTTGTACCTGAAGATGCTCTCCGAGCTGCTCAAATTGAAGGCATCAGTAGAAGGTATGAACTCCATCTACATCCCAATCCAATTTTTTAAACAAAACGAAACTTCGTATGCTCATTATTTACCTGTTGCATACACTTAACGTAAAATGAAAGTCCATTTGCTTCTCGAGAAACCAGCGACTGAATTTAGCATTGTTTCCATCACTTAACAATCTTAGGAACCAGTTTAGGCCAGATTGATCACTTGACAGGTTTCGAATATTATGACAAATGCAACTTTGAACCCAATGAATGACACATTTATCGTTTCAATCTGACTGATTTCCCGTTATGAATGCACCGTTCCCTTCTCTAAAAATCACAAGAAAAGATCGTTTACATTCATTCATATACGTAATCTAACAACTACTACTTCCTTCGACAGGATGATTGGAATGATCCGTAGTGTCTCAAAGTTCCCCACTTATAGACGGAGATTTCGCCGAGTTGTTAAGTCTTTGATATCTTATTCCGAAGGGGAGGCGGAACTTACAACATCAAATTCCACGAAATCGGTATCCTCTATTGAAAATGTCTAAGAAAAAGTTGTAATTGTTTGATGCCTTCTTTTTGCATTTGTAAATGTTTATTGATTGTATTTTTCTGCAAGTTGAAGGTTGTCGAATTCCCCAGCCTCTGCTAGTAAAATGTTTATATGCTTGAATTGTAGAAATTCCATCCAACAAAAAGCAAAATTTGTCACTACTTATATACACTTTATCCAATATAGACATAGTTATGCTGTCTAATAACAAGTGTAAAACATAAAATCACAAGAGGATCACTTCAATCAAAATCATACACGACTAGATTTGGGTACATCAAAATGGTATGTTAACAATAATGATCACACGTATATCCATCAGGTTGTGGGTTCGAGTTGTGTCCTCTCCCTCAATCCCGAAATATTATATCACTTCTTCCACATTAGTAATGGGGGTACGAGTCTCATCATACACATTTTACAAACACGTTTGAATGGTTTTCTTCTTGATGTTGTAGATTATATATCTCTCATTATACGAGTAAATATCCGATTCTCATCTGTATTTCGTATTAGGCAACTATAATTTTCAAGTTCATTTCCACTTGGTTATTAGTGGAGTGCATGAGAAAAATGAATACTTATTTAGTCATAATGATACATCAAGAGAGGATTTTATGAGAACGAAGCACAGGGTCCACGTGTTGGCTAACACCTGGATTGAGACACCACATAAGCCTAATTCAAGGCTCCACAATAACGCCACGTCACAAGGGCTAGTTGAGTTGTCAATATACAATTCAAAAATCTCAATAAAGAGCTTCCCGCCCAATATTTTTGAGATTTTTTTTTGAAACAAATGTTTTTGATAATTATTAGTAATAGAAAGCTTTATATTATTATTATTATTATTATTATTATATATAATTACTGATTTTTTCTTTATTAATGAGCAACAGACCTTTTTGCCCCCCACCAGTTACTTTTAACTGTGGCTTAGTAACGGTAGGGGAAGTTTGTACAATTTTAAACTAAAGTTCCATATACGTGCAATTATACCTAATATCGGGGATGTTTGTGCAATTACTCTAAGATTTTTGATATTTATTAGTTATAGAAAGCTTTATATTACAAGGATATATCATATATCAAGGACAAGAACTCCAATCATGTGTTGCATTATTTATTTATTTTTATTTTTTTACAAAATCTTAACACCGCTAATGCAACTCCAAGAGAGAGATCTTCCCATATTTTTGTAATTTTATAGACAAATGTGAGACTCTAACCCTATCACCGATATGAAGAGAAAAATACACAATTACTTGAGTTATGTGAGAATGTCATTTGTCGTAATTTTTACCCTCTCTAATTTTCTTATAACTGATCAAGGATTTTTGCAATAAATTTATCTTCTTTCCATTGTAATAATTTAAACAGTCAGGATTCTAAGGGCGCGTTTGTTAACGTTTTCAAAAACTATTTTTTGTTTTTTGTTTTTTGAGTCACAAAAACTGGAAAAACGCGTTTGGTGTGACGATTTCAAAAAACTGTTTTATAAAACATTGAGAACAGTTTTCAGTTTTAATGAACAAAAAATTGAGAACACTGAGAACAACAATTTGTTGTTCTCAGTATTCTTGAAAACTTTTTTTTAGCAATAAAATTTACTCAAACCAAATCCATCTTTTGGATCTTCATGGATCTATACCAAAAGGATGATGATGATTTTGATAGGTTTGATGATAAAAATTAAATTTATTTATTATTTAATTTTAATTTTTTTAGTTTTAATGTTTAATTATTTTAATATCACTTTTTCATTATTTATAATATTAATCTTTTAAAAATGATTTTAAAAATATTATACCAAACATGTTTTTTATGTTTTGATTCTCCGAATATCGTTTTCAACCATTGCTATTAAACGCGTTTTCGAATTCAAAAAATCTAAAAATCAGTTTTTCGAAAACTTCAGATTACAAGAAAACAAAACTGAAAAACGAAAACTTTACCAAACAACCCTTAAATTTTGAAATACGATTTTTCCTTATGCATTGACCTACACAGAAAGAACCCAATTGTGAACCAAATAATTTATATATTTATCCTTAGAAAAAAAATCTTTTTTTTTTTCTTCTATACTGTCAAGTGTCAAACAACGAGTGAGTAGCTAACCATTCTTCATTAATTTTTTCTATAATTTATTTTTTGGCAAGTGATGAATCTCATTTTTTGACAAGTGATGAATTTATAACAAAACTTATTTCCTCTTGTGTGTTAACTACCAATCACAAGTAATATCTATGCCTATAATACCAAAAATGGCCATCATTCTTTTTTTTTTTTTTTTTTTTTTTTTTTTTTTTTTTGATAGAACACTAGACTAAATTTAGCAAAGTTCCAAAGAGAAAATAGGGGGAAATAGCACCAAATTCCATTGGTTCAAATTCAAAACCCTTGTCGTCAAAACAAAGACGAAAATTAAATGGCTTGTTCAAAGTGATTTGCTCGACTAATTAAAGTAGATGAAACAACTCAAAAATACTCCTTACAGAGGAATCCTTGAACAATCTTGAAATACTTATGATCAATGAATATGATTTTGCACAAACAATGCTTTCTTCTTACAATAGAAGTCATTGTAATATTTTTATCAAAGATGTTCGTTAATTTGGTCATAAAATAAAAAATATAAAAAATTATATTTTTAACTCATATCAATAACGTATCTCTCTCTCAAACTTCATACCATAATAATTTAAATAATAATAATGTGACAATAGACGTTATCCTATCATTTATTGTACAAAGATAATCTATAAATGTTTACAATATTTATTTACGAAATTAATGATCATTAGGTAGCCTAAATTTTGTGGTTGTAAGTTTAGTGCTAACTACATCACTCAAAGCTAAATTCAAATCCAAAGTAACATAAGTTAGACAGCATCAAGGGGAGAGTTTTCTTTTTTTAAGTATTAACCAACTATTACAATAGGGCTGGTGGAACCTATCAAGATCAGATAATACATGTATGGTTTGAATATTTATTCCCATAAATTAGGAAAAAACTCCTTACAAATGCTTATAAAATGCATATAGTGGCACTCGAACCCCTCACCACCAATGTGGAAAGGGTGTCAATAAGAGTTATTGTGTAGTTTTTGCATCAAATCATACGCAACACGTTAATTTTGCTAACTTGAACCCACCCTGTAACCAGTACAAAGTAGAAAAGGAAGAGAACAAATGGTGGTGAAATAGAAATAAAAACAACGAGATGATGTTGGTTTAGTGGTAAATCCCTCACATCTATTCGATAGAGGTTGTGGATTTGAGTCCTCTCCTCTTCCAAAAACCCTGAATTTATATAATATTTGAAAAAAAGGAAAGGTTAATTAGCACTGATGCTCCCTGTACCTTTTTTTTTTTTTTTGGCACTAAACCCCTCAAACTATTGGCAAACACTTGGGTTTATTGCTTCCTGTGAGGGGCCATCTATGGTCGGATTTTACCAATTTGTCCAATTTGTGAAAGTTTAGAGAGTTTAGTACCGAGAAAAAAAGTATAAGGGGTATAGTACAAATTTTTGAATACTTTAGGGGTATTAGTACCAATTAGCTTTAAAAAAATTGTAAAAATAGGGATAAGATGAAGTTTAAGCAAGCCACAAACACGTGTCCGTAACTTACACGGCATGGTGCGTGTACCTGCCCCTCCTACGGCCAACACTAGCCCACTCCTCTCATCTGATCCCTCCTCATTTTCCATCCATACGTATGTGCGTGTATTTATATTTATAATATATATATATTTTTTCAAAGATATCAAAAGAACAAATTAACTATCATACAGCTCGATCGAAAAAGAGTTCCAACAAGTCCTTTTCGTTTTCTTTTTTAATTTATCAATTAATTTTATTGGAGAAAGAAAAGAAAAACATGAAGAGTAAGATTACAGATACAGTGAAAAAGAGAACTGCACAGAGAAAGAAAGAGACACGGATTTTTGGGGCTAAAAATAACTACGTTATTCAAGATAGACGATTTTTCCCCTTTTTTTTTTCTTTTTTTTTTTCTCCTTTTGCAGAAGCTTTCTCCGGATCATAACTGTACACTAAAAACAAAAATAAATTAGCAGTACCTAAAACAATATATGTCTGCAAACAGCCATTGTTGCTGCTTTTCTTCAATCTTCATGGCTTTAGTCTTATCCACTCGTAGCGTCCTTCCATTGGATCGTCCTTCACTATGTCGAAGTTATACCTACACTCAAAAATTTAACAGTTTTATTACGGTTTAAATCTTCAACACAATTTGAGAAACAATGAATTTGGCCGCCGGAATTCTAGGAAAAAGAGAAGGAAAAGGAAAGTAAAGACTCTAAATGCTTTTTTGAAGGTTGAAATTGTGGGAAAAGAGAAGAAAGAAAACTAAAAATGTTTTTTCTCACTGTTTCTCGGTAACCAAACGGACAACTGAATTTGAATTTATTTAGTTTGTTGCAGTAGATGACAATGTGCCTGAAAAAGAAGAGAAAAAAATTCTGTGTGTATGTACTTACTTCTCAGCAAATTCTTTTTGCAGTTGGTTCTCAGCTTTAACGAAGAACTGTTCAATCTCAACATCCGTTGGCATTTTCTCCACCGTTGATCTAGGGCGAGAATTCGCCTCTGATTTCTTCGCCGTCGAATCCAGCTCTTCTGCTTCTGATTCTGCTCCAACCTCGCTCGACGACGAAGTCGCTTCTCTCCTGAAATAACAAGAAAAATTTGAGAGAGTGCTGTGTGTATTTATTTGTATTTTAAAAGAAGATAATTTGATTTAAAATGGATCACTGACTCCGTTTTGAATTTCGAATTTCAAGAGACGGTGAGACAAAAGAATTACTGTAAGCTGAATATTCGAATTCGAAGTAAATAATACAAACCTTTCTCTGCAGCTGTAATACGTCGATGTTTCAACTTCAACACTCGTATCCTGCACAAGAATTTTGAATTTAATTCAAATTCATATTTAAACTTGGAATTAAATTATATACAATTTAAAGCCCGAAAAAACCGAAAACAGTTTCAAAAAAAAAAAAAAAAAAACATAATTAAATAAATAAATAAATTCATTAGAGAATTGAATTGAATTTCAGTTTCACCTCCTCCAGATCTACAAACTGAATTCTCTCACTGGATCCACTACAACAGGAAGTTGAAGCACGATCATGATGATCCAAGCAGCCAGAATTTTCTAGACTGGTTTCGCTGTTCCTCAGCTTGCCGTGTCGTCGATCACTGTCAAGTTTACGTCTCTTTGCCATGGCTACTGGAGCTTCAACGTCGTCGCCGTCGTTATCTCCATCTCGTGCTCGTGTTCGTGTTTTGACGCCTACTACTTCAGCAACTTCCATCACTGCAATCTCTGCAAGTCTTCCTACTCTACCATATTTCCTCACCATATTTGATCTCTCTCTCTCTATTTTATTTTTTTGTATTTAATTAGTTTTCAAATAGAAGGAAAGAGAGAGAGAAACAAGAAAGAGAGAATACGCGATTGATTTTGGCATTTCAAGCAAGTCTATATTTGATGAGTAGCTAATATTGGAAGCGATGTGGTGATGTGGTCCAGGTCCAGACTCCGTTAACAGTGACGGGGAATCTGTAACGGGGATTTTGACGGCGCCGTTATTCAGATCGGGGGCGCCGAACTTCAGCCTTATCAAGGATTTCCACGTGGATCTGAGCTCGTCAACTGTACACAAGTGCACAGAGGAATGAATGTTTCAAACGGGGGGCAAAATGGTAAAAACAATTACTGGAGAGTGAAATCGTGAGGTTAATGGTATAGTGTACCGTAAATTACAGACTTACAGGTTCCCGTTTGGTCATTTGGTGGGGGAACTTACACATAATTGAAAGTTTGTATTTCAAGTACAATTACGTAATTGTCCTTTCTATTTTCGGTGAAAGACAAACAACCCTATGGGCCTAAACATACACATTTACACGAATTCTATACACATAACTCCAATTACCAAATTGTAAAAATTAAAAAAAAAGAAGTGAGTGTGACTGTGAGTGGGGACAGTAGACAGGGGTATACATGACCATTAAATTTAGGGCCATAACGGCATTAGTGTTAGGTAATATAAGAATGAATGCTGAAATGTGCTCGAACATATCGCGTGTGTATATCAGTGTATGAATGTGACACATGTATACCTTCCCAATTGGGTCACTGTTTAATTTCTAGCCATAAAAGTAACCAAACATGGACCACTATCGATCCATTTGTTATTGTTTCACCTTCTCTACTAGCTAGGGACATTTTTTTTTTTTTTACAGATTTTATGAAGGGTTTTTACCCCAAGAACTTTCAATAATTGGCAAAACCGGGCTGATTGTAGATTCCCCCTTAAACAGGTGTTCATGAAGCAATAAACCAAACTGTTTGTCAATTAATGAGAGTTCATAGGGCTTAACCTGTAAAAAAAAGTTCAGGGGTAAAATGTAAACTCGCGTAAAGTTCAAAGGAGACTAGTGCCAATAACCCTAAAATAAAATATGATAACAAACTGAAACGGATCAGGAATCTATCAAAACTTGCCGAGATTAATCATTCCATAATCGGAGACAAAACTTCACACACATACCGATAAATATGTATGGTGAAACTCAAATCCTCACTGCTGTCATGGATGGGGATCGAGGTCAAGTAGTGCTATTAGTTGGATTTACCTTATATAGTTATATTATACCTAAAGTTTTGTAAAGACTCTTTGAAAATTCCTCTAAGATTTGAGATGCATATATAGCATGCAATGTCATTTTTTTTTTCCTTCTAGGGTTTGTCTGGCCTGGAAGAAAATTAAGATCCCAAAAGAACAAGAAAAGAAAATATTCATCATCATGATTCATGCATGAACATCGGTCATAGCTGTTGATTACAAAAGCTTGACAGCAATAACATTTGTTTTTTCTTGATTTACTCATAAATGTGAGAAGTGGACAATGAAAGAATCATAAACCTTTTACGTCCATATGTATTATATATACGGAAAATTTGGAGAACCATGTTCGGATAATTGGAGAATCTTTTTCAATTTTCATGATCCATATACAGTTACCAGGTGCAATGATGTCCAGTATATATTCTCTTTGATTATCGTGGGTTGTGGCCGGATGAATCTCGAAAACAATTGTACTCCACTTGTATCTCAATCATGGTACGATAATTGCTAAATGAATATATATATATATATATATATATATATACATTCAATATCCTCATGAACCGATGAACGTATGAGAACGGAATTATATATATATATATACGGAAATTATCCTATCAGTGCATCCTGATAGAATTATATAAGGATATTGAATGTGAACCACTCGTTTTACATACTTTGACCTGATATGTATGCACTTGTCAAATCACTGTTATAAATGAGTGGCTTACATTCAATATCCTGATAAAGTTATATCATGATGTACTGATAGGATCGGGACCGTATATATATATATATATATATATATATATATAGAGAGAGAGAGAGAGAGAGAGAGAGAGAGAGAGAGAGAGAGAGAGAGAGGAAATAACACATTTTAATCGATTTATAGAGGAAATAACACATTTTAACCAAAAAACTGATGGGGTTTCTATTTTTACTCGAAATTAGTGTTTTCATTGTTTTTACCAAATTTCCCACTGAATAAACAAATTTACACTTGCACCAGATTAAAAACACTGGAATTAAACACATTAAGGATTAAACTGGTGGTGTGTTTAATTGATGAAAACTGGTGATGTGTTATTAATTGAAAAAAAAAAATGGTGTGTTTAATTGAAAAAGACCGGTGTGTTTAATTGAGAAATCATTAAAGGTATTTTTTATCTCATCAATGGAAAGTTTGGTAAAAACAATAAAAACACTAATGCTGTGTAAAAATAAAAACACAACCAATTATATGGTTAGTTTCAATTTTAACCCATATATATATATATATATATATATATATATTAATGATGATTTATCACGTTATTGTTTGAAAAAGAATGTTTTTTTTTTTTACAGTCTTTGTTTGGACTAGCTTTTCGACTATTTTTGGCAAAACATGTCATGTTAGTGCAAGAGAATTGTGACATCCTTGCCTCCTTGGCGTGACAGGTACTTTTACTGCAACTAATGTCCAAACGTATCCATCAGAAAGGTAAAATGTTAAAAATTTTAAATTCAGTCAGTTACTTTTTCTTTTCTTTTTTTTTCTTTTTTTTAAGAAAAAAAAAAAAAAACAGATTTGCAAGATGTTTTTACTTTTTATTTTTTGAAAAAATTACAATAATTCGAGATTTGTTAGAGAGGGAAAGACTTGAACCTACAATCACTTGGTATATGTGTGATGGGTAAATCATTGGACCAATGTTTTTAATTAATATTGTTAAAAAGACACTTCCAAAGATCGTTTAGGCTTCAACCCGTATTCTTAAATGTCCATTTAAATAAATTAATTACATAAAAAAGGTTTTATAAAATGAAACAACGTAACTGGCAATTTACAAAATCAAAATATCTTTATTACTTCATAACGGTCAGAACTTTTTTTAAAAAAAAAGTTCTACAAAATAAAAGTTTTACTTCTAAAATATTTATTATTAAAAACTCTACTCGTAGAAGCTCTTCGATTACAATAACTCTAATTAGTAAAGCATTTAAAAACTTTTCACAAAAGCTATAACATGTTTTTTTTAGAAATATTTTTTATATGTGGGACATAAATGAAAAAACTCTCAATCATATCTTCGATAATTTTAATAAAATTCCTAGAAATTAACAATGAGGCTTTTTTCTTATAAATATTTTTATATGTGGGACATAAATGAAAAAACTCTCAATAATATCTTCGATAATTTTAATAAAATTCCTAGAAATTAACAATGTGGCTTTTGGATGTTTAAGAAAAAGAAATAGTCACATTGGTTAATTAATTAATTAATTACCTTTGACATATATGTAAATTTTCTTTTAATTACTTTTCTATTTATAAACTTTCAAGGAAGACACACTGTTAAACAGATCTTAAATTATTTTAAAGAATCTAATGAGACAATGACACATTTTGGATGTTTTAGAAAAGAAATAGTCACATTGTTCTTTGTTAATTATCTGTGAGTTAATAAGTTGATTTCAGGACATTCATGCAAGTGAAACAAGACTTGATATAGTAAAATCCTAACTAATTTGATTTGATGTTCTAACTAAATCTTTTTTTTTGAACCGTGAATTTTATTAAGCAAGCTGTAAAACCGCAACGAGGGAACAAGGGGCAAACACAAAACCAACACGATAATTATATATATAGTTATAAGGCATTCAATTAGTAAGTACACCATACACCTCGATCCTATTTTTATTTTATTTTTGATAATATTCATTAATCAGAGATCATGTATTTTTTTTTAAAACGAAAGCTTTCAAAACAAATAAATAAAGAGTTTTCTCGTAAATGTTGTGGGTATAAACCTTTTAAAAATATATTCCCCTAAATATTGTATATTAGTATAATGTTCCCCTAAACAAAATTTTCAGACTTCATTACCAAGAGTCGATATCCGACCATCTAGACAGATCTCGATAACCCGTTTAGTTATATATATATATATATATATTTTTTTTTAAAAGAAGTACCCCAATAATAAATTTCAATTTGGCATTATTACCCAAACTTAATTACTGTTTCCTTGTGATACAACCACTTCAATTTTCACTGCTAGTAGGACAAAAGAGATCTCAAACTATCATTACGGCTAAAATAGACTTACAAATAAATACAGTAGCCTAATGTGGCTCGATGGTAAATTACGCTTATTCAATTTATCGGTAGTGTAGGGTATTCCACACTATGTTGTATATAAAAAAAAATATACTTAAAAATATGTAGTAAAAAATAAAAACTACATAGTGTATACATAGTGGATATTAAAAAGTAAAAAATAATTTAGCCTCACATAGTGGATACATTTTAAAGAGGAATCCTTTATAAACGTTAAGACTTACGCTAGATATATATTTACGATTTTCCAAACACTTAGAAGAGTTTATAATCTATTTTGATTTAGTTTATATATATGTAAAGAGGTCACATTTTTTTTTTTTTTTTTTTTTGAAATACAACTACTGTCTAGACCCAATGAAATTAATCAGATTCTATAAGAACGGCCTGGAATACTACTCCTACTATCGGGGAGAGGTTACACATGGACTACAACTCTCACAACTGGAGAGAGGGCTGCTCCTACAAACTGGGAGAAAACTCTACACACCTGCTTGTAAAATACGTATGATAGGACTTGATCCCCTGACCACTATGTGTGGAAGGGAGATGCATAACCATCTTTACTAAGAGGTGATGTGCACCGTAAATAGGTCACATGAATGAACATTTTGTTAGCCATTCATTCAAGTGAATGATGCTGCCATTTTCATCAGTGAGAGTAAGGAAAGATAAAGTATTCACTCAATTATTATAAATTACAATCTAATTTTATACTTCATGTAAAGACCCCGTGATTTAGCTCTAAAATTACATTTTCCATCGAAGAGTGAATTTGGGTGATTTAACAACAACAAAAAAACTGCAATTAATTTTTCATTACTGTTTACTTCTTGTTACAAATTTTTCTTTACCGTTTCATAATAAAATAAAACTGTACTTATTTGAATTAAATGTTCAAAAAATTTCTAGCGTTCTTTACTCCATTACTTTTAAGACTAACACCAATTTAATAATATAAGTTTTAATATAACCTAAAGTGTTGTTATGATAAAAATAATATTTGAACTAAATGTTCAAAAAAATTATAGCACTCTTTACTCCATTGCTTTTAAGCCTAATACTAATTTAATAACTTAAGTTTTAATAGTACTTAAAGTGTTGTTCTGATAAAAATATCCTTAAAACACACTCACAAAAATAATATTTGAACTAAATGTTCAAAAAAATTATAGCACTCTTTACTCCATTGCTTTTAAGCCTAATACTAATTTAATAACTTAAGTTTTAATAGTACTTAAAGTGTTGTTCTGATAAAAATATCCTTAAAACACACACAAAAATAAGCCAAGTCTCGTGCTTTTTTTTTTTTTTTTTTTTTTTTTTTTTTCGAAACTTATTTTCATGTTTTGGAGACTTATATTCGTGTTTCCAAGACTTAGATTTGGTTTTTCCGAGATTTATTTTTAAATTCCAAGACTTATTTTATAGTTTTCGAGATTTATTAAGTATTTTTACAATTTCCGATACTTATTGAGCAAAACATAAATTTAAAAATAAAAATAAAAATTGTTCATCCTTTTCATCAACCTCCAATGGAGATCGAACATTTGACCTCCATTTGATGTCCGTTCCATCTCCATTGATGGAGGACCACCACTAGTCCTCCATCAATGGAGGTTTTTGAAAGAAAAAAAAAAAACCTAAAAATGGTAAAAATGTAATAATAAAAGAAGAATATAAGGGTATTTTTATCTATTAGTGTAATTTAAACTTAACTTATTAAACTAGTGTTACTTGTATCAATCAATAAAAAAAATAGTGTTATTTCCCCCTATTTCCACTTTGAACTAATCCAACTTCGACTCAATGTAGTTATACCGACTTCAATTTTTTTAAAATTTTAAAAACATAATTGTAAATTTTCATTCATATTAATTAAATTATAATAATAAAATAAAGTAAAATTGAGGTGCACCACATAGGATGTTGACCTAGCGCATCCAAGAATTTCTCTTAGTACGTAAGAGTATCTCTGATATAAGAGTGGCTTATGAAAAAAAGAGAACCACATATGATAAATAGACGGTATATTAAAAAGTGTATCTTCAATGCAGCAGTGCATATTCAACCCCACTCTGATGTGGTAAAAAAAAAAATATTAGACATTGTTAATATAACTGTTTACTTTCAGACGGTCTGTTACATAGCTATTTTTTCAATTGACTCAATAAGTATTTAAAATTGATATTAATTTTTCATCTATTTTTTTGTAAGGAAAAAAAATGAAAAAAAATAAAAATAAAAATTGGACACATCATTAAAAAATGTGTTTTAAACAGAAGTATTGGAGACTAAATTTTGAATTGATTGTCTATTAAATTTATCTTTATACCACATAGGATGAAAGTAAGTCTTTTGACATTGTTGCCATGTCAATGATTTTTGATATGCAAATCACTTTTGTATCGGAAATGCTCTTCTAAATGGTGTGATGGGATACGTAGGTATGAGTACCTAATTAGTTATAAAAATTATATATAAAAAATTATTTAGCTATTTAATATGGGCTCCCTCACCATGGAAATTATCAAGTGCACCAAAGGGATTCTCATGTACTAGCTATATATATTGCGAAGGTATAATATTATATTTTTTCTGGCTCGTGTGTCATCAAAATATATATGGAAAGAAGATGAACTGATAGAACTGTCGCTGTGGCAAGAATCAAGAGTGGATGTAGAAACTTGCAGTAAAATTATGGAAAGAAGATTGATTAATAGTCTACTCCCACAAGGGGGAGAGGGCACCCACACATGAGGTGGGACAAAGAATGAAATTGTATATATATATACATATGCTGGACGTTGAACCGTAGTGGTGGAGTCTACCATTGGAGAGTCACACCACATTGGCAAGAGGCCATTGACAATTTTTTTTTTTTTTTTGACAATTAATAGTTTAATACATTGTATAAATAAAAGATTATCCAAAGAAATTAATCAAATTAAAAACTTTCACATGTGACAGAGACGTCCCAAATCCAACTGTAAAGAAGATATAAATGGGATTCAATTAAAAAAAAACAAAAAGTGATTACAGATAATCTAATCTCAACAAACATTCAAAAAAATCAATAAAGGAATGGCTTGATCACCATCTTCATGTGGGCTTCAAATTGAAGGTTTACCTAATTAAATTATAAAAAAAAAAAATTTGAAAAACATAAAAGAAAAGATTCCTGTTGGAATGAGACAGGGGCACATGGACCTTATGTGAGAGTGGGCACGGAAAACTAGATCATACTACTATTTTTTTATATATTAAAATTATCAAAACCAATAATAATACGTTGATATCTAAGATTGTCAATTTTGTAACACTACGGAATTAATTTTATAATAGTGATATAAAATATTTTCTTTATAATATTATAAAACTGATTTTTTAATGTCACAAATTAAATTCTTTAAATTCATAGGAGAAGAAGCATATATGTGTATATATATATATAGTTTTTCTATTATCAATTCAAACTGATAAAAGTTATATCAGTTCCTTGTATGTGGACCACTGGATTTAAATACTTTGACTGACAAGTGCATACAGTCAAGTTAAAGTATTTAAATATAGTGGTCCACATGTAAGGAACTGATAATAGAATTTCTGTATATATATATAAAGTGACTCGGACTCACCTATAGCTTCTTAGATTCAACTTTAATCTCAAATTGCTTTTGCCTCTCACTTTATTTGAATCTCTACTCATATAATTATCAAGGGTGACTGAATTAATGATTAAGGGGTGTGACCACACCAAAATTTTCCTAACTAGCCTTCCTATTGAAAAATTTCTCCTTGTTTTTTTTTTAATTTTAAAATTTGATCTTATGTCAATTCTCACCTGAGAAAGTAAATTGATTTAGGATCGAGTTTTTATTTTTAGTATAATTTAGTTAGCAAGAATTCATTAATAATTCTCTAGTCAGATCGATCTTGAATAAACATTTCAAGACCTATCTTATAAAGTTATACTGTTGCTCAAATTATTTTATTTTATTTTATTTTCAAGCAATTATGTAGTGTTTTAGAGCTTACACTATATAACATAGTAGTAGATTCGCAATCCTGGTTTTTTTTTTTTTCTTTCCAAAATCGACCTAATTTAGAATCCAATTAAAGGGAATATTGGTTGCGAGAGTATGATTAAGACATGGATATTAAGTATTAGCATGATGATTAAAGATCCATATAGGTTTAAAACGAATGATGATATGAATCCATTTCCCTATATAGAAGAGATGATGATGATGATGAGTTGATGATCATAATTCAAGTCAAAGTTAATTACTATTAAATGAGTGGTGGATCCAAAGGTAATAAGAAGGTGAGATACGTACATTACATTACACACCATGATTTGCTCTCTGTTTTTGGTGCCAATTGCCAAACAGTAGAAAGGTATTTTTTTATTTTTTTATTTTTATTTTTTAATCACAAGTCTTGCTAAAAGAAATGGAAAAGCGAGAGAAAGAAAAGCAGAGAAAATTCAAAAAGGAAATTGGAAAAGCAGAATGAAGAATCTCAAGGTAGAGGAGTAAAATGTGATCAAATTAAATATATAAATATATATAGTTTCAGAAATTGAAATGATCACCCGAATTAAATAATCGTGAGGAGATAATGTCTCTCTCCTTCTAAATTATTGGTTTGGTTCGCGCATTTTACAAGTACGTGATACTATGTAGGGGTTCAGGGGAGAAGCATTTCATCAAATTTGGAAAGTCTAAAAGAGCCAATTGAAATTTTGATAAAAGTTTAATAGATAAATGTAAATAATAATAAAAAAAACAGGGTACGGTTTGAAAATTCAAATAAACTTTTTAAAATAAAAAATAAAAAATTATGGGTTTGAGTGGCCATGACCCCCTCACACCATAATGTGAAATCTGAGCTGCAGGTAAGTTTTGACAGATCTATCACCCGTTCCTTATCAGAATGGATTGTAATACTTCTAAAATAATAATAATAATAATCGGTAGGTCATCATTCATGCAAGCGTCTTTCTAGTGCGATTCCTTTCATGATCATGTCCACCAAAGTGCTTTTATAAATGGTCCTATACTCCTATCAATTCCAAAAGCACTTCCTTTTTCTTTCCTTAGTCGGGCCTTTGATCACCTTTAAAACAGACGTTTTTAGGACCGCCACAGTGCATGTATACCCCATATATCCCAGCCCTCTCCTTCTGCTTCTGCTTTTAAAAGAGCGACTTTTTGCAGTAGCTGCTTGCTGCATAATTGCTTCTATGTTTCATCCAATTTAACTTTGCTTCTTTTTCAAGTCATATATATATACATGTTTTTCCAAAGCTTCACTTGATCAAAGTATGGTTTTCTATCTATAAGATGTTGCCACGTGTCATAAATGTAGTGGATGGTTTATAGGGATTTTCCACATTTAGTTGGTGATTGGAGATGCACGTCCATAAATGTCAAAGATCATATGGTTTTGGCGGGATCGATTTCGGCAAAAAGAAGCTGATATTTCCAATATTATGCATTAATTATATATATATATATATATAATATGGAACCGTCAAATGTAATGTTAAGAGCGTTCATTCAGTCTGGTAATTTATAAATGGTATATCAAAAATATATAAATAGCAACTTAATCGGTATTATAATTTCAAGAAATTACAATACATTATAGAAATAAAGACGTGCATGCATGTAATTTACAAATGAATTTCTTTTCATCATGATAAACAAAGAAAAGAAAAAAGGGAGGTTTAATAGTTGATGATGATTCTCTTTCTCTATTTGTGAAAATGAGAAATAATTTGATTGCCCACCAAAAGTAGGATCTTGAATATGGTGCCGAAAAGCACTTTTCTTTCTTTTCTCTGAAATTCAAAAACCATATCCGAATAAGTATAAGAAATTACTTAATTTGCAAGATATACATATATATGTCAAACCAGCTGTGCCAAATAGACCTTTCACCATCCTCATCAGCAACTCACTGATACTTTGGACACAAATTCATGTAAAAAAGCACATGCATGGAACCCATGGATGGGCCAACTGGGTTTCTTCCACAGGTGGTCCATGAAAAATCAAATATTATAATAATAATAATAATAATAATAACAGTACAGAAGAAGCAGATGGCGACAAAAAATAGATAGCTAAAAAGGGTGATAATATATGTGAATGGAATAGGAGAGTTGAGACTTGAGAGGACCAAGTAGGTGGCCTTGTATGTTTGTATACAAGCAAAAGGCCTTGTGTTTTTTGAGCCTATTTTAGTTTGTTTTTGTGGTCCATTTTCTGTAGTGTGTGTGTGGGGATATGTCTCTGTTGCTGTGACTTTGTCCTTGCCTTGGCTCAACCAACCTCAAGTCGTGAGTCCCGACTGACCCCAAAACCATGTTACTATTTACGACCGTTGACAGTGGAAAGTGATAAAAATTATATTGCTTTATGAAGTGGAAGTTGCTTTCTGGATCGTATTGAACTAATTTTAAAATTCTTCGCAAAAGGGGGCTTAGAGGGACGAATGAATAGAGCATATAAGAGTCAAATTAAAGCACCTCAATCAATCAATGATTCTGGGGCCTTAGAAAAGTTTTGAAAAATCCTGACAAGTTAGATGGAACATACATAAAACACATTGCTTTCACTTTCTGTTTGAAACTTTGCTCTTAATTAAATTGGGTCCTGAAGAAAGCAAAAAATACTAGAAAAAGAAAAGGAAAAAAAAAAAAAAACTCATGAACAGAGATACCTGTATTCAGGTCAGGTCAGGTTTTTGTGAACAATTGCCTCATTGTTGTTGGCAAAAAGAGCTCAATTATTACTAAGCTGATTATCAACTTTAGTGGACCTAATTAAGGCCCAATGTTTTTTTTTTTTTTTTTTTCCTAAGTTAAAACTAAATTAATTAATACTAAGGAACAATTGACTGGAGTAAATGTAATAATTAATACTAAGTTAATTTTGATAATTAAATTGGCATGCGAACTCTTAGTTGAATTGGTTAAGCATCCTCCGGGCTAGTCGATGGTAAAAGCAATAGTACTATCATAAGGCCTTTACACTCTTTTTTTTTTTATTTTTTTATTTAAAGATGGAATTAAAGAAGAGCTGGTTTCAAACGAATTATAATGAAAGTTGTATCAATTTGTTTTCTTCAACTTCTTCTGGACAACTCAAAAATAAGTAAATAACCTAGTTTCGTCGGTGATTATACATTTGTACAAAAACGGCCATGCATTCAGTGTATTACGTACAATTTACGAGTTTGTAGAGAGAGTCTACCATGCATTATACATGTGTCTATAGAGAGGTAAAATTGTCTAAAAATTTATCCATTTAAGAGGGGGGTAATGGTTACCTCCCTTGAAAAGGAACGAGCAAAAGTGTTCTCGTCTAAACAATGTAAGTACAAAGACAGCGATAACAAGTGTACATGAAACATGATTTTACAGTGGGTAGAAGATGAAACACAACTCGAGAAACACTATACTACTAGTACTAGACGACTATGATCCCTGCAACCAACGTATTGGTCGGTATGAATGGAGTTGCAGTATTATCATTGAATTCCCTACCTAGCTTCAACTCGCAATCGCAATCAAGTACAAGACATTGTCATTGGTTTTCAACTTTTCACCGAAAAAAAATATATATTTTACTTTCCTATTTTCTTTCTTTCTCTTTCCTTTTTTTTTTTTTTTTTGAATTTCTTTTACCAGTGTTCATCTGTTTTAATGCAGGGGTATAAAGATATCATCTTCTTCCTTCAATCCATCGACCTCTCTTTTACCTCTCTCTTCCCTCACTAATATACCAATCATTTTCCATAAAGTTTCACCTTACGTACGTGTACTTGTTACCTATAAATGAAATAATGTCCTTAATTATACTATAAAATTGTGAACTAGGTAATGCTAATGCCGTTGTCGTTGTACCACCGGCGATGTGGTGTTGGAGCGGAGCTAAACTGATGAGAAGACCCAAACCCGGCCAATCAATCATGGAATCATGCATGTCGATATTTCAACATTCCTTTACCTTCCTTGCTTTTTTCGCTGTCCTGCTTAGAACAAAAGCAAACTAATTTGTTGAAAATGGAAAGGAATCTTCTACTTTCTCACCTTCCAACACGTGCCGTGGGCCTCATCATCTTCTATTTATGTTCCAATTTATAAACTGTTATTTTTTATTTTGAAATATAACATTCCTAACGAGATCTACACTTACAAACATATCTTGAAATCCAACTCCTACAGGAAACGAGTTTCACAACATTTATATGGATAAATATGAAATTCGAACCCCTATCACATAAATAAAGGAAAAATAAACAAATACTTATAAAAGTATATATATTTCAAAATATAACATCAATGTTGTAACCTAACAAGATCTACACTTACAAACATATCTCGAAATCCAACTCCTATGGGAAACGAGTCTCACGACATTTATATGGATAGATATGAAATTTAAACCCTTATCACATAAATAAAGGAAAAATACACGAATATTTATAAAAGTGTATGTATATATATATATATATATATATATGATCTCGTTCTGGTCAGTACGCACTGATGTAACTATATCAATACCAATGTATGTAGACTACTGATTATGGAGAAGTTTTGACAAATGCATACACTTTAAGTCAAAGTATGTATATCTAATAGTCCATATCCAACTCATTATATCAGTGTGTCCTCACTTGAATATTTATATATATATATATATATATATATATATATATTTATATAAAATCTCATACATTTGTAGTTTTGTACTTTAATGGTGTGGAACCTTGCCAACCACCTTTCAAACTCACTGTGACGTATATCATGAAAAATGAACAATATAATTTGTATTTAATTTAAAATAAAAAATCAGAAAAAGACAAGAGTATAATGGGCCCCATAAGATAGGCCAGGAAGCAGGATTGACCCAAAGTATCTATCTACACATACAAAGCATTGGATTCCAAAATTTGTCCTGACGGAGAAAGAGAGAGAAGAAAACGACAAGTCATCGTGGGGATTGACAGACGCTAACGTAACAGTGTAACACTGTCGCAATATTTGCGGAGGCCTGGTAATTTGTTTTTTAAAATTTAATTTTTAGGGTTTCTTTTCTGAATTCTGACTCAGAAGCCCATCAACATGCATGCAAACTCTTGAGTTATATCGATATTTGGCTTGCGGTTTTTAGGGATGTCTGTGACCTCCTTACATGATAAAAAAGATTAAGATTTTTATTTTTATTTTTTATATTTAATCTAAGGAGATTAACTACTGTAAACACAGTTCGAATGTGAGATTTGAATCTCTATCACGGCTGTAATAGAAAATGTATAATTACTTGATCAATGTGCCACTTGTACAAGGAGATGGAGCTTCAATAATGTCATGAATCCAAAATTTATTATGATGTCGGTTCTATGCATTAATTAATGTGTTTTATTTATTTATTTTTATTTTATTTTATTTTATGGAATGTCGGTGAAAAGCTAATTTGGTAACTAATGGCATTTTGTTATAGGACGTACTTGTCCCAAAAAATTAAGGTAACAATTTAACTGTTTAAGTCATGAATAAAGTGAATAAACAGTCTTGGTAAAAGTTGGACATTTTCTCGATCCTGAAGATATGATATACATATAGCGGGCTCACTATAGTGAGTGAAGAAAAGAATAATAAAATCGCAGGAAAGCACAACTTTCAAGTTGTTTAAGAGACAGGATTCCAGCTTGGGGACTGGGGTTGCTTTTGAACAACACAAATTTAGGTTGTCTTTTTTATTTTTTATTTTTTTACATAGTTTTAACATGAAAAGGTGATGATAAAGTAGCTCGATTTTTATTTTTATTTTTTTATTTTTTGTTTTTTATTTTTTCCTACAATTTTAGATTAGGAGTTAGTTCTCAAAAAGGGTTATGAATATAATATTTATTTTATTTTATTTTATAAAAGAGTTTACTAATAGAAAGGGAATTAAGTTACATTACAGCATCTCTAATGCTATCCATTTTAAGAAAATTGAGTGCCACATAGGAGAAAAAACCTCTCAAATGCAAATTTTTTTTTTTAGAGAATATAGAGTTTGGTTTCTAACTTAATAAACCCTCCTATAAATGCCGACTAGGATTTCTAACTTTTTCCCACTAATAATATTATACCTCATTTAATTGTAAAATAAAAAAGGAGAGGGAATGAGATAAATAATTGATCAAAAATGGATACATATTTGATTTTTTTTTTTAAAAAAAAGGAGAGATGGTGAAATAAATATTTTAAGATGATTGGTTAAAAATAGATACATATTTGATTTTAGATAATTGTATTGGTGATGAGAATATGCATTTCTTAAAGTTTTTTTTTTAGAGTGGATCCATTTTCAATATATATGCTAAGGTGTCACTAGTTAAAAACCCAAAAATATATATTTACATCGGAGATGCTCTTATGATATGGTGGGATCAATTTTGACAAAGAGATGTTGATATTTCCAATGTTGCATTAATTATATCCGGCAATTAATAGTAGGTTTTTTTTTTTTTTTCCTTAACCGTTTCTGTCTATCCACCTATTTAGACCAGATATTTTTTTGAAGCTTTTTGCCATTTGTAGAATTCGAGCCATTGACTTGGGAGTCATTTGTCTAAGATCCAAACTCGTCCATCTATCAACTGAGTTACGCCTCTGGAGGCGCAATTAACTGTATGTTTCGGTTGTAAGATTCAAGAAATTTTAAATTACCAAATGTGATAAAATTTATGACAACTAATAATTGTCAATTTGTATTGTAAGGTCTTTAGATTTGATAGTCAGTTTCAAGTTTTTGATCATCAAACACCGTGGCAGTGTACTAATTATATTTAATCGAATTATTTTATTAAAATGATAGAAAGACTAAAATTAAAACCCATTCATTTGAACTTGGCACTATAATTTTAAGAAATTACACTACGATTTCAAATTTTATTTAATACACATTTTGTGCATAGAGTCCATGTAATTTGATATTCAATAGTTTTTAATAAACATTGTAATCACGAATCCTACCAATCAGGGGCGGACATAGGAGAGGGCTTGCCCAGGCTATAGCCCGGGCAGCCCTCTAAAAAAAATATCAATATATAAAGATATAATCACATAAACACCCCTAAGGTTTTATTATATTATAAAACTATGATATTTTATTTAAATTTAGTAAAATGTAAATATTTTATTGTTCATTGTAAAAATACACATAATATTATGGCTTCCAACATTATAGAATTAAGCCGTTTACAAGTTTAAATATATATTTTTTAACTACAAGTTTAAATAATTGTTTATGCATAAATTTTATGATGTATTTCATATTATTAAGTAGTCCATTATTGAATTGGTATCATCTTATTATTAAAAAAAATAAACAAATACTTTTATCAAGAATTATATAATTTTTGTTTATTCTTAATTAATGACTCGCATGTCTTGCACTGACGTTATTAATTCCGTGTGCATTGAGAAAGAAAATCACAAGAGTTTTCTCTATAATAAACACCGAATTTAATAAATTTAGTGTGAGAGAGTTTGTGAATCATTAATTAAGTATTATAATATATTGATTAAATACAAATAGATAAATAACTATTAATAGCTAAAGAGTTGACTTTATAATGTTAGTGTGTACCCAAAAAAAAAATTATATATATATATATATATATATAATTTAGCCCGGACGGTAAATATTTCCTGGGTAAGCCCTTGCTACCAATGATGAAAACTTTTAAAAAAAATATATAGTCCCGGAATAATATATATTGTCAAAAAAAAATAAAAATAAACACTGAAATCACGAATTAAGTTTCGTTTTCTTTATAAAAAGTTTCGATTAATAAACAGAGAAATTAATTTCACATTTTCACGTTAGAATTCCTAACTAGTAAAATTGCTTTTAAAACTATAAAAGCCATAGAAATACAAAATCAGAAGGCTCTGGCCCAAGCTTATCATTGGCCCAACATCACAGGTCTGCTGAGATTATACATAAACCATGGACCATGGTTGTTTGATTAAATGGCCCAACAAAAGCACACCCACAAACCCGAACCCGAACCCGAACCCGAACCCGAAAGAGAAGACAGATAGAGGCAGTGACTCTCACAAGTGCAGTGGCAGCAGTGCTTTGAACGGATAACGAAAAGAAGAGGGAGATAAACAGTTGAAGAGAAAAACCAGAGTAAAAATGGCAGCCGCTTTGTCTATGCAACCCAGAATCATTTCTACTTTCATGGGTGATCGGTTTCTTTATTCAACAACTCATTCTCTTCATCAATTATTTAGCTATAACTTAGGTAAGCGACCCATTTACTTGTTTTGTAGTTTCTGTTTTTTTTTTTTTTTTTTTTTTCAATTCATGTTCTGCAACTTTCTTTTTTTTTTTTTTTTTTCTGAAATCTGGATATTGATATTGAAGCATAGTGGAGAAGTTCAATTTTTTGAATTAGGAGTTGGTGAATATAAATATATGTGTGTGTGTACAAGTAGTATAGTAATTCTACGAAATTATGTAGATTGGAAGTTTCTGTCAGTCAAAATTGTTTCTGAGTTGTAAATTATGTGTTGAAGTAGATATTTTAGAGCTGGTTAATAAGTGTAGCAACGCTGGTTACTTTTGTTATATGATTTATATCAAGTGACCTTTATTTTATAATTGGTCGAGTTGGGGACTGATTTCTAGCTCAATTTTATGTGGAAATATAAGTTGTATCACTTTCTAGATAATTGAAAATGTTCGAGCAATGAATTGGGATTTTCTATGAGACTTTGAATAGATAGTTGAAAATGTTCCTAAAGGCAATGTCTTAACTAAAGAAGTTCGATCGTATTTTTCTCTATCTATAAAGCTGTTATAGTTCGAAGGTTGAACTGATTAGGTAAAGTTTAACACTATTACATGGTTTATAAATTACTCTTACTCTCATGCTTAATGAAAAATCTACACAAATTATTATTACTATTTTCTCTTTCGGGTCAAGGCTTTGATATATGTTTTGTCTATCATTATTTTTGATACTTACAGGAAGGCAACGAGTGTCAATGCAAACATCTAGAACTCTTTCGGGCTTAACTAACTTCTTATTCAATAGAAGGTATGGAGTACGGTACCCAACCCCCTCTGTTTGTGGACATGTTGTATTTGATGCAATGACACACACACACACACACACACACACACACACACACACTGTATTTTACCTTGTCCCTCATTTTGCATGGACATAGAAATATTCACTGATAGCTACTATGTTGAAATTAGCAGAAGTCTAGATGAAAAAAAGCGTAAGAGACTAAGACCTGGAAAAGTTTCTCCTCATCGACCTGTTCCAGATCATATAATAAGGCCTCCATATGTGAATTCTCGGCAACCGCCTGGAATTGCAAGTGGACCTGAAGTGCATGATGAGAAGGGAATAGAATGCATGAGAGCTTCTGGTAGACTTGCAGCACAGGTTCTTGAATATGCTGGGACTTTAGTCAAGGTAACAAAAAGGTTCTTTTGGCTTTTGTGCCCTCCAAAAAAATGTTTAATTTATATTTATACCACAATGTTCAAATCGATTCATATAAGGCCAATGAATTACAAACTGAGTTCATTGGAGTTAGATTTGGTTTCAATTTGATATTTTCTGTTTTTCTCTTCTTGCTCTGACAAAGTTATTGTTGTTAGTAAACTTTTTCTTATGGTTTACTCTATATCAACTTAAAATTATGAATTAAATTTGCGACTTTAACATTCGTTCATTCATTTACTCTGAATTTATTTACTCTTTCACCCTAATGGATTGAGATCAAATGGATGGATAGATGTTAAAGTTATAAAATTTAAGTTAGTATGGTCTGATCCTACTCTATCATAACAACTAAGAGTTTGCAATCTAGCATTTTTCTTTTAAGAATTTTGGTAACTAATAACTAGATAAAATTATAGATAAAGTCATAAAACTGTAGATTCATGCATTACATTATCCTTTCCACTTTATCTTCTGATTGTTGCTTGTCTTGGCAGCCAGGTGTGACAACAGATGAGATTGACCAAGCAGTTCACCAAATGATTATTGATAATGGAGCATATCCTTCACCCCTTGGCTATGGTGGATTTCCAAAGAGTGTTTGCACATCAGTAAATGAATGTATTTGCCATGGAATACCGGATTCCCGTCCACTTGAGGTATTTTCTGTTTAAGTTCTTCAACCTGCTTAACTCTATGGTGCTATGTTATTCTTTAACTATCAAAATCACTAATCGGTGTTTTGATTTTCAGGATGGGGATATCATCAATATTGATGTTACTGTTTATCTAAATGTAAGCATTTTTCTGCTTGCAGCTTTTGACCATTCATAATTTGAATTATATGAATAAAACCGTGGATCTTGTCATGAAGTTGAGGTGTTTGGATGATATTTCAAGCTGTTCCGTAGATTTGGATTTTTGTATTGTACATCTTAGGATTGCCTTTTGAGACTACATTGTTATTTTATAAGTTATTCCGATGTATGCTCATCACTTGTCTGGTCTGGCTATAATTTTTCTTGTTATGTGTACATTGGAAATTTAGTTGAATTAAGAATCAGGGAGCCTTTGGACTTGGAAAAACATACACACATAGCTAGTAGTTAACTCACCCCTGCCCCCTAGAAATTCTTCATATGTTTAACCAGGTGACATGCCTGTTAATTCTTGACATACTATGGTGATTGTTCTATAACCTCCCTTCCATAATTGGTTAACGTTTGACTGATTGTAATGTATATATTTATTTTCTTGATCATATTTCGATTGCAGGGTTATCATGGTGATACATCAACAACTTTCTTTTGTGGAGATGTTGACGATGAAGCCAGGAACCTAGTGAAGGTAGCATTCTGGAATTTCAATCCCTATAGTGTTTTATGTTTTCTCCTCATATATATCTGATTCATTAACTATATTATATACATTGTGTTCTTAACTTTGAATAATTTTTGGTTAAACCACTCGAGATTTTTTTTACCATTAGGATGATGTTGCCTCATTTCATTTTTGGTTCCACAAAAATGGTTTCCTTGAGTACTGGCTTTAATGCCAGTTCAGCTTGCTTGACGTATTGAATTTTTCTTTATCATCTTTGAGATGTAAAGAGTGTATGTCAAATTTGAGCTGAGATTCAAGATCTATTACACAACTTTAAAAGGCTCAACTCAACTCATGTTCAGTCATCCAATTATGTTAAAAGATTTCTTGAACTCTCTATTTTATTTTCTTTAATTGGTAATATGAAAAGTAAAAAGACTACTTAACAAGGGTGTTCAACTTTTGCGTTCTTTGTGATGTTTTACTTCTCTTCTTCCACCCATAATACAAGTTATCTTGTTTTTTGTATAGTTACCTTTACAATGTTTGTCATTGTGGGCTGTTTTCATATTCTTGTTACATCGTTACATAGCATAGACATTCAGAGACCTCAAACAAATCCTAAATTATGGTTGTCATGCTACCACTTATGTACTAATATGTCTCAGCTGAGCCTAGAATCCTAGATATTGTCATACCTGAGAGGCCCACTTCTACTACTCATGATTAGACATAACTGTCTATTTGTTTATTTGTAAATCATAATAGTTCAGATGTTGCGGTTGGTCGCTATTTGTTCCTCTAAAGCATGTCATATATCTATACTTTTTCAAGTGCTTATTTTATTCATGGTTATAGTTATTGGGAAATGGTCTCATGTGACTTTGTATTAGAGAATAAATGTTTAATCTTTTTTTCCCCATTTTTTTGGGGTATGCTTCTTCACCATATTTGTTCTTACAGCAATGAACTTATTGCATGCTTTAGGTGACTAAAGAGTGCCTGGATAAAGCAATATCAGTGTGTGCACCGGGAGTGGAGTACAGGAAAATTGGCAAAACCATTCAGTAAGGCATCAGCTTTAGCCTTTATTCTTTAATCTCAAAACTCATTGGAAACAACAAAATTGATTTTTGAAAATTTTAATTAATTTGAATTTTACATTTTTCATGTTTCTATTGATTTGGCAACTGATTTTGATTGTTTTTCTATTTTTTGTCTCTAGTTTTTTAACACTAATGTTTTTCTCTTGTTTTAACATAAAAAATTTGTTGCCTCTTATAAGTTATAGCTAGTTTCAATTTCAGTATTTCTGCCTTATATAATCATTAATTACATTTTTCGTTTCTGCAGTTGCTTTCATTGAGTAACTAATTTATGTTGTTTTGTTTAAAGAGAAACCTATACATTTTCTATCATAAATACCTAACGCACTTTTCTGGAACTGATGTATCGATATTGAAGTCCACATAGATATTGTATGTTTGGTACTAGATCACTTGTTATGTTACATGAACTTGGTTCTGTTTCTTAAAGAAACAATATTACATGGAATCGGTCACTCGGTTACATGTGTATATGTTGCAGTTGGAGTGTGGAAATGGCTAACTTGCTCATTCTCTTAACAAATTTTATTGTGAAACGAAGTGACAATGTTAGAAATTATTGAACTGGATGTTGTAACTTGTAACCTTGAGATGGTCTTCCATAAGTTTTAATGGGTAATCCACTAATGACTATTGACTTTAAAAATATAATCGCTTAATTCTTCATGCTCTGGTATAAAACTTGGTTCGTTGTATGTATGTATACAATATTTATTATGTATTAACTAAACCATGTTTACATTCTTATCTTATTGCCTGTCAATTATTTAAGACGTAATTGCATTTTAGCTCCTTGTATGGATGTCAAATGCCACATCTCACTTTTAGTCACTCATAATAATGTTTTCTCAAGTGACCATGCAGATAAATACCGATATGGTGTTGTCCAACAGTTTGTAGGCCATGGGGTTGGACGTGTTTTCCATGCTGATCCAGTTGTTCTGCATTACAGTAATTATCCTGAACCCTATCTATTCAATCATTGTGTTTGCTTCTGGTCTAAGTTATCTTCCAAAAACATCTGTTTGTGGTTTTTTACTTGTTACTGGTTGGAATGTGGGTTACACTTGGCACTTGCCTTTTGTTGGCCATGGGTCGCTGCAGCGATCAGCCATTGGAGTTGGACTCACTAATCATGTGCTGTTATAATGCCAGTATATCATGATATATTTTTTTTTTGTTTTTTTTGTTTATCGTCATATAGTTGTTTCGTGGATATCCTTGTAGCATACACTTACAATTGCAATATCTTTCAAATGATTGTATTATTACTGAAACCGGTTCCAAATCAGAAATATCTGTTTCTTGCATCTGTGCTTCTACTCACAATGACCTGTCTTTCTCTGTCTCTGTCTCTCTATCTTTCTGCCTATCTGCATACATAGTGTTTAAAGTTCAACAAATGCTGTTTATAGTAACATCTTTTTACTTTGCAGGGAACACGGATGGTGGACGCATGATGTTAAATCAAACTTTCACCATTGGTAATTCAATTTGTTCTTGACGTAAAACCTCAGTTGCAACTCATCAGTTCTCATACGTGTGATATGCATATCTTGTATGCAAGGTTGCCCCCATTATTTATAATTTAAAATGAATGACAATGTATAATTAATCAGTGTGGGGGTGTTGGGGTATGGCTCTGATGATGGGAGAATTGTAGGGATGAATCTGGTTTTCCGGAATTGGAAATTTTGTTAATTGAATTGCTGCTCGGATTAGTTGTGATATCATGAAGGAAGAGTTGGAATAAGGACTTTTGAGGTGGTTTTATAGACATAATTGCTTTTACATGTTCATTGCGTTACTAAGAATCAAAGATTTAGTTCAATTTCTGATTGTTAAAAATCTTCATAAATTAACAGCTTCAAGGGTTTGCATTCTCATGAATCCAATCCACTCGACAGAAATTTAATGTAATTATTGCCATCTTTCATGTTGACTGCATTGCATTTGCATGTATAAGAACCAGGCTAGCATTTGATGGCTTTTATGTATTGGTTATATATCCTTTTTTTCTCATTAATCTAATGGCTAAATCATTTCTGATCTATTTTGGTGAATTTGTGCAGAACCAATGCTGACAATAGGTAGCATTAATCCTGTAATGTGGGACGATGACTGGACAGTTGTCACACAAGACGGGAGCTTGTCAGCACAGTTCGAGCACACCATCCTAATTACCCAGGATGGCGCTGAGATACTTACGCAGTGTTAAATATGCAGAATCATGCAGCAAATTCTTGCTGATCTGCCCATATCCAGAATTTCCAGCAATGAGATGTGATTGGATTTGCATCTTCAAATAAGTTGGAGTAGGCATTGTATTCTTATATTATCATTATTCCTTCAATCTTTTTGCTGACATGAAACCCATCTTGACTCGCGGTGTACCTTGTACTCCCTGTGCCCATTTTTTATCGTCCTGATCTGCAGAAAATATTTGATTCGATGTTGTTTTTGACAGAACACAAATTGTTGGATCCACCACTTTTGCTCAGAAATGTATATCATTGGTTTTGATTGGGGGCAATATAAACAATGACGTGTAAAATAATGTGGAACTAAATTAGGGGTGGGCATGGATCAGTTCGGTTTTAGCCAAAACTGTATTGAACCGACATATATTCAGTTTTTGAAAATGTGAATCAGTTTGAACCGTTTTGAATCGAAAACTTTTATCTCGGTTCGGTTTAATTCGGTTGTTCAGTTCAATTCAGTTTTAGGCCTATTGGGCTTTGATATGTTTTTTAATTTTTTGGGCCGTTAAGTTGCTTTTTGGGCGTTTAGGCTTAAACTTTTTTTAAGAAAACATAATATGTAAAAAATAATTTAAACAAAATACAACCCAATTTTCAATTCAAATCTAAAATTTCAATCATATTTAGTCTACACTCTACACACTCAATCAAAATATAAAATCTTCATAACTTCTATAAAATAGAAGTAAAAAAAATGTAATACATAATATAATCCAAACTAAATCATCATCAACTAACAATCCATAATAAAATTGAATCTTACTAGATAAATTATTAAGACAAATTGGTTTATTCGGTTCGGTTTTCAAATTTCAAATCAGTTTGAACCGAATAGAAGCTATGAACCGAACAAAATACCCTTTTTCGGTTTGATTCAGTTCAATTCGGTTTTTATGTCCACCCCTAAAACTAAGTAATATTGCTTGTAGATATTGTAGTTGTATTCTGTATTTGCTGTGATTCGTAGTAATCTGAAGTTTTAATAATGATTATTGAAACCGTTAAAATTACTGTTATCAGGATGTATACATTTTAACTCGGTCAAGATTCATTTATGTTATTCAGACACTTTGCACCGACTTTATTAAATCCGGTGTGTGTTGAGGAGTGTGCATATATATACAAAATTTATCGGGTACATGAATTCCGCACATTCAATTAATACTTGTATTTTTCGGAATCTCATACCAAAAAAACGTACAGAATTCCGCACAATGGTATGAGTTATGAGGAGATGTGTGAAAAAACTTGTTAGTTAATTATTTTGTGAAATGAAATGGTGACCTATGGCAGCAATTCTGCACAAAACCGAATTGAAGCTCCTATCTCCTTCCAAATTAAACCATCTTCTTCAACTTTGCAGCAACTCGAAATGCTTAAACCAAGGCAAAATAGTTCACCAACAGATCATTGTTTATGGGTACAACTACAATCCATTCATGATGACCAAATTGGTCCAAATGTATACCGATTGCGACGATTTAGTCTCTGCCTCCAATCTGTTCGACAGAATGCCCCAACCAAACGTGTTTGCATGGACATCATTTTTCACGTTCTATGCAAGGCACGGAATGCACAACCAAAGTGTTATGACTTACAACGAAATGAAACGTACGAGTGTTTTGCCTGATAATTACGTGTTTCCTAAGGTATTAAAGGCTTGTGCCCAGTTGTTGAACTTCAAAGTTGGGATTTTGGTTCACAAAGATGTTATCGTTTGTGGGTACGAATGTAATTTACAGGTTTGTAATTCGTTGGTTGATATGTATGCGAAATGCATGGATGTGAAGAGTGCGAGGCGGGTTTTTGATGAGATGGTTGAGAGAGATTTGTGGACATGGAATTCAATGATATCAGGGTATGTATCTAATGGGTTGCTTGATTTGGCTGTGGAAATGTTGAATTCTATGAGATTGGATGGCTTTGAGCCTGATGTTGTCACTTGGAACACTGTTATGGATGCTTATTGTAGAATGGGGCTCTGTGATGAGGCTTGGAAAATTTTTGAACATATTAAAGAGCCCTCTATAATCTCATGGACTATATTGATATCTGGTTACTCGAGAATTGGGAAGCATGGAGCATCACTAAGGATTTTTAGGGATATGCTGAATTACGGGGCTTCAGCTGATTCGAATTCTCTTTCCAGTGTGCTTGTCTCTTGCCGGCATTTGGGTGCTTTGATGTGTGGAAAAGAGATACATAGTTATGGGGTGAAAACAGAGACTGGAATTGGGTTTTACAGTTCAGCTGGTCCAGCCTTGTTGACAATGTATGCAAAACACGGTAGAATTCAAGATGCAAGAAATGTGTTTGAATTGATGGACAAATATGATGTTGTTTCGTGGAATGCCATGTTTGTCGGTTTGATTGATCTGGGGTTGAGGCATTTAGCACTTGAATATTTTCGTAACATGCAAAGAATGGGGATTAAAGTTGATCAAACAACATTATCTGCGGTTTTGCCAGCATGTGATTTGAAATCCGGGAAAGAAATTCATAGTTTTGTCACCAAAAGCAGTTTCAGTTTGGTTGTTCCTGTTTGCAATGCATTGATTCACATGTACTCAAAATGTGGGTGCATTGCATCAGCATCGACTGTGTTCTCTAACATGTTTACCAAAGATATAGTATCATGGAACACTATGATTGGAGGGTTTGCAATGCACGGGCTTGGACACGATGCTCTTAAGCTTCTCCAAGAGATGAAACGTTCAGGTTTTAGCCCCGATTCTGTGACTTTTACTTCTGCATTGGCGGCGTGTAGTCACTCAGGTCTTATCGACAAGGGGCTTGAACTGTTCAATAGCATGACTACCCTAAGAATGGAACATTTTTCTTGCGTGGTTGATATGCTGGCACGAGCTGGTCGGCTTGAAGAAGCTGTAGAGTTTATTCGTGGATTGCCAGGAGAACCCAATAAGCATATATGGGGGGCTCTACTGACTGCATCCTTAGCACGCCAAAATGTTGATCTTGGAAAACTGGCTTCCGAACAACTGATCACCTTGGAGCCGGAAAATGCTGGACACTATGTAACACTGTCAAATATATATGCCGGAGCTGGAAGATGGGACGATGCTGTAAATGTGCGAAAGCAAATGGAAAGTAAAGGATTGGTGAAGCCTTCTGGTCAAAGTTGGATTGAAAATGGAAACTGAACAGAGAAAAAGAACTCGTTGAATTCCAATGATCTTCATAAACTTCACATTTAACCGAAGAGTTCTACCACCACCTAATATGGTTTAGTAGTAGAGAAAGCTAATTCAACCCGACAATGTTTCAGGTTAGAGTCGTCACGCCACAAGTGATATATTAAAAAAAAAAACCGAAGAATTAGAGTTATTTCGCCATATGATTTGTAACTGGCAACTATCATATTGATGTAATAGTTACAAAGAACATGTTGCATCATTTTGTGAAGGGAATCTTACAAAATTTACCATAGGATTTGGATGGTATAGAATTACTTAAATGCAAATTCTTCTCTTGTAGAGAAGATTTATATTGTTCCAGGTGGTTATAATAAAAAGCAAAGAATCGAAGATTCTTGGAAGATTTTTTTGTACACTTGAAATGTGAAGTGTCTCAAATCATATAATTGTGTACAAAGAATGAGAAGAATTGACTTCTTCGACACTAGCATTCTTCCACGTCAACGTCAGTGTGATACTTATCTAAATGATCAGGTAACACTAACAAAACCACTCGTTAAAAGTTACCGGTCACGTGGCACCTATATAACCTCCAATCCAAAATTTCATCTCACTTCGCCGCCTTTCTTGCTTACACTGGAACTTGCTTTGCAAAATGGAAATTCTCGAGACCAAAATTCTTTAAAAAAAATAAAAAAATAAAAAAATAATAAAAAGGGAAAAATCTTCCCTGACTTTTCTGAGTTTCTCTCTTCAAAACTTTTCCCGAGAAACAAACAAAAGACAAAGAGAAAGCAAAATGGAGTCGACCCCCGTGAACTGGGAGGCACTCGACGCGCTAATCATCGATTTCGTGAAGTCAGAGAACTTATTAGAAGACTCGTTCGTATCGTCTCCATTATCTTCTTCTCCGTCATCGTCTTCTTCGTCTTCTTCCGTATCTCTCTCCTCTTCGTCTTATCACTCGAGATTGATCATTCGTCAGATCAGACGGGCGTTAGAGGTCGGTGACGTGGACACCGCGATTGATCTTCTGCGGACAAACGCACCTTTCATTCTCGATGATCACAGGTTTCTCTTCCGGTTACAGAAGCAGGTAAGTGTCGTAAATGCAGTTCAACGAAATAAATGAGCATGACAAGAGTGTGGCGTGGAAACATGAGATATGCTTGTGTTTTTTCGTTGATTGTTATCTATGATTCGAGTTTTTTTTTTTTCTAATTATTTTTCTGTTCGGTTGTTCTTCTTGAAGAAATTTATTGAGCTTTTGAGAAGAGGAACTTCAGAGGATCGAGAATCGGCGATTAATTGCTTGAGGACAGCCCTTGCGCCTTGTGCTCTTGATGCTTATCCGGTACTTGTTATTATTATTATTTTTTCCAATTAGAACATAGATATTGTTCCAAGAGGAGTACGATTCGTTGTAGTTCTGATAATATGATTATATAGGATAAATCTGGAATTTGTATGCTTAGTTGCATTATCATAAAGTAATATAAAAAGGATTGTTATACGTTTCTATGTAATTAAGTTCTGATAATTTAGGGTTTTTATTCTGTGAGGCTGTCATACGGCATACTAGGATGTGAATTGTAAGATGGCTTTGAAAACTGGATCACTAATCACTATTGTTCTAGCCTCTATGTTTAAATCTGATTTCCCTTTAGAACTTCAGTTTAGAAGTTGTGGATGCTTTAGCATGCTGTGCACTAGGGCCATTTTAGTAATTTTGTTAAGTTGGATTAGTAGATAGTTAATCTCGTTTTAGTTAGTCTATGTTTTGTCAGTTAAGATTCTTAATTCTCTTGATTTCAAGAATTGTAGTTTAATAGAATAAAGTAAAATACCTATAATTCTTATGTACTCTTGCACAGTCATACTTTCTTATGTTTGGATTGTTGTCTATTGAATGTTAAGAGTTACCTTTCATGTCTTATAATTATGTTTTTCTCTTAGCAACAACTTCTTTCTTTTTCTTACTCTGTTCAAATTTTATGTGCAATGGTGGTATCTGAAATCAATATGCAAATCTCAAATTCTGTTGATATCTAATCACAATCAAATTAAAATATGACCATCCATTGCTTTCTTATTTAAGACAGCTACTACATCTGTCCTATTATCTAATTGAACATGCTGTAAACCCATGAAATGAATATAAATTTGTGAAATTAGATTCTATTGCTCTTTAAAGATGTCTCTTCAAAGTGCAGATTAATATTCATAAGTTTGATTTCAGCATCAAAATAAGATTATATATCTTGTGTTGCTATTATAACTAAGTCATTTTACTTCTGACTGTCAAATTAAAGTCTGAAATTAATTTTAATTGGTTCCTGAGCTTGCTTCTTTTTCCTATATACTTTTACAGTTTTACTGTTCCTGCTCTTTGGGTTTCGAAAATATTATTTGAGCCTTTTCTCTTTCTAAAAATTTACGTTCCGACTGGTATCTGTATCTTTGGGTTTCGAAAATATTATTTGAGCCTTTTCTCTTTCTAAAAATTTACGTTCTGACTGGTATCTGTATCTGTGTATAAGGAAGCATATGACGAATTCAAGCATGTTCTTCTTGCCTTTATATATGACAAAGATGATCAGACTTCTCCGGTGGCAAATGAGGTGGGATGTAATTAAAGTCTTTGTAGATAGCAATAACTTAATGATTTTTCTTTTCTTCTTTTCATTCTTACGTATCAAAGAAAAAGTAAGGCTAATCTTTGAATTGAACAATACTTTTATGCCAGATAATGGAAAATGTTATTCTAGATTTAGTTTGCAACTCTTTCATTTAAGTACTGCATTGCAGGTGGTGATAGAACAGAAATTTACATCCACTTCCTTACCAAGTTACAAAGTGAAAATGGGAACTTTAGAAAGAGTTGATTATGAATTGAAACAAAGGATCTTGTTCTATCTATTGAAGTTATTTCAAAGAATCTAAAAATGGATATTTTGCTTATATTGAACTTAAGCCAAGATTAGTTGGGTTAAGAAAATATCTTATATTTATGAATCGGTATTTTTGTACAATATATCAAAATTGTTAATTATTTTTTACTGGTTATTGAAGTATTAGCTTATCTTTAATTATAACATCAAAATGTTTTAAGTGGATAATCTTTTTGATTCTCTCATGATTCATGCGAGGATGAATTTTGAGAAACTATATTGTGCAATGTGACTTAAACAACTACAAGTCATACTGTTGGGGAAAATAGGTTTAAAGATTTGAGTATTCAGCTTTTGAGGACCGAGAAGCAAATATTACATTGCTGATGATAGGCTTATATAATACATTTGCTGCCCTAATGTAATGAGCCTTTGAGTAGATATGGTGCATCCCAATAAGATCTAGTGCAATAGCTTGATAATGCCTTATGAAAGAGTGTGAATTCAATAATATTAGGAGCTTTTATTTTATTTTTATTTTTTAGATTTCTTGAAACTTCAAATATTAAGTGTTTTTAAAGAGTAATAGGTGCCATTATTTTTAATTTATCCAGCATGGTGATTAAGAAAATCATTCACCTTGTAATGAAAATATGCCTGTTAAATGTATTTATATCAATGGATAAACAAAGTTTTAGATTAGTATGGGAGAAAAATTTCTTGCATTTGTTAGTTTCTAACTTGGGTTGTGTGAGTTATTCTCTCCTAGAACCAAGCGTGAGGCTTGGTTGAGTTAATTAATTCTGTGATTTACAGTGCAGCACATTTCATTGTCCGTAGTTGAGTGGATGCAAGTCTTATTTCTCTTCTCTGACACTCTACTCACACATTTACCATTTATGAGCATTTAATTCATGCTCCCTCTATCTCGTTAATGTCTTCTTATCTTCTTTTTCTGTTAATAGTTTTATCTTTTTCTTGTGGGGAGTATCTTTAAGAGGGAAGGAGTTCTTTATTTTTAGCTGTTAATTCAGATGATACCTAGATATAAGACATCCAGCCATTCCTAACTTAAGATGTATGGTTTTACATGCTGTATATGTTTCAGTGGGCTGAAAAGAGGAGATTTGAAATTGCTGGATTAATGTCCTCTGTATTAAGAGCTCATTTACACGCATATGATCCAATTGTTTCAATGACATTGAGATATTTGATAAGGTAATCCTCCAGCTTTGGCTGTTAGACTCTTATTGAATGATTATGCCGTGCTCTTGTGCATCCAAATGTTATATTTGTATGATTATTCTTTAAATTTCTCCTTATGTTTTGCAGCATACACAAAGGATTTTGCTTTCATCAAGGAGTTTTATCACCTATTTCAGATCTTACTGAGAGGCTGCTACTTGAGGAACGCGATCCCCCTGCGACCCCCCAGGAGAGTTTGTATGAGGCACCTCCTTTTAATGAGGTAAGCTTCTTTTAAAGTTTTTGTTCAATTGCCTAGATGTTTCTTTAAGGTATCGCTTCAAGCTATATTAGCATAACTTTCTGATGCTTGTACATACAGGCCTTCATTTTATAAAGTTTCAGGCATCTTCAACTGTTTACAGCACTGAAAGGTGTATATATATTTCCATTTTGTTGTTTACTTAATAATAGGTGGACATACAAGCCCTTGCACATGCTGTTAAGATTACAAGACAAGGAGCGGTTGATAGCTTGAGATTTGCTCATGGTGATCTATTTCAGGCATTTCAGGTTGTTCATAATTTTTCAATGTACCATATATGAAGGTTCTTAAATAATTTATTTGAATTATTTCTTTAACTTCTATATGTTATTAGTATATCATATACTATTGGCAATGAGAATTGTTAAGTTGTGATGTATAGTGTGTACAAACATTTTAAACCATATTTAATCTTCTTATAAGCTCATTTTTTGATCAATCTTCTGCTGTTTTCTCTTACTTTTGGGGTTAGTACAATTTAAATTTGAACCTGAACAGTTGTAAACTAAAGAAAGAATAAAAGGAAAGGGAAGTAGCTTGTTTCTTGAAGTTGTCCGTCCCCTGAAACTATTATTACTTGTGAAAGAATAGTGGCGAAGGAGCAATTTGATTTTACCTCTTCCATCGAAACACTCTATTAGTACACTGCTACAGGGAGGTTATGAATACTCTATCCCTGTAATGCTGTTTATTTTGAGGCACCCTTTAGGAGAGGCCTTTAAGGTGCATAAACGTGAGTTGGGCCTTTTTATGAATTTCTTTTACATAAAATGTTGCTAAACTATTTTCAGTTATTGTGTTTTTACCTGGCATTGTCTTTCTGTATGACAATAAGTAATGGCTTCATCTTTAAAATCTGAAAAGCTTTGGCAGTCTTCATTAAGTTGTTGCATGTTAAGTTATAATTTTGAACATTATATGTGTCGTGAGCGACGTACTGTGTCCTCATCGATATATAGATAATTAAGTTAAGAGATAGGCTTCCTTCAGGATCTAATTTTAATACTTTGCCTTGGTTTTATTATTGTTTGGTTTCACTGGAGTGTCTAGGTGTTATTGACATATACATACTCATTGCAGAATGAATTATGTCGGATGAGGTTGGATGTTTCTACGCTTGATGAGCTTGTTCGCGAGTATTGTGTTTATCGGGGAATTGTCGATTCTGCTCATGCACCTCCTTCTGGTGAATGCCTTAACTTTTGGCATTTTAATATAATGTTTACGATATCGTTTTGTTCGAATTCTGATAATCTATTTCATATAGCATCAGGACTGCAAGCAGTTTCCAAACCTTCAAAAGTCAGTCAAATGGAGTCTGGGAATTGTTCATCAGGAAACTGCTCCCTTGAAATGGAATTTAGTACCTGTAAACATTCGGATGGTGAAACCTCTATTAGTAATACTAATATGGTCACTTCTCCCGAAAATAATACTGATGCGACTAGCATGCAAGGAAGTGATGTTGAATTACGTTATGCTAGTGAGCCAACAGGCAATCACGAAGATTGTAGCACCAGTGGATCACATCAGATTGAAAGTTCAAGAGTGCTTCTGAGAAACAGGAGCCATGGAACTGGTGAAAGGAATAAGCGCAAAAGGTGGAAGGGAAGGCATGATGACATAGATTATAATCCTGACATTTCTCTCAGTGGATGCAATAAGCCAGAGCTTAGCTCTTCTACATCTGTTATCAGCACAAAAGTTTCAAAGGAGCAACAGGTATTTAGTTGTAAAGTTATGCTATTGAGTTTAATCAATTGATTGTTGACTAAAACATTGTTCTGCAGAACTCAGAAAAACTTTCTGGGTTTGATGTTAACAATAAGGAGGATAAATATGAGATTGTATTGGGGATGAAGGAGCTAGCTAGCAAAGGGATGGCGGCAGAGGCTGTTGAAGAGGTTAATGCTTTGGATCCAGACTTTTTCCTGCAAAATCCAATTTTGCTATTCCAACTTAAGCAGGTGAGTGGTTCGTGCACTGTCAGTGGCTTTCTTAGGAACATCGAGAATTGGCATCTGAAAAGAATAATGGTTGTCACTGTCTCACCTTTTTCTGTTAATGTTAGGTTGAATTTCTTAAGCTTGTGAGCTCCGGTGATCACTCTGCTGCTTTACGGGTTGCATGCTCCCATTTAGGTCCTTTAGCAGCTATTCATCCTACTTTGCTGAAGCCCTTGAAGGAGACTTTGTTGGCACTGCTCCGTCCTAATGAGGATGCACTTGGAAAAGGATTCCCCTTACATGCAGTTGCAACTTCACTCCAGGTATGGTATCACTTACTCAAAGTTGCATGGGCAGTTCATTGTTCTCTCTCTCTCTCTCTCTCCAAGTCATCATTCACTTTCTCAGTTGTTTATGTTCCTCGTTAGGTCTGTAGGAAGATTAGATTCTGAGGTATAAGCTTCAGAGTATCACATGTTCCAATGTATCAAAGGCCAATATCATGTGTAGTAAATCTGTCTGCAGTAGCTTTTAGCTCATTAAGAAATTCATATCTGTGAACTATTTAGTAATTTACCAGGAAGACAACACATAATATTTACTCATTTAAACAAAGATACTCTCTGATGGGGTGGAGTTTGAAATGAATAAATGGGTGTTTGGTGTGTAAATCACAGAGAGAACTAGTCTTTTATCTGAATTGTTGTTGATGAAAGATAAACACTTTTATCTGCGATAGGTTGCGATTGGTAGGAGGCTTGGTATTGAAGAACCTCAGCTAATGAAGATCATGAGAGCAGCCCTTCACACACATAATGAGTGGTTTAAACTTCAAATGTGTAAAGATAGCTTTGAAAGTCATATGAGGATTGATTCGTTGAAGGAAGTTAATACTCCTTTGCTTGCTACCGCTGCCATGTCAAAGTCACATGCAGATAGTTGTACCCAAGGATCTTCACAAGTGACAATATCTTCAAATACTAGGTTGTCAGAGGATGGTAGCAGTCCAACTCAAGTGTCGTCTGGAGAAGTTGTCTGTGATGAAAGTGCAATACTTAAAGTAATGGTGAGTTGCACTGACCATTTGTGCTACTATTTACATAGAAATAAATTTGCTCCTTTTACATCTGGTGTTTTCATGTTATATTCAATTATATTATCATGCTTGTGGTTGGATCTTTCTTACATGAAATTCCCGAGTTCTAAGTACAATCTGTGACTTGCCGCATATTTGATGTGGTATTGTACTGTCTGATATATTTATTAACGCCTTGGCCAGAGATAGAGCTCTTGCGAGCAGGGTCGAGTCTTGTCAATTCCATTAGCTTTAGTTTTAAGTTTTGGTCTTGACATTTGTGATTTTAGTTTTAAGTTTTGGTCTTGACATTTGTGATTGTGATCTCAATTCTCAACTGCTATCATTGATATTTGGGAATGGTTCAGGAATTTCTTGCTTTGCCGAGGGCAGATGCTATCCACCTTTTGGCACAATACAATGGGAACGCCGAGACAGTCATCCAACAAATATTTGCATAGATTGAAGGGTAATACTGCAATGTAAATGATTTTGATTTGTTCATTTATTGTAGTATATTATTTTATTCAATTTGTGCCATAGAGTTTCTTTGTACTTGCACCGGGTGTAACTTTATCTGCTACTGTTCGTTGTAAATTAAAATTACATATTGTGTTTCCATAATCAGAGAAGGGAAAAAAAAGAAGCTTTAATCAATAAACAAAAAATTGGATAGTTTGGAGGTGTTTAATGCAATGTAGTTTTCAATTTTAGAAGAAGGTGGGGCCGTTTGGTAACGTTTTCGTTTTTCAGTTTTTGTTTTCTTGTAATCTGAAGTTTTTGAAAAACTGATTTTTGGATTTTTTGAATTCGAAAACGCGTTTGGTAGCAATGGTTGAAAACGATATTCGGAGAATCAAAACATAAAAAACGTGTTTAGTATAATATTTTTAAAATCATTTTTAAAAGATTAATATTATAAATAATGAAAAAGTGATATTAAAATAATTAAACATTAAAACTAAAAAAATTAAAATTAAATAATAAATAAATTTAATTTTCATCATCAAACCTATCGAAATCATCATCATCTTTTTGATATAGATCCATGAAGATTCAAAAGATGGATTTGGTTTGAGTAAATTTTACTGCTAAAAAAAAGTTTTCAAGAATACTGAAAACAACAAATTGTTGTTTTCAGAGTTCTCAATTTTTTGTTCATTAAAACTGAAAACTGTTCTCAATATTTTATAAAACAGTTTTTTGAAATCATCTACCAAACGGGTTTTTCCTGTTTTTGTGACTCAGAAAACAAAAAACAGTTTCTGAAAACGTTAACAAACGCGCCATAAATATTTATAATTTGGGGTTGTTATACTATTATTGATGTCGAAATTGGGGAAAGCAGATATCTTCTAGAATATTCGGTAACGTGGGCCTTTCGTTAATATTCTGGATACATTGGGATATATTGTTTGAGAGATATTTACATATATTTATTTATTAAAAATAAAATAATTTGAAATATAAGTTGTGATGTGTAACAATTTCTCTTATAAATAAATGTACTTATTTGTGTGTAGTTTGTAATGAGTAATAAAAGTGTAAAAGTTTCCTTAATTTCTTTTATTAATAATCGATATTTGAATCAGAAAAATATCTAAAGTATTTTTTGAATAAAACTTTTATTTTGATCAAAAGAATGTTTAGTGATTTTGTCAAGAAATGTTTAAATAAAAATGCTTGTTTCTAGAGGGTATTGGACCAAAATAAAGAAAGATTGTACTATATTGTAGCGGTGGAGGATCAAATACAAATACAAATACAATTGTGTAGCTTTTATGGATACATGTTATTGTAGCGACAATGACTTGAACCCGTGATATCGCGAGAGCCGAGAGGCTGAATCCCATTACAGATATACAACAATAGTAGCTAGTAATAGCTTTTATTTATTGAAATCTTGTAACTAATATAAACAAACAAATAATGTCTTAGCATACAAACTACAAATTCCAGTAATAATAATTTCTAGCCCCTCGTCTTGGGACTTGGGGATTTGTATTCACGGAGTTTCCTTTCATCAGAGAGTATTTTGGCGAACCTGCAAAAGTTAGGACTGAAAATCAGTGATCTTTTAATACTTACAAATCACAATAACACCACAAGGAGGAGTGAGTGACATTTACCTCTCGAGTTCTTCCTGATTGGTACAACCATTTTCAACTGGTTCATAGATACCCGTATCCAAATTTACACGTGAAACACATTTTTCCAACCAGTTTTGACCAACTCTTTTGAGACTCTCCATGTTCTCCTTTGTTGCTATGTCCATTGATGACACTTCTCCTTCTAGTGTGTCATCCTGTTTTTTTTTTTTTTTTTTTTTTTTTAATTGAAAAAAAAAAAAAACTATAGTTTATTCATTGAAGAATTACCATTAAATATTGTAAAAAAAAAAAAAAAAAAAAAAAAAAAAAAAAAACCAGATTACGGCATCAATTTAAAGGTTTTTGTTGCTATAACGTAATTTTAAACAAGTCGATTCTATTTTAACAAATTTAACATTAAACTATACAAATTTAACGTTCAATTTTACATATGTAATATTAATTATGTAAAATCTCATGCACTTAACTTTTGAACTCAAATTTTACTTTTCACTTGGGTCACTCGTAGGGTGGGTAAAAAAGTCTAAAACCGCTGAACCGGACCAAATCAAACCAACCCATTTGGTTTGGTCCGGTTTTTTACTTTTAAAAAAACCGTACAGTTTTTTTATTATAAAACTGTAGGATCCGGTCCGGTCTATGGTCTAAGCTTATCAAACCCGGACCGAACCGTAAACCGAATACTTTTAGCACACATTTTTATTTTATTACATTTCACACCTAAAAACTTTAAAACTAAGAGTTGAAAGTGAAAACCCTAATTTATTATTTCATATTTGTTTTATTCAACCACCAATATTCTATTATTTGGCTTTCATTTTATTATTTTATTTGGTTTGAAAAGATATTTGAATTTGAAATTTTATATTCGAATATATTTTATTTAGTTTCAATAACTCATCATACCATATATTTCTTTTAAATGATGGACCATTTGATATAAATTTTAAATTGCATAAAAATTAAAACAGAAAATTTCAAGTAAAAACTGTTAGGCCGAACCAAACTAAACCGAACCAATATAATTTGGTTTGGTCTAGTCTGAAAAGAAAATTGGTCTAAACTGATCCAGTTTTTTAAAAAACCGAAATTTTTGGTTTGGTCTGGTTCCAATTGAACCAGACCGGACCAAATCGGACCATGCCCAGCCCTTTGGATGTCTCACACAAAAAACTAATTATTTGGTGAGACTACCGTAAAATTTTAATATAAATGTACAATTTTGCAAAAATCTTAAACTAGTTGAAATTAAAGAAAAACTTAGGAGTTTTTTTTTGGTAATTGCCCATATTATTTTAATTCTTTTTTTATTTTTGCACAAACATATTATTTTTATTTTAATAAAACATATTATTTTAATTCATAATAATGTTTGTTGAAGAAGTCTTCATCATGTTTATCTTTAAAAAACTTTATATTTGGGTAATTGGTTACTCCCAAAGGTAATATATATATATATAAAATAATTCTCTAATCAGGACGGTCATGACTTTATAATTTTAGGACGTCTAACTACAGCCACAAATTCATATTGGGCCCATAGCCTCACATTAACAAATACCCACACCTAATGTGAATGTGTGGATATGGTTGTACGTCATGACTTTATAATTTCATGACGTTCTTACTAGAGAACCACGGTCTATATATATATATATATATAATTAATTATTTCAATTAATTTTGTCTAAATATCTTTTAACAAAACTGATTTCTTTCTCTTTCATTTCCAGTACTCATGAAGAATCACCAAGAAATAAAACAATATTCTCCAAACTACGTAGTAGTGAAATTAAAGAGAATGAAAAGAAAAAAAAAAAAAACTTACATCTATCCTGAGATAATTCTTCTCTGAGCGAAGAGCTTGGAAAACGACAGAGATGTGATAATCAACCATATCACCACTGGCTTCTTGATAACAATCTATAATTGGAGTCGTTTTTTTCCAATACAACCAAGATATAACCCCCCACTTGGAAGCCATATCTGCAGTGTATTTCACTTCATTCTTTTTAAATCCCGTCCCTATCGATATCACCAGAAGCCTTCTGTAATTCAACGGTTCGATCGACGTAAAATCTGGATTCTCCTTTGTTATCTGTTTCATCACCTCGCTAATTGCTACCAGAGTCTGAAAATAATTTATCATTTCATTTACAAAGTATAAGCTAAGTGATCAAATTTCTTCTTACAATGTAATTTAACGTGACATGAAAAGGTTACCGGATTATTTGCTGCGATACCTCCGTCGATGAGATTGAATTCTCTATCTTGGTTGGTGAAATAATAGGCAGGAAAATAAGTTGGGGCAGCAGAGGTGCCTATGCATATGTCTGATAGTTTGGCATCGAAGACTGGATTACTTCTTAACTGCATGTGAAATTATAAGCGATTACATTGTGTTAGCAGTTGATTTTGCAATTTTCAACTTAAATACGAGTTTATTAATTAGAAATCCTAATAAGGAAAAAAAAGGAACTTAATTCATCATGATTTATGATTATGGTATTTACTAAAATCAATTGGGAATCAAATTATATGGATCCCACAAAAATAAGGAGGTCTCAGTGTCTCACTCAAGAAATCAAGTTCTTTATCATGATTCCCTTTCCTATGGAATTTGATCGTCCATTAGTAAACATACCATAAATTTGCAAGTTAAACAAAGCAAATTTTATGTAGATTAATTATTCGATCTCTCTGTGTGTGCGTGCATGTGCATGACAAATTAAATGTGTAAGCTACAGAAAAGCAAACCTTGTAGGAGGAAAAGATTGCTGGATGAAGTCTCTTGATGTCAAAAGTTGGTATGACAACGTTTGTCACAGTTTGATGCAGTCTTGTGTCATTTAATTTATCCTCTATAACTTTGTGAAGAGACTTGCCATCATATTTGCTTCCTGTTAGAGCTTTCCATAGACCCACTATCCAAGATAAACACCCGCTGCACATTTTATTAATTTCATAACCAAACAGTCAATTTTTTGGTTTCCTTAACAAGAAACATCAAAATAACATATATAATAATTCTCTGCCATACTCAGGTCTGTCCTGAATTTTATTAAGATCGACGATTCACAACGTTATATAACTATACGTCTAGTTTCGTAATGTCGTGGAATCGATTCCAGAACATTATGTAATTTTGATATTGAGAAAAAAAAAAAAAAAATCAGGACCGATAAGATCAGAAAAGTACCACCTATACATATATGTTTGTGATATTATGAATGATCATATTTTATCTTCAGATTTGTTTTTAAGAAATTTCGACAAAATGCCAACTTTACTAAAAAAACAAAAAACTGAAATTATTACATCTAGCTAGATAGATAGAGGAGAGATAATGAAGTTAATTAACTAATTAAGACTTTTATATATATATATACGGAAATTATCCTATCAGTGCATCCTGATAGAATTATATAAGGATATTGAATGTGAGCCACTTGTTTTACATACTTTGACTTGGTAATGTATGCACTTGTCAAATCACTGTTATAAATGAGTGGCTCACATTCAATATCCTGATAAAGTTATATCAGTGCATCCTGATAGGATCGGGACCGTATATATATATATATATATATATATATATAAAAAGTTACCAGCTGCTAGTTTGTGGGAAGATATCAGGACCATTTTTGAAGTAAAAAGGTACAATATCCTCGGCGGCAGAAATGGGACGGCCATTTTCATCTGGTGCAGTTAACAATGCTGTTAGAAGACCTCCTGTGCTGGTTCCTGCAATCACGTCGAAGTAATCTGCAAGCCTTGCATCCTTATCATCGTCCAATTCCTATATCGATCATGTAAATTAATTAAAATGTACTTATCGAGTTATGTTATGAATATTATACATATATATATAATTAAGTAATTACTATTGTTACCTGAAGATAAGATTCAAGTTGAGCAAGAATGACACCAGAAATGATTCCTCGAATACCTCCTCCATCCAAACTCAGGACTGTAATAAGATTTCCGTATTTTGGAGGTTGGATTTTCAAAGATATGTTTGTCTTCATATATTTTGACCTAATTTTTGTAAATTTGTGTACAGATCGAGCTTGATCAAGAAGTAGTGATCAGCTGATATATATTAACTGTAGATGTTGATCAACCCGGCCAATAACAAGTATATATATATATATTGGTATATAGAGATATATACAGTACTGCAAAGTGGTGGGACTAAATTTCAGTCTTTTTTTAGTAGTTTTAATAATGAAATTAGGTGACACGTTATGCAAAGTTAATCTTCAGAAGCTTTCGTGTTGTTGATACTTATATATTGATACAACATCACTCAACTAGGCCAGCTGTTTGGCCACTCAGAACAAAAACCTACTCGAGGTTTGACAGTTTTTCAAAAACAATAAATTTTAATTACATTATAAGGTGTTTTTAATACCACAAAGAAATTTTTAGATGAATATATTCGAAATTAGATGGTTGTCCAATTGTCACGCTATCTCCCTTGTACTCGCTAATCTTGTAGAACAAAATCATCCCAAGTTATTGGTGAGAATAATTCACATCCTGGAGAAATGGTCCTCTTTAATTAATAATTACATCAAGTAAACACCCAAACTTGAAGCTAGTGTTAGACTGTTAATGTATATGATCTGCTCAAGTCTCAACTCTCAATACTTGAAGCTAGTGTTAATTAAGATGGGTTTTTGTTAAAAATAAAATAAAATAAAATAAATAGTGAGAACATATATATATTTTTTAAAGTATTAATTACACTATTAAATAAATTTAGGATTTTTTGGGGAGGGAAAGACTCGAACCTGTAATCTTGTGGTACAGGTATATATAAGAACATATTTATGAAAAAAACAAAATTTAATTGTTTAAATTTTACATTAGATATATCAATGTAGCAAAAAAAAAAAAAAAAAAAAAAAAAAGATTACGTGTAACAGTGTATAATTGCAAAGTCCTGCGTGTTCCATAGTAAATGTGCATAACAAAAGGTACACCCAAACACCGTGCAAATTCAACTACGTACACATAACGTTTATAATGTATTTTAAATTATTAATTTTCTTAATCTACTAATTTTCATATCAAATAGAGTGCATTTTTCCTCGTCACTCAATTAGTTAATCAACAAATAAATCCGAGAATTTTCATTATTTCCAATACTTGCCTCGTATTTTTATTTTTGAATTACTACACTATTATATAAATTTGAAGTTTTTTTTAGGGGATGACTTAAATCCGCAACCTTGTGGTACAAGACTACAAGTGTGATGGGTGTTACTGTTGTAAGAAAAATCGCACACACAAATCTAAACACACAGATAATATGAAAGCAATAAGAAGAAAAAGACGACACCAAAGATTTTACGTGGTTCAGCAATTTGCCTACGTCCACGGAGCGCACCGCACTCAATCCACTACTTTCAGAGTTGATTACAATCTCTCTGTCTCTCTCTCAGTCTCTCTACAATTTGCTCTCTATCTCTCTAGCAATTTTTCTCACTCACGGTGATTTTAACACATACACCAGAGTACACATAATGGTGGTATTTATATGGGAGCACTAGGGTTGGCCAAATCCTAATTGGGATCTATTTCCTTTTCTTTTATCTTCACTGTGCAAAATCTTCATCATACGCGGATTTATGTCGGACCGCTGCCATAGCCACAGCGCTCCTCACAGCGGTACCTACTGGAGACAAACCGCTGTCCAACCACTGCCGATAAATTAGCAGCACAATGCGCAACGCAAAACACTGGTGAGACCGCTGCCTTATCGCTGCATTGCCGCTGCCACAATACGCAGCGCTACTCAATAATTTTTGGACCGTTGCACATCACGCTGCCATTGCAAACAGCGTTCCAATTTGCTTTCATCAAATTAGCTTTGCCTCTTTTGTTGACTTCATCTGCACACTCCACCAAGTATAATAAATGCTTGCTTTTCCGATTGATTACACAAACAAACAAACAAAGGCCACCTAACTCTTATATTTGTTTATTTCTTTTAACTTGAAGGCTTCACACAATAATCCCAATAGTTACCACCAGACCAACCTCATCTTGTTGTATTTTATTTAAGCAAATAAAATATGATAAATACTATAATTTGTGGCATGTATTCTATGATTGAATTCCCTTTTTGCAGCATACGTAAACAAAAATATTAACAAAATTTATAAATATTAAATGTTTTTTTAATTGAAATATTCAAAAAGAAAATGCTTTTTTTTTTTTTTTTTTTGATAAAAGTATCTCTTGTTAGTTGTTACAACTTATTTATATATAGACCAGAGTTATTATATGCAAGTAAAAACGAGTATGATAGGGAAGATTTTGATGGCAAAATTAAGAAGAAGAATTATGTTAGGTTTGACTTGTATTCCTAAACGAACCAAATGTGAACCAAACAAGACTCAACTGATGTGGTACTTCCTGGAAGACGTGGGATAACGTTTGGAAGTTGAAGGCGGTGTTTAAGGGAGGATGAAGAACAGAAAGAATGAAGAACCGTCACGACTGCTGTCATAGCCGCTCTGGTTTTGGCAGCGGTCATGACAGCGATATAGGGCTGTGAAGAACGTTGTGGGTTTCGACAGCGGTAATGGCAGCGGTCCTTGTCCAGTGAAGAACGATGTGGCTTTCACAGCGGCCGTAGTGACAGTGCCCAGATTTGTTTCAGTATATGGATCGCGGTATTCTGAGCGATGTAATTCAAGGTGACTTGTAACGGCTTAGGAAGCGGGTGTACAACCGTGACCCGAATCGTAGTCAATAATAAGCATACGTGAAACGGGAAATCTTCAGCAGAAAAGGAAGTAGTTTGTTTCTGGAAGTTCTTGTGCTTGAAGGAAAAGAATTTACTCCTTACAAGAAGACTTGTCATAAAAGGAAATAGTATTTATGTGAAACAAGTAAGTCTTGTACGTTTAGGAGTAGGATTTCCTTTTATATTATACTCCATGTAACTAATATAAAAAGAACCTTGTAATTAGGTTGAAAGTGTGGAGTTGAACACCATGTAACATCAGAGAGTGTGAGTGAGATCCGGGGAGACCCAATGGGAATATCCGAGGAGGGATCCAAGGGAATATCGGTGGATCAAGTTAGAGATCCGTGGGTGATATTTAGGGGCGACCTAGGGGATATTGTGGGGTTCTTGGTGAGGATCTTGTGAGTATGGTTTGGGGTTAGGTGTGAGAGAATCCTAGAGTATATGGTTGTAATAATTTATCATATAGTGGAACTTTCTCTGTCGTCCTGACGGCCCGTAGTTTTTTACCCGATTTGGGTTTTCCACGTATATCTTGTGTTGTGATTATTTATTCTCTCTCATCTATTTTTTTGCCTATTGACGTTATTATTTGCTATGAGTTATGGGCGTATATTAGGCACGGCGTTTCCGCGTTCATTGTTCTAGAGGATTATCCCCAACAATTGGTTTTAGAGCCAATAGTCAATGCCCAAGTCTTTCTTAAAGCTTGTTTAATTTAATCAACATATCAATTTAAAACAAATTGATTTATAAAAATGGATTGGAATTGACAAATATAATTAATAATGACCTAGTTTATCAACATTTTCTTAGAACTTTCTTTAGCGGTGGGGGTTTTGAGTCACACTATGTGCATTTTACGAGTATATGTATAAGAGGAAATTTTTTCTTTGATGTTGTGTGAGTAGATATTCAGAATGAGTATGTAGTACTTGATTTCAATAGTTCTCAGCAAACCCTTAACTTGTTCGATGTCGGATTTAAAAAAAAAAAAAAAAAAACTGCTTTTTGGATTTTCTCCTAAACGTGGGATTGCTAAACCAATAACAAGACAACATTATAAATTCCTATTACATAAAAAGCATATGTATGGCTACAACTTGTAAACAGCAGGATTAATATAAATAACCCACTTGTGAAATTAGAGAAGATAATAATGAATTACATACATATATCAATGGATATAACAGCCTAATTAACTAGTTTTTTAAATTGTAAAACTACCCAATCATATACATTGCGTCTCATAAATAAAAAAAATTCGTCAAGTATGGAAATCTAAGAGCATCTCCAATGCAAATATGCATTTTTGAGTTTCTAAATAGTGCCACATCAGCATTTCTATTTATTATGGGCCCGCTTTTGAAAAAAAATTAGAGAAATGCATATTCACATCTCCAATGCAATTATCTAAAGTCAAATATACATTCATTTTATGTCCAATCATAATAAAACAATTATTACACTCTCTCTCCTCTTTTATTTTACAATTAAATAAGGTTTAATCTTATTGGTGGAAAGAGTTGGAAGCTTTAATCTTATTGGTGGAAAGAGTTAGAAATCCTAGTCAGCATTTCTAGGAGAGTTTCTAGAATTAGAAACTCAACTCTATATTCTCTAACTTTTTTTTAGCCACATCATCTCCATGTTCAACTTAGATAATAGCATTGGAGAGAGTTTTTCTAACTTTTTTAATATCTATCCTATGTGGCACTTCATTTTCTCCAAATGCATAATAGCATTGGAGATGCTCTAATAACACCCAACTCTTTCTCAAACATAGTTAATTTAACACGAAATTGATTGATAAAAAATTAAAAATTAAATGGACTTCAACAGTTCACCTCACGAAATTAAATGTCTATAATTAATTAAGAATGAGCCACAACACGTAAATTGAAAATATTGCAATAGAAAACTTAGAAGCTTCTAATTAAATAGAGAGGAAAAAAAAGAAGGCATTAATTAGAGACTATGTTGTACAATTCTCTTTCAATTGTAATTTCTTCTAACTGTTGTCATCCATGATCCGTCTCAGTACTCTATCAAAGCTACCTAATCAATTTGACCAAATTAATAGAAATAGATTTTTTGTTAAATCGATTAGATAATTGACAAAACATAATTAAGAATGACTTTCTATAGCCCCTATCGGTGTAGCTTAGCTGGTAAACGGATCATGGATGTCTATAATTAATTAAGAATGAGCCACAACACGTAAATTGAAAATATTGCAATAGAAAACTTAGAAGCTTCTAATTAAATAGAGAGGAAAAAAAAAGAAGGCATTAATCAGAGACTATGTTGTACAATTCTCTCTCAATTGTAATTTCTTCTACCTGTTGTCATCCATGATCCGTCCCAGTACTCTATCAAAGCTACCTAATCAATTTGACCAAATTAATAGAAATAGATATTTTGTTAAATCGATTAGATAATTGACAAAACATAATTAAGAATGACTTTCTATAGCCCTTATGGGTGTAGCTTAGCTGGTAAACAGATTATGGATGTCTATAATTAATTAAGAATGAGCCACAACACGTAAATTGAAAATATTGCAATAGAAAACTTAGAAGCTTCTAATTAAATAGAGAGGAAAAAAAAGAAGGCATTAATTAGAGACTATGTTGTACAATTCTCTTTCAATTGTAATTTCTTCTACCTGTTGTCATCCATGATCCGTCCCAGTACTCTATCAAAGCTACCTAATCAATTTGACCAAATTAATAGAAATAGATTTTTTGTTAAATCGATTAGATAATTGACAAAACATAATTAAGAATGACTTTCTATAACCCCTATAGGTGTAACTCAGCTGATAAATAGATGAGCTTGAGGTTTAGCAGGGACGAGTGATTGTGGGGGCTGCACGGGGCTGCAGCCCCGTCTGCCATTTTGAATAAATAAATAAATAAGTTTTTATTATATATATAAATTACACAATCAAATTGTTATCAACAAGCTGGGAAGTACTTGCGAGAGCAGTGACAGAAGAACAAGAAGAAGATTAGGAAGAAGGCAGGGACAGGTAGCACGTGCAAGGAGTTAATAGAGGGCGTTAAGGCCCACCTTCCCCCTAACTCAAAAGTCAAACCTACCACTCCCTCTTCTCTTCTTTCCTTAATAAAAACCGTTGGAAATGTGAAACTTTTCTTAAATATTTTATGGTTTATGGATAGCTCATGGCATGGCTCATGGTTCAATTATGTATGGCTCATGGCTTAACTATGGTTTATGGTTTATGGTTATGGTTTAATCATGGTTAAGTTTATGGAATGATTATGGTTTATGTAATGGTATGGTTGTAATTTAGTTTCATTTGATAGTAACTATTTAGTTACTTTTAAGATTTCTAGAGAAGTCTCAATTTGTCTAAAGGCTTCTAGAAATGTCACCATTTTTCTTCATGTCTCGGTTGATGCACCGATCATTTAATGTAATGGAAAATATCTGGCAGAGTGCTAGTTTATTGTAGCACATCATCCGTTGGATGAATAATGTACTGTGCGATCTAATGGTCGCACATTCCTCTGTATTTTCTATGTATATCCCCCTTCGGGCATTATTAATGTATAAACCATAAAAAAAAGATGGCATGGGATGTATGGATAATGTTTTAATAAAAATGTTTTCAGCAAAATGTTTTCTCCTAATGTTTTTCAATTTCATGTTTATAGTTCATGGTATGACTGTCCAAAGAGGCAGCAGCCATGATATGTTTTCATGGATGTTTATGGATCATGGTGAGACTGTCCAATAGAGACAGCAACCATGGTAAGACTGACCTAAAGAGGCAGCAACCATGGTAAGACTGTCCATAGGCAGCAGCCATGATATATGGTCTGATATCTCATAAGCAGAGGTATCAGAATATGGATGGCTGATATCTCAACAGAGGTTTCAGAATATGGTTTATGTTTTATGTTTTTCAAAATGGTTTTTATGGATTTTTATGTATGTTATTTTAAAATGGTATTTCATGGGGTCAATTTTTATTTTTATTTTTTCAAATTTTCAACAAAAACATATTCAAACACAACACACGCTGATCATGCTACATACAATTCATCATACACACACAACTACATATTCCAATAACTTACTTATTACACATCTCTCGATATATTAACATATGATGAATATTAATTAACTTTTTTATATAAAGAAATTATTTATGAAGGCATGACATTCATATGGTTAGATAAACAAATAGAAACAAATTAAAGGGTAAAATTGTGATTTCAGAGAAAGTTAAATGTAATAAGGGTGAGATAAGGGTGAAAATGTAATTTCAGAGAAAGATAATAGGAAAAAAAATAATGCGGTGAGCGTGGATCGAACACGTGACCTTAAGATCTTTAGTCTGATGCTCTCCCAACTAGGGATGGGCGTTTCCCCATGGGGTCCCATCCCCCACAGGCCCCCATGGGGTTTTGGGGGTAAATTTTGCCCCCAAATGGATTTTGGGGGTGGGGGTGGGGGCAAACTTTGCCCCCAAACATATTTTGGGGGAGGTGGTGGGGGTACCTCCTCCCAAACCCAAAACCCCATTGGGCCCCCCAAAATAATATATATATATATATATTATTTTTATTTTTATTTATATATAAAAATTTTAACAATTAAAACAAATTATAAATTATAATATTAAATTATTAAAATTAAATGTTATGGTTGTTTATTTATAAGGTGTAATTAAACCCCAAAATAATATATATATATATATATATATATATATATGTATTATGCAATTATTTTGTATTGTATTTTGGATTTTGTATTGTATTTTTATTATGTTTTTATTACTTTTCGGATTGAAAATTTAAAATTTAGAATTGAAGAGGAAATGAAATGGGGTAAATGAGTTTTGGGGGTGGGGGTGGGGGAACCTCCCCCCAAAACGTCCCCCCCATTGGTCCCCCCAAATGGATTTTGGGGGAAGTGGTGGGGGGAGGTTTGAGGAATGGGGTGGGGGTGGGGGTACCCTCCCCCGCCCCATTGGGCCCCCACGCCCATCCCTACTCCCAACTGGTCGGGCTGCCATTTAGTTCAGCCCCATCGGATAGAAAATCCTAGATTCGCCCCTGGGATTTAGGTAAATGACTCCCAAATCAGCTGCTCGAATCCTACCTATGGTCAAAGCTTCAAAAAAAAAAAAAAAAAAAACCTAGATACTGTCAAAAAAAAAAAAAAAAAAAAAAAAAAAAAAAAAAAACAAAACAAAAAAAAGGGTATGCTTTTGAGTCAAATTTGAAACATTCAACTTGACCTATTATGGTGAGTTTCAAATTATAAAATAAAACCGTAAAGATTTGACATTTGAGTTTCCTCTCAAAGAAAAAATTAATTTTGAGTTCTAACTTTTAAATTTAAGTCTTTCAATTTTCAGTTGTTTATTCAATAGTTTGCCCAATTTTGTTAGCAATTGCCAAGTACCTAATCATAAGATTAATAAAAATCAACCATGACTAAGAATAAAAAGTATTAAAGTATATATATAGGTTTAATTCTCAGTACATTGGATATAATTATATAAAGGTTTTTGGTGAGACAATTTGCAAGTGAGCTTTCATGTTGAGATGGCAAGATCTTTAACACGATACACCATGCATTTGATGCTCCCCAAGTTCTTTCCATATGTCAAATTAAAAGAATTATTTAGTGATTTATCAAGAAATATGTTTGATTAAAAACGCTTTTATTGAATTAAGATGGTAAATTGGTATTGGTCCAAGAGGAACAAGATTGTAGCACTTGGAGCATCACAATCCACGATTACAATTGTGTAGCTGACGAAGAGAAAATGATAAATTCTCAAAAGTAAAATCTACAGGAAGAATTTTGCTCCAAGAGAACGATTTTTATTAATATTAATTAAAAGTTACAATTGCAATTTGGATCCTAATTTAAATAGAAAAACAACAATTAACTAGGACTCGGGATTTCTAATTTGACTAAAATAAGAAAATCTCAAAATTTATTCATAAAGGCAAATTTAAGTTATTGCCAAAATTTGAAAAAGAAATCATAAACAAACTAGAAGAAACAAACCTTGCTGAAAAATGAAATTTATAAGAAGATATTAAGATCTGAAAACATCGTCTATAAAGACAAACAATAATACTATTTTGTCCAAATTTAGTGTCTAAATTTGGTCCCAAATAATGTGACATCTTTGATTTCCTTAAATAATTGAAATGAACGGATTGTAGGGATACCACATCATTTGAGTCCTAAATTTGGATAAAATAGCAATACTCAAATACAAAAGCTGAAAAACAAAAAGCAAAACAGCAATTTTTTTTTTTTTTTTGGGAAAACTGTTGTACATTAACAAGGTAAATCTAGGGTAGTTTCTAGACATTTTGGGGCCCCATCCATTTAATGGTATTAACAAAAATCGGGGCCCATATAAAAATTATTATCATTAACATAATTTTTTTTTTTTTTTTAATAATTCTTCATTTACCAAATACAATGTAATCCACATAAATTAAAACAAAAAAGATTTATCATATCTAATAACATAAAAATAGAACATTGTTTAAATTTTTTATTCTTGCATTTTAAAGTACAAATTTACTAATTATACTACTATCATCAAAATTTTCTATTCGTTTAGAACTTTAACCTTTAGGTCATTGTTGTTGCTTTTAATTAATTTGATGTTTGTTTTTGTTTTAAATAGTGTAGTCTCATAAATCAGAATCACAAGTATATTGGGTGTTTGAAGTTTATTTTTGATTAATTGACTTAGTCCTTGATTTGAAAAGAAAAATAAATAAATAAAAACAATAAAAGGTTTGGAACTAGGCCTTGTTTAAACTTAAATATATTGGGTTTTGAGGCCTCTGATTTTATAAAAGAAGAAGAAGAAAATTGGGCCAATTGGGGCCCCCAACAAATGGCTGGGTTTACTGTCCCCATGGGCCAGCCCTGGGTAAACCCTTGGTTTCTTCTATAGGGCTCGTTGAGACAATTCCAACGAAATACCAGAGGTCCAAAAAATACATTATTTTTTCCTCCAAAGAGGCTCCAAAGTCATGTCCTCGTACATCACTAGCTTTTATTAAAATCTTGAAACCAAAATACACAAATAATGTAAAGAATTGCAGCCATAATTTTTAGTCAGAATTCATAATTTTGACACCTCCGGAACTAATTTTTATTTCTTGGCCTGTCTGCACCTTTTTTCCTTTTGCATTTGATTCACGAAGTTTCCTTTCTTCAATTAGCAATTTCGCGAACCTGCAAAAATCAAGACAGACAATAAGTGAAGTTTTTATTTTATTTTATTTTAAATTATTATAATATTTTGGGATGGGGTGAAAGGGTACGACTCGAACCCGCAGTTTCGTGGATGAGGTTGTGAGGTGCTTACTGTTGAATCAACCTTATTTAGTCGCTATAAATACAGTTTAGAATATGATTACCCCACTACCGGCGAGTATTTCCACACAAATCCACACTATGTGATTTAATATGCAAATTTGATACTCAACCCCCTTTCACATGGGTGGAAGGGGAAGTGCATAATTAGTAATTACTAATTACTGATCTAACGTGGCAATCACGACACCATAAAAAAGTCAGTGGCATTTAAGTAAATTTACCCCTCAAGTTTTTCCTTATAGGTGCGGCCAACTGGCCCATTACGACCCGTATCCAGATTTATACGCGAAACGGGTTTGTCCAACAAGTCCTTGCCAACTGTTTCGAGCTTTTGCATGTTCTCCGATGTTGCTAAATCAATTGAAGACACTTCTTTTGATAGTGTGTCATCCTGATTTTTGCATTTAAAACAGAAAAAAATACTTTGTTCACGGATCACATTCCTTCAAAATTGGCAAATTGCTAAAATAGAGAAAATATAAAGGGTTTCTTTACGTTTATCAGAAAACCCGTAAAAAATAGGATAAATCTCACATTAAAAAAAAAAAAAAAAAAAATACAGGAAAAGACCATATATACTAAATAGTAATACCCATATATATACCACCTAGTCAAGTTCCGGTCTGAACCCTTATTAAATATGCTTTTAAATTCTCAAAAATTGGTTTAGAGCTAAAGCTAGTGCCGATTCTTACTCTTGAGTAGTGTACCATAGGGTTAAATGTTTTACTATCCCGGGTAGACCTGACACAGTTCCGGTTCGAACCATGGAACCGGAATCGGAATCGGAAAAATCGGAATCAGTTTTCCGGTTCCGATTCCACATTTTGCGGAACCGGCCGATTCGAACCGGTGGTTCCTGTGTTATTTTAATATTTTTTTTTTATTTTTTATAAAACTTGTCAGATATTTAGATTAGATCACAGATTCACAGCATCAGACTCATCTCTCTCTCTCTCTCTCTCTCTCTCTCTCTCTCTCTCTCTCTCTCTGTCACTCATGAGTCTCTTCTCAGTTCTCAGTCTCTCTCTTTCTTTCGAAGAGTTGCACTCGATCGCTTCTCTTCATCCCGTCATTGGCGGTGATCGATGGACGTTGGACGGTCGCCCTCTTCGACCTCTTCTTCTTCTTTTTCACGATCTCTGGACTTTGATTCTCTATGTTTTTTTGTTTTTGTTTTTGGGTGTTTGTTTGCTGAGAAAATTGAGGAAGAATCTCAAATCGATGATGGGTTTCAGCCTTTGAGGGTTTCCAGATCCAAAATAGCAACTTTTAGCCTTTCTAATTGTGTTTTAATTTTTTTTAATTTTTAATTTTTGTTTTAAAATGATGGATTAGGTTAGGGTTTGGCCGTTTGGGTAATTGGATTTGGATGTTGGAGACTTGGAGAGTTGGAGATGGTGATGGTGATGGTCTGGACTCTGGACCGTCTAGTAGTCTGGTGGAGTTGTGGAGATTGGAGAAGCTGAGAAGATGATGATTATCGGATCAGATCATGTGAAAAAAAAAAAAAAAAAAAAGAGGTTTGGATTGGTTCCGGTTCTGGTTCCACCTAACCGCGTAATCAGAACCGGAACCGGAACCGTGTCAGGTTTTCCCGAGCACCTGTCAGGCCCGAATCTTTTTTATGAAAAATTAAATGTTATATTGTACCATAGGGTTAGAGTTTAATTATTAAAAAAATAAAAAAATAAAAAATAAAAATAAAAAATAAAAAATAAACTAACTTCTAAATATATATTTGAGCCTTTAAAATTATCACAATTAAACTTTTTAAAATATTACATTAATATCGGTTGCGAGGGATCAGATGACCAATTTTTTAAAATAATCAATAAAACTACAAGTATAAACAATATTCTCAACAGTATAAATGATAAGTGACCATTTTATATTTTTATCTCAACCCTCTAAAAAGTCAGAACCGGTCCTAACTCATATTCTCTTCAACTATATAAAGCTAAAGTTATTTTCAATTTGATTTTCTTTTAAACTATACAGATTTAATGTTCAACTTAACTGCACATATTTCATCTACATCAGTGTAAATACCGTGGGAAATAAGTGAATAGAAAAGAGCTTACTTGGATCCTGAGATACTTATCCTGACAGTTGTAAGCATTGAAAATCACAGAGATATGATAATCAACCATATCATAACTGCTCTCTTGATAACAATCTATTAATGGAGTAGACTTCTTCCAATACAACCAAGATATAACCCCCCACTTGGAAGCCATCTTAGCATCATATTTCTCTTCTGTCTTTTTTGATCCTGTCCCTATCGATATCACCAGAAACCTTTCGTAATAGAACTGCAAATCATCCACCGAGAGAAAGTCCGAATTCTTCTTTGTTATCTGTTTCATCACCTCGCTAATAGCAACCAGAGTCTGAAATTTTTTATCATTTCACCAATGTATGTATATATATATAAGTGGAAATTTTAGGTATGACGATTCAAACCTAGAACATTGTCAGGCTGAATCTCTTGAGGTATATAGGGCATATATCAGAAAATTATAATTAATTGACAAAGACTAAAAATGAGTGAATTTATAATTTGACCCTATATATATCTCAACCAAAAAAAAAAGAGAGTGTTACCGGATTATTTGCGGCAATACCACCATCGATGAGATTGAATTCTCGGGTGTTTCCATGCTCATCTTCCTTAATAAAATAATAGGCAGGAAAATAAGTTGGCGCAGCAGAGGTCCCTATGCATATGTCTGATAATTTAGCATCCAAGACTGGATTGCTTTCTATCTGCATGTGAAATTAAAATTATACGCCATTTCATCATCTGGGCTGTTAGCAATTTAATTCCTGATTTGTGATTAATGTGTTTAAAGTTCCCTTTCCTTATTCTCATTCCCATAAAACCTGATTCTCTTTCATTTTTATTTCTGATTAGTAAACGTGTGTACGTAAATATACATTTATGATATTTTCTGACATGGGTAAGCTAAAAAAAAATGGTAACCTGATACGAGGAAAAGATAGTGGGCTGAAGTTTCTTGATGTCAAAAGTTGGTATAACAACGTTTGTCACAGTATCTTGCAGTCTTGTGTCCTTTAATTTATCCTGTATAGCCTTGTGAAGATTCTTCCCATCATATTTGCTTCCCTTCAGAGCTTGCCATAGATCCACTATCCAAGATAAACACCCGCTGCATGCATGCGTAAGTATTTTATTAATTTCATAATTAACCAAACAATTATCATTTTTTTTTTTTGTATTAATACACGTAAATAAAATAAGAGAGCTAGATCATAATGAATAAATAACTTCTGACTACTTTTTTATATTGTACCTTGTTTGTGGGAAGATTTTAGGACCATTCTCTTTGTAAAAACGTACAATATTCTCGGCAGGGTAAGGACGACCGTTTTCACCAACTGGTGCAGTTAACATGGCTGTTATAAGACCTCCTGTGCTTGTTCCTGCAATCACATCAAAGTAATCTGCAAGCCTCGCATCCTCTTTCTTATTCCCATTCTCATCCTTGTCCAATTCCTGCAAGATCATGTAAATTTAAACGTACTATCTAGAGTTATAATTATAGATACATATATAATCAAGTAATTAATATTGTTACCCGAAGTTGAGATTCAAGGTGAGCAAGAATGACACCAGGAATGATTCCTCGAATCCCTCCTCCATCCACACTCAGAATTGTAATAAGTTCTCCGTACTTCGGAGTTTGGATTTTCGAGGATATTGATGATGTTCTTCCCTCCATTTTGACCAATTTGTCGATCAACCCACCAATAACCACCGGTTATTATAATATAGAGAGAGAGGTACCGTGCAGTGCAAGTGGTTGGAAGAAATTTCAGTGTGTTTTAGTGAGTATTTAATAATGAATTTAGCTTCAAAACTTGAATTTGGATCCTCTACTGGGTTGATATTTATTATTACTTAAATAGATCCGATGACATTTATAATCAATGGTTGAGATTATTTCTTTTATTTATTTCACTTTCGTTATCGTTAAATGCTAGTATTAGCTTCAAATGTTTTAGATAAAATAAAAAAAAAGATGAGCCTAGAGGATTGACCTTCGATACACATAGTCACATCTATCAATTAACTAATGGCCAGCTGTTTAGCCAGTTAGGATTCGGAATGAAACCTAATTACTTAAATATGGGCCATATGGCAAATAAATAAATCAAGCTGACTTCTGTTTTTAATGTTACTTAAAATATGGGGCACATGGCGAATAAATAAATCAAGCCGACATTCTCTGTTTTTTGAAGTTTAGCTGTCAGCCTGTCAATTCCAGCACAGAAGAGAATGTCATTATGTCAATTATTGATTATAAATATTACGGCACAGAAGAGAATGTCAATTCCCTTGCTTGGTGAATATAATTTAGGGATACACACACAAAAACTGAGGGAGGGAGGGAGAGAGTTTACTTCAGAATATTTTCACTTCTGAGTATTTTTAGGGTTCAACACTTGTTCTGCAACTAGACCAACCAGAACATATATTACTATGTTCAAGAGCCATCAAAGAGTCTAGTTTTTAAACCTGTATAGACAACATGGAACGTGAAACTGCAGAAGTGCACCAGGTTTCGATTGTCGACGAGAAACGTAAATTTTGAGGGTGAAATCTGCATTTTGTTCAACATTTTTGGACAAAGCCTGAGACATATATGGTGTTGTTTGGCAGCTCTGCTGCCTTGTCCCCATTTTCAAAATTAAATCTACTTGAATGTCTTCGTGTCATACCCTCCTCCCCACCCATCCCCCCCTCTTTTTATTTGACTCGCGTCTCAAACCGAATTGACTCGTCCCCCTTCCCCCCCGATTAATCAACTCAGGATGTATAAAATCATGAATTCGTGATGTGCCTGCACGTCACAAGTCAACTTAGCAAGAGATTGACTATAGAAATATCGAAATTTTTAAAATTTTGAATTTACGAGATTCAATCGGATAATATAATAAGTTGGTGCTCTTGAATTATTATTATTATTATTTTTAATCTTTAATCGGATAAATTTAACATTAATTTGATTTAAACAAGGATTTCATGATGGCATTAATATAAAATAATGTTAAACTAATGAGCGTGGCCGCGTGGGGATCACGTTGCTGGGGAAAAGACTTGTCGGACATTTCATGATTTCATTTTTAGTTTAATTTTTTTTTAACACAAACTTCAACTTGAAGAAAACGTTGAAACGTACAAATCAAAGAAACGTTTATGGAGCCGCAAAAGTCAAACATATATATATATTTTTTAAAACCATATAAATCGGGTAAAGTCTGAAGATCAACCACTATAAACGTTCATGGTGTTGACTACAACTTGATTTATACAATTTCATCAATCACCTAAGATTAAGATAATTGCTTGATTTATGGGATTTGATGATGGATGCATATTTTTAGGATTCAGATTATGATTTTATTTGTTTCCTTTTATTTGTTTTTTCTACTCCTATATAATGGAGTTTTGTAACCATTTGATGGCAGAGTTGAGTTGATTAATAAAATTTCGATTATAAAATTGTTTATGATTACTCTCTCAGTATTCATGTGAATCAACGAGTTAGTAATGTGTTCATAGTTCTGAGTATTCCCAGAATCAACAGGGCTTGATCACACCCATCACGCTGCATCATATTCCCACACTTTAGAATTTAACAAACGAATATTGGACTCAAACCTCTTTCACGGACAAATATTATCTTGAATCAAACCCCTTTCATAAATCACAAAAGTGAAGGAAAAGTGTCCCACTATTTTGATTTCTATGGTTGTGCAAATCAAACATATTAAATAGTACTAATCTTGTCGTTAATAATTAATTATTAACATCAATCATATGGTTTCAAATTAAAGTACTAGCTGTATCATTTTTACAGAACGTTTAAAATGTATTTTAAATTATTAAATCTTTTTTGAGAAAATTATTATTTTATTTTTTTTGAGAAAATTATTAATTCTTATAATCTAGTCATTTTCATATCAAATAAAGTGCATTTTCCCTCATCAATCAATTAATTAATCAACAAATTATAAATCTGAGAATTATTATAAAATTTGCGAAAAATTACAAATAATTTTATTACAAATATGTTCATATTCCAAAATAGATACAATCATATGGCTTTTGTCAATATATGTTCAGCTTGACTTCTCACTTTTAACCTTCACAAAACACCAAACCATTCTAAATAAGGCATCAATCAAATGCAATATTGTTTGCCTCTTAAGAAATCAAAACAGAAATTGTAATGAAATTAATTATAGTCAAATTTTATTTGACAACAAAAAACAAAAAATCTCCCCTAAAATTAAGGTATAACCATTTTTAAAAAATAAGGCATAACCCCTAAAATTTACATTTAAAAAAAAAAACAAAATATCTAAATAAGTAAATAACCAACCTATTGTCCCTCGATCAAAGAAAAATAGCGATAATTTTAATATGTAAATAAGTAAATATAATGTCAAGAATTATATTTACATTCTTTTCAACACTCGACTCGTATTTTATTTAAGCAAATTAAAATAAATATGATCAATCCTATGAATTGTATAACATATTCTATAATTGAATCCTTTTGGCAGCAAATTAAATGTCAGTAACTGTAACAAAGTAAATATTAAAAATGAAAACGCCTTTTCAAAAAATATATATATTAAAGGTTAGGCTAAATCAACTTAAAAAAGTGACTTAAAGATCTCAACCATCCAATGGCTCTTAATCCAATGGTTGAGATTTGAATGCATTTATGACTCTTGGATTAAGAGCCAATTGGTGGTTGAGATTTTAAGTCACTTTTTTAAATCACTCTTTTAAGTTGATTTAGTCTAACCCATTTATATGAAAATGCATCTCGGTATCTTTGTTACAACTGTAATTTGTATAGAGAGTTTTACCTTTTATTCTATGAAAGTTAAAAGACTTTCAAAAAACAGGAAAAACAAAAAGACAATGATGATAGGGAAGATTTTGATTGTAAAAGTAGAAGAATTAGAGCCAAGAGTCAATGCGCACGTAAGTCTTCTTCTTTTAAACCAAATTGATAATGACGTAGTTTATCAGCAATTTCTTTTAACTTTTCTTTAGAGATATTCCTCGGCAGTTTAATTACTGCTTGTCGGTGTTTCAACGCCCCTAATGTATAGGTTTAAACCCATCCAATTCATATCACATGGCCTGAATAATAAATCACACGAAAGATTCATACCACATAGTTTAAGGTGAGTTAGTTTGGACATAAATGTCAGGCATATATTGAAGCATTTCTCGTCAGATTTTCTACTAGCACAGAACGAGGAATAGCTTAACCAAGATAAGAACAAAATTTTAAATTCCTATTACACATCAAAAGCATATTTATGGCTACACTTGTAAACAATTAATAGGATTAATTTAATACATAACTCTTTCTCAAAATTAAATCACCATTAATTAGCCACCTAACATAGTTTAATTATTTAACACGAAATGTCTATATAATTAATTAAGAATGAGCCACAACATCTAAGTTGAGAATATTGCAATAGAAAACTTATAAGCTTCTAACTAGAGGGAAAAAAAGCATAATTAATTAGAGAATATGTTGTACTATACAAAAGCATTCAATTGTAAAATCCTCTTTGTTTCAAAAAAATTAAAATTGTAATTTCCTCCGAGTGTAGTCATCCCAGTACTCTATCAAAGCTACCTAATCAATGTAAGACCAAATTAATACAAATTGATTTTTTTAAATTGATTATATAATTGACAAAATATAATTAAGAATAACTTTGTATATATAAATAATAAAAAATTACATTGACTGCAGTATATCAAATTTGAAACATCCAACTCGACCTACTGTGGTGAGTTTCAAATTATAAAACAAAACCCTAAAGATTTGAGTTTCCTCTTAAAGAACAAATTTTGAGTTCTAACTTTTAAATTTAAGTATTTTTCAGTAGTTTACCCAATTTTGTTAGCAATTATGATTAATCAAGAAACAAGAATCAATCAGTTTTTTTTTTTTTTTTCGGCAAACTTTATTAAAAGGTCTAAATGGCATCAACGAAAGCTACAAAAAACCTACAGGCAACACAAAGCCCAACAACCCAAGCCCCAAATAAGCTACAAAATTAGAGACAAGGTACACACCCTTAGGCCAACAACAGGCCCACAAGGGCAAAAGCCTGATACCATATTACCATGCCACACAAGAAGACCACAAATGAAAAACAAAACCATGCCCAAAAAAGCCCAACAAGACCACCCGTCCCGCCAGACTAAAGAATATCGATATTTACACCCTTGAAAATCTGTATGTACACCCCTTTTTGTATGAATACTCCATTAAATTTTTTTAAAAGATTATTTTTCATAGACACACCCTACACATTGACAAATATGTCCTTTTTTTAATTTTGAAAAATATTATAAATAAATAACTTTAACTTTTTTATTTTATAAAAAAAGAAAGAGAGCATATTTCTAAAAATGAAAAAAGAAAAAAAAGGAAAGAGAGAGCCACAAATCCTTCTAGATTTGGGCGGGGCTACTCCATACTGTTAAGCCATTCACCATACTGTTTTCAATATAACCAAATTAAATAGATAATCGATGGATGAGAGCAGTTCTTCTATAAGAGTTCCACCTAAAAATAACTCTTGTAAGTTAGTCAACATCTCTAGAAACATATTGAGATTTGAGCAGCCCTAAAGCATAACAATTCTAAGAGATTCCAAATGAATATGATTGGGAAGAGACATGAGGTTTTTACAATCTCTTAGAGCATCTCTAATGATATTATGCATTTGGAGAAAATGAAGTGCCACATAGGATAGATATTAAAAAAGTTTAAAAAACTCTCTTCAATGCTATTATCTAAGTTGAATATGGAGATGATGTGGCCAAAAAAAAGTTAGAGAATATGAAGTTGAGTTTCTAATTCTAGAAACTCTCCTAGAAATGCTGACTAGGATTTCTAACTTTTTCCACCAATAAGATTAAAGCTTTCAACTCTTTCCACTAATAAGATTAAACCTCATTTAATTGTAAAATAAAAGAGGAGAGAGAGTGTAATAATTGTTTTATTATGATTGGACATAAAATTGATGCATATTTGACTTTAGATAATTGTATTGGAGATGTGAATATGCATTTCTCTAAATTTTTTTTCAAAAGTGGGTCCATTATAAATAGAAATGATGATATGGCACTATTTAGAAACTCAAAAAATGTATATTTGCATTGGAGATGCTCTTAGATTTAATATGTCAAGGTTATTTAGATGAATAGATGACCAAACCTCAACTAAACTTGTACGGCCTTCCATGATTTCGATGATGAGCTTGGATTGGAGTGGCTGAGGTTTATAAACTTTAGTTTCTCTGTAAGCAAAAGACAACATAACCACCAAAAAAATTAATTACTATCTCTTGGTATTTACCATATACAACAAGAACACGCACACACACACACACATATGGAGGAGGTTGTTGCCACGGCCTCCTCCCACTTTTCGATTTGATTTTTTGTTTTTTTTATTTTATTTTACTTTTACCTTTTTCTTTAATTTGGTTTAGTTAATAAAAATTCGAAAAGATTTAATAGTTTTAAGAAAAATAATATAAATGTTAATAACCTAATTTAAGGGTAATGTTGGAATTTTAAAAAAATATAAATTCAGGGTGTACAAACGGATTTAAAGGGGTGCCGATATCGTCACTCTAGACTAAAACCGAGCAGCCTGCAGCCAAACAAAACAGCCCGCAACAATGACACCAAACACACTGCTCCAAACAATAAAACAAAAAGCTATTTAATTTTCGCTTCTTTCAGACACCCTAACTTTAATCTCCTCTTCGCGGCTGCTAGGATTAATAACCAATTAGGTTGCCAAGTACCTAATCATAAGATTAATAATTGATTAATAAAAATCAGCCATGACTGAAAATAAAAAGTATTAAAGTGTATATATAAATTGGATATAAAGATTAAATTCTCGTATTGGATATAAAGGTCTTTGGTGAGACCATTTGCAAGGGGAGCTTTCATGCATCCAATGCATGATGCATCTCCGATTGAGATGGCAAGATCTTTAACATGATACACCATGCACTTGATGGTCCCAAGTTTTTTCCATATGTCAAAAAGAATTATGATTTTATAAAGAAATATGTTTGAATGTAAACACTTGTGTATTGAATATATATAGAAGATGGCATTTGTCCAAGACCAACAGGAACAAGATTGTAGCAGTGTCGAGCATCACATACACATACACATACATACACGAGAAGGATTCTATTCCATACAAACGATTTTTATAAATATCAATCAAAAGTTACAATTGTTATTTGATTTCGCCAAAATAGAAAAAACAAAACCAATTCCTACTTTGACTAAATAAAATAAAATAATAATAATAATAATAAATCTCAAATTTACCCATAAAGGAACATTTGAGTTATTTCCAAAAACTAAAAAAGAAATCCTAAACAAACTCAAAGAAACAAACCTTGCTGAAAAAGGAAATGCCTACTAAAAGATATTAGGATCCAAAAATACTGCATACAAAGGCAAAAGCTGAAAAACGTAAGGCAGAACGGCCGTTTCTTGGAAAACTATGGTGCGTTATGGGGGTAAACCCACCATATCTTCTATAGGGTTCATCGATATGATTCCAACGATATATCATAGGTCTAAAACGAACGTTGTTTGTCCCTCCAAGGAGGCTCCCAAAGTGCCCTACATCAGTGGCTTTTATTAAAATCTTGAAACCAAAATACACAAATAATGTGAAGAAATGCAGCCATAATTTTGACACCTCCGGATCTCATTTTATTTTTTAGTCTGCGCTTTTTTCCCTTTTGCATTTGATTCACGAAGTTTCTTTTCTTTGGAGAGCATTTTCGCAAAGCTGCAAAAATCAAGACAGACAATCAGTGATCTTGACAAGATTAATAAATACAAGTATGGTTTGAAATGTAACTCTCCCTTTATACATAGTTGTTCGAGTCTATCATTTTCTCTAAATCCTAAATTATTGTAATATATATATATATATATATATATATATATTTAAATGAAAATTACAACACATAAAAAGTCAATGGCATTTAAGTAAATTTACTCTTTGAGTTTGTCCTTATAGGCACCGCCAACGGGATCATAACAACCCGTATCCAGATTTATGCGTGAAACGGATTTATCCAACAAGTCCTTGCCAACTGTTTCGAGCTTTTCCATGTTCTCAAATATTGCTACATCAAGTGAAGACACTTCTTTGTGTAGTGTGCCATCCTAATTTTTGCATTTCAAACATAAAACTATAGTTTATTCATGGAAGACATACCATCAAAATTGGCAAATTGCTTAAAATTAATAGAGAAAATATAAAGGGTTTTAATTTCTTACGATTTGCTAGAGACCAATTATATGTGAGATTAAAAAAAAAAGTGGAAATAGATGAAAATGGCCACTCTCAATTTTCAAAAACCAAAAATAGACCCTAATGGAAATATTTTGCTTTAATGGTCATTTTTGGATTTCACATTCTTCAAATAGCCCATCAAAGACGAAAATACCATTTGGGGATTATTTTTCGAGAGCTTCTTTTGTCAATCCAATTTTTTCTTTTTACACTCATTTTCTAAAAACACTCCATTCTAAAAATTTAAAAATTATAAATTATAAAGACACTTCATTTTATTACAAGATTATCTTTTTTATCTTTTTTGAATTAAATTATTAAAAACAGAAATTATCTCTCCTAAATCATTAAATTAATTATTACATATTAAATACTCTCTTCTAAATTTTTAATTACCATATTAAACTCTCTCTCCTCTAATACATATCTTTAATTTTCTATCTCCATTCTTTCTCAAGTAAGACTAACAGTTAAGAAAAAAAAAAAAAAAAAAACTTACTAACAAGCTTGATTTTTAGGAACCATATATATGTATATATATATATATATATATATATATTTTTTAAAAGTACCTTTTTTTTTTAAAATTGAAATATGAAAATGTTTTTTGTTACTCTTGTAGGTATGTGATTACCTAGAGAACTTTTATTCTTTCATTATTAGAAATTTTGAGTTTAATCGAATTTAGTTGAAACAATTCAAGCTTATATATATATATTAATCAGAGATTTATTGAGAATATTTTTGAAAAATGAAGAGAGATTAATTAAGAGAGAGTATTTAATATGGTAATAACAGATTTAGGAGAGAGAGTTTAATACGTAATATTTAATCTAATGATTTAGGAGAGATAATTTTTTTTATATATAAAAATTTAATTAGTTTGGAGTATTTTTAAATTTTTTTGTCTTGTTTAGTAATTTTAATTTAAGTTAAAATTGTCATTAATAATAAAATAAAATAAAAATGGAGTGTGGATAGATAATTTATGGATTGTAAGGAGAAACTCTCTTATTTTTCCCTTTCCACATAAATCTTGTGGATTGAATAAATTGCCCATTGCCCATTAAGGGTTCTAACGGACCAAACTACCCTTTCAGACTACAATGTTCCTCCCTTCAATTCCAGATAATGGAATTTTTTTCTCAAACAAAACCTAACGATCTTAATCTTAATCTTCCACAACCCCCACAAGCACCATTTTCCAATTCAATATCTGGGCTTCACAACCTCAATTACTAAACCTAACAATTTCTTCTCTAATCGTGATTAATCGTTGGGTTCATTGTCTTCTACCTCTCACCAATTTCTTCGCTAATCGTGGTTATTCGTTGGGTTCATCATCTTTGATTTCTCACCAGAAAAGCTAATAACTTCAGTTCATCGTCTTCGACTTTTCATCGTTAACGGTGTCATAGTATTGAGATTTGCAGAAATGTTTAGTAAGAATAGATACTGAAAAGAAGAAGAACAGGCCAGAGCTTTTAAGCTCTGTTAATGGTGATGCGCAGAGAATATTTTCTTTTTGTGTTTTTTGATTAATTCTGATTGAATTACAAATGTAGTAGTCAGAGTCTAATTTATACACAAGCACAGGTCGTGTGACTCTAACAGATTTCCTGTAAATGCGGGCAGCCAATTAACTTGCCATCTGTCAATTCTGTTTTGCCACCTGGCAATTATGCTATGGCTGAGGATAGAGTTTCCCGCCGATTTATAGAGCTCAACTTGGTTGATTGATCATGATGATCATGATCTGATCATCATGATCAGTTGGTGAGGATTGTCATCCAAAGTTTCCTTTTGTTGGATATGCTAGCATTGTAGCACAACCCAGACTTGGTGTAGCATGTGTGTGGTCTATTTGTTGACCACCTGAGTCAGAGGTGTTTGAGCTGGAGAGATGGGCTTGAGTGGATTGATTTGTATCTCTAACACACAGGAAGTGGGTCTTTGACTTCCTTCTTCAGGCTTCTTCACCGTTTCCACATCGTCTTCGACTTCTCATCGTCTTCGACGTCATAGGAAGTGCGTCTTCGATTCCTTCTTCGGGTTCCATTTGAAGATCACAATGGAAGCCAAAGGTGCGCTATGTCCATTTTCTTCCATTTCCACTTTTGTTTATCATGCTTTACTAGCTTGTGGGTTTTCATATATTGCTAGTGAATTCGTTTGTGTTTCTTCATCATTAGAGACATGGAATGATAGTAAGAGACCTGTGTTTTTTAATTCAATCCAATTAGTACTATTAAATTAACAAGATTTTTGTTAAAATTTCAACTGTTATATGCTAGTTTTGTGACTCTTCAGCATCTTTTATACTGGTTCTAGATAATTGTTTGATACACTAGTGATTTGGGGTGTGATATTTAATCAGAGAGGTCTAGGTTGGCATTATCATTTCAATGTGCAGTCTGGACATAGTATTTTGGCAATCTGCATTTAGTTTTGGTAGATCTTGGAGAAGTTCATGTGCTATGCATTTTGATTGTCATGTTTGTGGGCTAGTTGTTAGTCAGTGACTTAAGAAGTTTTATTGGCTGTCACATCTTGTGTGCTAACTATTTAGCATATTCTAATATGGTAGCTGCAGTGTCTGAGCATATTTTAGATTGTAGTCGATAATATTCTTCTTGTAACCCAATAGACATACTGTTTATCACAGAATGTAGATGCTATTAAGTTGGAAATAGTAAGGATGATTAGTGCCTATGGATTGATGATTTCACTTAAGATATTGGTAGTTTTAGTCTTGTTCTTCCATTTCCATATTATAGCCCGTACTTGCATCTGATTAATTATTTGACTCCCGTGGATTTGTTTTGCAAAATTCCTTATTCCTTTTGATCTTTTCCTTCTCATACCCTTCCTAGCTTGTACAGTCTTCAACTTAAAATATTACTCCTTATGAGGTGCAGTTGTTGGTATAGGGTGTTTATGTTTTTTAAAAAAATCTTTAATATTTTTAAGTCTGATGTTTAGAATTATTTACCAATGGGAGTAAGTTATGACTATCACGGGTTATTAAATTCAATATAATAAATAAATAAATAACCATTTAATCTTTTAGGATAACCAACCGAATCTACTTCACAAGTTGGCGTTTACTTATTACACTTAGGGGTCGTTTGTTTTTTTATCTGAAGACTGAATAGTCCTGAATTTTACTGAAGACTGAATAGTGACTGAAATCTGAATCTGAATGATATGTTTGTTTTTTGTTTTCTCGCGTCTGAATGTACTGTCAACATGTTTGTTTTTTTAAAATAAAATTGTCTGAAAAGAAGTAATTTTACATCTATACCCATACTAATTAAATGAAGTAATTTAACATTCAACACTCTTTATAAGATTTTGCATATTCTTCCGCAAACAAAGTTTTATTTAACAAAACAAAAAATTCATCCAAGAATATAATTTTGTATGTTATTCTGCAAACAAAGTTCAAGTTCAATTTATCATAAAAAAATAAAAAATAAAAAAAAAGTTCAAGTTCAATTTTTCATATTGTCCAAATATCCAGTATATAATTCTAGAAACCATTTTTGTTTTTGTTTTTGTTTTTTTTTTGTTTCCCAGATCATATGCAACTATAAACCACTTTTTTTTTTTTTTTTTTTTTTTTAAAGGTTCCTAGATACCTTATATATATTTTTTTGAAATAGGTCCCTAAATTATATGCACCAGTATATACATATACATATACATATATATATATATATATATATATATGTATATAAATAATTATTCTATAACTTCTTTAAGCCATGAAATCTACTCAATATTGAATGCAACAACAAAAAGAATATTTGATATATTATATAACTGCAACTATGACAATCATAACAAATTATCATTCTAGACTATGTTTGAAATTTATATTACTGCAACAAAAACGTTTGAAATTTTTATTCACCACTACACGTAGATTAAAAAAAATAAAAAATCATAGAGTTCTTGTCAGGATTTGTATGAGAGAAATTCAATTGTTTAATCCCAGGACAATTTCAAAATGAGAAGTGATTAGGTTTTTTATTTTTTTATTTTTATCCTTTCTTTCTAAAAGCCTTTTAAAATAACAAATACGTTAAAAGAAAGAATTCTACACCATATCAAATTAGGATAAATTTAGAAATATTTTTTTTTTTTGGAGGATAGACTTGGAAGAAAATATTTTAATTATAATTCAGTGATTTTGAATTAAGTTAAAAGTCATGATTTCTTACTTTTTTTTAAAGTTGTTTTTTGATATTTTTAAGTTGTTTGACCACTTAAAAAAACAAACAAAACAACTTAATGAGTTCAATTCAGACCCATTAAGTCTTAAGTGGAAAAAACAAACGACCCCTTAATCTTTTCTAGGAGTTATGGACTTGGTCTCCCGGACTCACTTTCAGATGCTTGACCCAAAACCAAAGGATAACCACCTCATGCGGGAAGCCTCCCGCGGTGTTGGAAAAATAATTAAAGAGTCGGAAAAATAAAATTTGATGGAAAACATAAGAACCAGGCTTAAAATGAAATACACCGGGCTCAAAAGATTAACTCCCAGTCTCAAAAGATAAAGAACCGGGCTTAAAATGAAATTAGTCCATAGGGAGTCAAATTAAATTATGAGACATTATCCAAAATAAGGGCATGACATACAAACATAAAAACAAGCATGATCCACTACAATTATAAAAAAAAAAAAAAAAAAAAAAAAAAAAAAAAACCATTTAATCTTTTAGGATAGCCAACCGAATCTACTTCACAAGTCAGTGTTAACACATTACACTTAATCTTTTATAGGAGTTATGAACTTGGTCTCCCTAACTCGCTTTCGGATGCTTGATCCAACACTAAAGGATAGCCACCTCATGTGAGAAGCCTCTCGCGGTGTCAGATAAATAATTAAAGAGTTGGAAAAATAAAATTTAATTGAAAACATAAGAACCGAGCTTAAAATGAAATACACCGGGCTCAAAAGATTGACTCCCAGGCTCAAAAGATAAAGAACCAGGCATAAAATGAAATACCTCCATAGGGAGTCTAATTAAATTAGGAGATATTATCCAAAATAAGGGCATGACATACAAATATATAAACAAGCATGATCCAATATAAAAAATAAAAAAATCCATTAAATCTTTTAGGATAGCCAATCGAATCCACTTCACAAGTCGGCATTTACTTATTACACTTAATCTTTTCTAGGAGTTATGGACTTAGTCTCCCGGACTCGCTTTCAGATGTTGACCCAACACTAAAGGATAACCACATACGGGAAGCCTCCTGCGGTGTCAGAAAAATAAAATTTGATGGAAAACATAAGAACCAAGCTTAAAATGAAATACACCGAGCTCAAAAGATAAAGAACCAGGCTTTAAATGAAATTAGTCCATAGGGAGTCTAATTAAATTATGAGACATTATCCAAAATATGGGTATGACATACAAATATATAAACAAGCATGATCCACTATAATAAAATAAAAATAAAAATAAAAACCATTTAATCTTTTAGGATAGCCAATCGAATCTACTTCACAAGTCGGTGTTAACACATTACACATAATCTTTTATAGGAGCTATGGACTTGGTCTCCCAAACTCGCTTTCGGATGCTTGATCCAACACTAAAGGATAGTCACCTCATGCGGGAAGCCTCCCGCAGTGTCAGATAAATAATTAAAGAGTCGGAAAAATAAAATTTGATCGAAAACATAAGAACCGAGCTTAAAATGAAATACATTGGGCTCAAAAGATTGACTCTCAGGCTTAAAAGATAAAGAACCGAGCTTAAAATGAAATACCTCATTAGGGAGTCTAATTAAATTAGGAGACATTATCCAAATTAAGGGCATGACATACAAATATATAAACAAGCATGATCCAATAGAATAAATAAAAAAAACCATTTAATCTTTATTTAATCTTTTAGGATAGCCAATCGAATCTACTCCACAAGACGACGTTTACTTATTACATTTAATCTTTTCTAGGAGTTATGGACTTGGTCTCTCGGGCTCGCTTTCGGATGCTTGACCCAACACCAAAGGATAACCACCTCATGCGGGAAGCCTCCTGAGGTGTCGGAAAAATAATTAAAGAGTCAGAAAAATAAAATTTGTTGGAAAATATAAGAACCAGGCTTAAAATGAAATACACCGGGCTCAAAAGATTGACTTCCGAGCTCAAAATATAAAGAACTAGGCTTTAAATGAAATTAGTCCATAGAGAGTCTAATTAAATTATGAGACATTATCCAAAATAAGGGCATGACATACAAATATATAAACAGGCATGATCCACTATAATAAATAAATAAATAAATAAAACCATTTAATCTTTTAGGATAGCCAACCGAATCTACTTCACAAGTCGGCGTTAACACATTACACTTAATCTTTTATTGGAGTTATGGACTTGGTCTCTTGAACTCGCTTTCGGATGCTTGATCCAACACTAAAAGATAGCCACCTCATGCGGGAAGCCTCTCGCGGTGTTAGATAAATAATTAAAAAGTCGAAAAAATAAAATTTGATTGAAAATATAAGAACTGGGTTTAAAATGAAATACACCGAGCTCAAGATAAAAAACCAGACTTAAAATGCAATACCTCCAAAGGGAGTCTAATTAAATTAGGAGGCATTATCCAAAATAAGGGCAGGACATACAAATATATAAAACGCATGATCCACTATAATAAATATAAAAAACCATTTAATCTTTTAGGATAGCCACCCGAATCTACTTTACAAGTCGTTGTTTATTCATTACATTTAATCTTTTCTTGGAGTTATGGACTTGGTCTCCTAGACTCGCTTTCGGATGCTTGATCCAACACCAAAGGATAACCACATAATGTGGGAAGCCTCCCGCGGTGTCGGAAAAATAATTAAAGAGTCAGAAAAATAAAATTTGATCGAAAACATAAGAACCGAGCTTAAAATGAAATACATTAGGCTCAAAAGATTGACTCTCGAGCACAAAAGATAAAAAAACTAGGCTTAAAATGAAATTAGTCCATAGTGAGTCTAATTAAATTAGGAGACATTATAAAAAATAAGGGCTTGACATACAAATATATAAACAAGCATGATCCACTATAATAAATAAATAAATAAATCATTTAATCTTTTAGGATAGCCAACCGAATCCATTTAAAAAGTCGGCATTTACTCATTACACTTAATCGTTTCTATGAGCTATGGACTTGGTCTCCCGGACTCGCTTTTGGATGCTTGAGCCAACACCAAAGGATAACCACCTCATGCGGGAAGCCTCCCACAGTGTCGAAAAAATAATTATAGAGTCGGAAAAATAAAATTTGATCGAAAACAGAAGAACCAAGCTTAAAATGAAATACACTGGGCTCAAAATATTGACTCCCAGGCTCAAAAGATAAAGAACCGGGCTTAAAATGAAATAGCTCCATAGGGAATCTAATTAAATTAAGAGACATTATCCAAAATAAGTGCATGACATACTAGTATATAAATAAGCATGATCCACTGTAATAAATATAAAAAACCATTTAATCTTTTAGGATAGCTACCCAAATCTACTTTACAATTCGTCATTTACTCATTACACTTAATCTTTTTTAAGAGTTATGGACTTGGTCTCCCAGACTTGCTTTCGAATGCTTTATCCAACACCAAAGGATAACCACCTCATGCGGGAAGCCTCCCGCGGTGTCGAAAAAATAATTAAAGAGTCAGAAAAATAAAATTTGATCGAAAACATAAAAACCGGGCTTAAAATGAAATACATCGGGCTCAAAAGATTGACTCCCGAGCACAAAAGATAAAGAACCGAACTTAAAATGAAATACCTCCATAAGGAGTCTAATTAAATTAGAAGACATTATCCAAAATAAAGGCATGACATACTAGTATATAAAAAAGCATGATCCACTGTAATAAATATAAAAAACCATTTAATCTTTTAAGATAGCCAACCGAATCTACTTCACAAGTCGTCATTTACTCATTACACTTAATCTTTTCAAGGAGTTATGGACTTGATCTCTCAGAGTCGCTTTCGGATGCTTGATCCAGTACCAAAGAATAGCCACCTCATGCAGGAAACCTCCCGCGGTGTCGAAAAAATAATTAAAGAGTCGGAAAAATAAAATATGTTCAAAAATATAAGAACCATGCTTAAAAATGAAATACACCGAGCTCAAAAGATTGAGTCTCGGGCACAAACTTTGCTTCGTTATGTTCTTCATCTTCATCATATTCTTTTTCATTGTCTTCTTCGTTTATTTCTTCTATTTCTTCTTCATCTTCTTCTTTGAGTTTCCTTTTCCCCATTCCCTTTGCCGCCGCCTTCTTTTCCCCTCTCAGTCTTGAGAGTCTTTTCTTAGTTGAACAATTGAGCCAAAATAGTGTCATACTGAAGATATATGTTCCCAACGAAAAATTTATAAAGGCTTGTTCATTATCAACTAAAGCTACCTGGTACAGTGCTCCTTTGGTCATCCTTGCCAAAGAATTGGCATACCATTAAGATGTACGCCATCTTTAACAAGTCTTCACCATCCGCTTCTGTCCCTTGTGAAAAAATGCTTTCCAAAGCTTCCGGTGTCGGCCTATGTTTGAAATATATTGTATACCAATAACCCTCTACATCCGGTTTCATGTTCATAAACCCTTCAGGCATCAGGCCCATTTTCAACCCACTACATAAACAAAACAGTTCTTTGCCGAAACAAACCTAATCCGAACCACATTTCATCCTCTCTCTTCGGATGAATAATCTCCTTTTAAAGGAGGTTGTAAATAAACATCCCGTGAACTACAATGGGTTGTTGCAAATCCAAATAATGCCCAAAAGGTCCTTAGGCATCTGGTTACAAACAAAACAAAGAAAAGTCAAAATAAGGAGGAGAATTGAAGTCATGTTGGAAAATATGATGAAACATTTTCTTGTATTTTTGATGATGTGGCTCATGATGTAAAGAAATGATGTAAGAGATGATGTAATTTATTCTAGAAGAGTATGGCCAAGTATGGTCCAAGCATGGTGTAGGTATGGGTGTGGCAGCCCTTGTTGTCTTTTTATCTATATAAACCCCATTTGGGGCATTTGTAAAATATATGAAAGCCATCAACTACAAGATGGCGTGGGATGTTTATTTGTGCTTTATAAAAAATTTTCTTTATGCTTCTCTCATTTGTTTTTTCATATAAATGCCTTGATAAAGCTTTTTTGTTTATATCTTATGTTTATGATAAATGATTTCTTTTCATGATCTATGTTTTTATGTTTCAAAGACTTCTCTTCTACATAAAATATGAATTTTTGTTTTTACAAAAATTCCAACAAGTCAGCCTTGATGATTAATATTATTAGTATTACAAACAATGTTGACATCAAAATAACAACATTGAAGGGGAGAATTTCACAACAGCTAGACAATAATATGCTCCAAGAAGCTAGTGCAATTTCACTTTCAACACTCAAAATCATTTATTTTTTATACGTGCTGTTTTCAAACCCAAGAAAGAGTTGATTAGAAATTACTTAACAGTTGCCACCCTAGTATTATACTAAATCAATTTTTACTCAATTTTAAAAGTTGAATGTATTCATGCATCGATGATAGGAACTTCAATTAAGCATCTTGGAATATCTACAAATATTTTCAAGAGACGATAAAAGAAGTCGATGAGTAAATGCGGAAAAAAGCTAAACGAAACATACTGGATGAGTTCTGAATGGGATGGCACATCGCCAAGTTTCCGCTTCACAGAGAGAATTTCCCTCAGTTTAGCTGCAAATTCCTAGCAGAATAATAATACAAATCATGGTCTAGCCAAGGGGGACAAATAATATATATATATATATATATATATATATATATATATATACATGTACACATCGGATGTTGAACCCTGGTGGTGGACCCTCCTTTAGGAGGGTACTATCACATTGGCAAGAGACCCAAGTGTAACACCCAACTCTTTCTCAAACATAGTTAATTTAACACGAAATTTGTTAATAAAAATTAAATGGACTTCATCAGTTCACCTCACCAAATGTCTATAATTAATTAAGAATGAGCCACAACACGTAAATTGAAAATATTGCAATAGAAAACTTAGAAGCTTCTCATTAAATAGAGAGGAAAAAAAAGGAGGCATTAATTAGAGAATGTGTTGTACAATTCTCATTCAATTGTAATTTCTTCTAATTGTTGTCATCCATGATCCATCCCAGTACTCTATCAATGCTACGTACCTAATCAATTTGACCAAATTAATAGAAATAGATTTTTTGTTAAATCGATTAAATAATTCACAAAACATAATTAAGAACGACTTTCTATAGACCTTAGGGGTGTAGCTCAGTCAGTAGATGGACGAGCTTGGGGCTTGAACAAATGACTCTCAAATCAGCTGTTTGAATCCTACTAATGGCTAAAGCTTAAAAAAAAAATACCTATATACTGTCGGAAAAAAAAAAACTGTACGCTTTTGAGTCAAATTTGAAGCATTCAACTTGATCTATTATGGTGATCGAGTTTCAAATTATAAAATAAAACCGTAAAGATTTGACATTTGAGTTTCCTCTCAAAGAACAAATTAATTTTGAGTTCTAACTTTTAAATATGATACATTCTGGGAAAATAAAACTTTCATCGAAGAGAAGAAAATGAAAGGGTTAAGTCCTTTAATTTTCAGTTGTTTATTCAATAGTTTGCCCAATTTTGTTAGCAATTAGATATGATTAATCAAGAAACAAGAACCGCCAAGTACCTAATCATAAGATTAATAAAAATCAACCATGACTAAGAATAAAAAGTATTAAAGTATATATATATATATGTAGGTTTAATTCTCAGTACATTGGATATAATTATATAAAGGTTTTTGGTGAGACAATTTGCAAGTGAGCTTTCATGTTGAGATGGCAAGATCTTTAACATGATACACCATGCATTTGATGCTCCCAAGTTATTTCCATATGTCAAATTAAAAGAATTATTTAGTGATTTATCAAGAAATATGTTTGATTAAAAACGCTTTTATTGAATTAAGATGGTAAATTGGTATTGGTCCAAGAGGAACAAGATTGTAGCACTTGGAGCATCACAATCCACGATTACAATTGTGTAGCTGACGAAGAGAAAATGATAAATTCTCAAAAGTAAAATCTACAGGAAGAATTTTGATCCAAGAGAACGATTTTTATTAATATTAATTAAAAGTTACAATTGCAATTTGGATCCTAATTTAAATAGAAAAACAACAATTAACTAGGACTCGGGATTTCTAATTTGACTAAAATAAGAAAATCTCAAAATTTATTCATAAAGGCAAATTTAAGTTACTGCAAAAATTTGAAAAAGAAATCATAAACAAACTAGAAGAAACAAACCTTGCTGAAAAATGAAATATAATGCCTATAAAAGATATTAAGATCTGAAAACACCATCTACAAAGACAAACAATAATGCTATTTTGTTCAAATTTAGTATCTAAATTTGGTCCCAAATAATGTGACATCCTTGATTTCTTTAAATAATTGAAATGAATAGACTGGTTTTTTTTTTTTTTTTTGGTTGAAACAGCTGATTTATTAAATAAAAGCCACTAGTAGGCAGGGGTACAAGCAACCAAAATCAAGAAAGAACCAATAGAGGGCAGCAGAAACTGTTGGATATGGCTTGAATATTCCAATGGTACCAAACACGATTTACTAATGCGAAGACTTCTTGGAGACGTGAGAGCCTTTGGGAGTATGAGGTTATGTTTGAGGGAGGCTTGAAAGACGAGATGAACTGAAGAAGCGGAGAACAGCCAAAACCGCTACCAAGCCACTATGGCTTTGGCAGCGGTAACTGCAGCGGTAGGACACCGCTGCCAATTGTTTGGCAGCGCTACGACAGCGGTCCAATTCCAGTTTGTACCGTTGCGTGACCGCTGTGGTCATGGCAGCGGTACCGGCAGCGGTCCACGAGATGAGATGCATAGTGATCACAGTTTTCTGAGTGGTCAAGTTCAACACGGTTTAGGAAGCGGGTGGCCAACTGCAACTTGAATCGTAATTAATCACAAGTATGCGTTGAATCAGGAAATATTCATGGAAGAGGAAATATGTTGCTTCTTGAAGTTCTAATAGGAAAAGGATTTCTCCTTGAAAGAAGACTTGTCTTAAATAGGAAATAGTATTTATGTGGAACAAGTATTCTTGTATGACTAGGAGATAGATTTCCTTGTTAGTTTAAACTCCCTGTAATACATATAAATAGACCCTAATAACTAGGTTATTGGTGTGTGAAAAACACCTGAGAGTGGTGGAGCAAAAGAGCAAATACTAGAGAGATCTCAAAGTGAGCATTGGGTGTAATTGGGTTTGGGGTATAATTTAGAGAGAGAACCTGAGTGTGTGGTTGTAACAATTTACTACATATTGGAACTTTCTCTTGTCGTCCTGACAGCCGTGGTTTTTTCCCTGATTTGGGTTTCCACGTAAATTCTTGTGTTGTGTGTGTTTGGATTTAAATTACTTCTCTTCATTTTATCTTTTCTTTGTTATTGTGCTTGTTTGTGTTCTATCCGGCAACGCTTCCGTGATCTAAAATTCTATCAATTGGTATCAGAGCCCTAGGTTGCTTGGTAGTGGTCTTAACAATCTTTATGGCAAGGATGATGAGATTCGATATTGAGAAGTTCGACGGAAAGATGAACTTTGGCTTGTGGCAAATTCAAGTCAAAGATATATTAATCCAACATGGTTTACACAAGGCGTTGAAGGGCAGGTCAAACCCTACGAACCCTGAAGGCTCTGGAGATTCAAGTAAAGAAAAGGCTAGTACTAGTTCTGTGAATTCTAAGATGAGCGATGATGATTGGGAGGATTTGGATGAGAGAGCTGCGAGTGCGATACGATTGTGCCTAGCCAAGAATGTTCTTGCAAATATTCATGGAACATATTCAGCGAAAGAACTCTAGGAGAGGCTTGAAGAATTATATCAATCAAGTAGCGTCTGCAACCGGTTCTACCTAAAGGAGCAGTTTCACATGCTGCGTATGACTGAAGGTACGAAAATTTCTGATCATCTGGAAGTGCTCAATGGTATAGTTTCAGAATTAGAGTCGATTGGAGTAAAGATTGATGAAGAAGACAAAGGTCTTAGACTCATCTGGTCCCTACCATCTTCCTATGCGCACATGAAGCCAATCTTGATGCATGGGAGCTCAACCATATGCTTTGGAGACGTAGCGAACAAACTTATCTCTGAGGAACGAAGGCTAAAGAGTGAAGGTAAATCTTCTGATAACTCTGTTCTTTTGGTTGACAGGAAAAAAGGGAACTCCAAAGGGAAATACACTTGTTGGGGATGTGGACAATCTAGACACCTAAGGAAGGATTGTAAAAATAAGAAGACAAGTGCGGCTAATGGCTCTAAAGAGGGTGATCCGGCAATCGCCTCTCTTGAGTTTGACGACTACAGCGATTGCCTCTAAAGAGGCATAAACATACTCATGGCATGACCGCTAGTTGCCATGAAAAGGGTGTAGCTGATAGCGGGTCCATAATTGCGCACGGGCATTGGTTAGGAGGTGATGCAAGGTGTGTGATGGACAAGGATGTCGATGGCTGAGCGAACTCCCTGGGAACCTAACATGAGGAGTTGAACCACAAATTTCAGCAAAGGTAAATTTCGACATGTGCTGGAGAAATCTTGGGATGGTTGTTTCCTAAGTGTTTATACCTAGTGGTGGGTATGTTGATTCTTGGTGATGAGGATCGTAGCTGAGGACAAGTTTTGGAATTCTCGCCATAAGGGAGGATTGTTGGATATGGCTTGAATATTCCAATGGTACCAAACACGATTTACCAATGCGAAGACTTCCTGGAGACGTGAGAGCGTTTGGGAGTATGAGGTTATGTTTGAGGGAGGCTTGAAAGACGAGATGAACTGAAGAAGCGGAGAACAGCCAAAATCGCTGCCAAGCCGCTGTGGCTTTGGCAGCGGTAACGGCAGTGGTAGGACACCGCTGCCAATTGTTTGGCAGCGCTACGGCAGCGGTCCAATTCCAGTTTATACCGCTGTGTGAACGCTGTGGTTATGGCAACGGTACCGGCAGCGGTCCACGAGATGAGATGCATAGTGATCACAATTTTCTGAGTGGTCAAGTTCAACACGGTTTAGGAAGCGGGTGGCTAACTGCAACTTGAATCGTAGTTAATCACAAGTATGCGTTGAATCAGGAAATATTCATGGAAGAGGAAATATGTTGCTTCTTGAAGTTCTAATAGGAAAAGGATTTCTCCTTGAAAGAAGACTTGTCTTAAATAGGAAATAGTATTTATGTGGAACAAGTATTCTTGTATGACTAGGAGATAGATTTCCTTGTTAGTTTAAACTCCATGTAATACATATAAATAGACCCTAATAACTAGGTTATTGGTGTGTGAAAAACACCTGAGAGTGGTGGAGCAAAAGAGCAAATACTAGAGAGATCTCAAAGTGAGCATTGGGTGTAATTGGGTTTGGGGTATAATTTAGAGAGAGAACCTGAGTGTGTGGTTGTAACAATTTGCTGCATATTGGAACTTTCTCTTGTCGTCCTGACAGCCGTGGTTTTTTCCCTGATTTGGGTTTCCACGTAAATTCTTGTGTTATGTGTGTTTGGATTTAAATTACTTCTCTTCATCTTATCTTTTCTTTGTTATTGTGCTTGTTTGTGTTCTATCCGGCAACGCTTCCGCGATCTAAAATTCTATCAGAAACAGACTGCCCAAGCACAGCCAAAGCAAAACGCAAAAGTGAGACCAAAACACTAACAGTACAGAGGATACAAAAACAGAAGCAAAGTTAACAACCGGAAATGAATAGATTGTAGGGATGCCACATCATTTGAGCCCTAAATTTGGACAATAGCAAAACTCAAAGGTAAAAGCCGAAAAACAAAAAGCAAAACAGCCATTTTTTTTTTTGGAAAACTGCTGTACATTAACGGGCACTACAAGAAAACTGGTCATCCACTACAGGCTATTCACTACGGGCTTGAAAAGCCCATGATGGAAAACCATTATTGACTACGAGCCTTTAAAAGCCCGTAGTAAAATTTGTATTATAAAATCATTTACAACGGGCTTTTAAAAGCCCGTGATGGATATTTATTATCTACTACAAACATAAATGGGTTTGTTGTGAAAAATGTATGTATTACGGGCTTAGTCCGTAGTCCTTAAAGCTATTTACTACGGGCAAAGCCTGTAATGGAAAGTAATTATATTTGGAGGGAAAACAAATAAGTCCCGCTAAATCTCTCTGAATCCCCTAAATCCCCTAAATCGTGAAATTCAGATTCCTCTCTTCTCTGCCCTAAATCGTGAAATTCAGATCACTCTCATGTTTACCTAAAGCCCTAAATTGATCAATTCAGATTCCTCTCTTCTCTTCCAAAATCCCTCTCATGTTTACCCAAATTGGTTCAAGCGGTTTCTGAGAAAGTAAATCCCTAAGTTGGTTCAAGTAGTTTCAGCGTGTTTCACTCTTGTTTCTTCTGTCAATCTTATTTCTGGTAAGATATCTTTACTAGCAACTCCAATCTCTACTCTTTACATCCTCAATCAATTAATTTCTAGTATAATTTGTAATTTTTTAAATTCCTTTGCGGACTTGTTGGCAAAAAAAGGTGTTGCTGGTGGTGTGGATGTGTTGGAATGGAGTTTGTCTTGATTGGGTTGGGTGGTGGTTTTCCTGGGTGCTCTTTTGCTCATTTACTTCTTCTATTTTGTTTGGTGTTTGTGTTGCCTGCTGCATCAGGTCTGTTGTGTTTTGAGGCTGTTTTCCCCTTTGCTGTTTGTTTGCTTCTGTTGCTTTGTATCTGTTATGGGGTTGTTGTTGCGTCTGTGGAGTTGTGGTGTTTTTGTTGCTTTTGTGTTTTGGCTGTTTTGATTGAATAAAGCTTAATTTTTTAAAAAAAATTTGTAATTTTTGATAAATTTCTAAAAACTGAGTTTTATATAATGCATTCAAAAATGTTGATATGGCTTGAGTTCAACACAATATGTATAATTAAGCACATATATACATCTTGTAGTTTTTTTGTTGATATTCAGCACAGCACACACCTGATCGATCTCACCCTTATATGTGCAAATCATAAAATATTGGTGTGAATTGAAGGTGATTGATCCCTCTATCTCTTGCTTTGTTATCCCTTTGAAGACAACACACAAATTGTCCAACAGTAAGAGCCATAACTTGATGCAATAACCTTTTAACTTTGTAGATCTATTGGATACATCTTTGGACTCTGTCTGTTTCTTATGCATGATGTTATACAATGAGCATTTCTAAGTTTCAGAAGAGGATATGAAAAGACAGTTGTTGCTCTTTCGAATTCCCCATTTAAGATGCAACCCATAAAGTTATTAGCATTGGCCAAATTGCTTGTGGGTTGTGAGCACCACCTCAAGATTTGAAAAGTGCCCAATCTGTTATTTTAAAGTTCCCTTAATTAGCATTGCTATACCGACATTTTAAGTGGATTTTACTAATCTTTCTACATACTTTAAGAGAAGCATTCCAGCATTGCAATTTCTTTTGTACCTTGTATGAGAGTGATCACCTGTGGAAGACAGTATAGTGTTTGCTCAAGAAATAGTCATCATTCAAACAAAAAACGTTAAATGTTTAGTTTTATGTCTCATCTATTAAATCATATTTTCATTGCCTGCTATAGCTTCTTTAGCTTTCTGTTTAAAGTTCTCCTTGAGTAGCACCCATTTGTGCATTTCATCTGCAGGCTTCAGAGGGCACTGATCAGGGTCTCGCAGCAGTTCCTCCATCAACACCAAATTGGACAATTAATGTTTCAGATGTGAGGAAACTATTTTTTAGCAGCTCCAAAGTCTGTTAAATCTATAAATAGACAACTTCGTGAGAAATCTATTAAGACAAAGGTAAGAATAATTAATATCTATTATGGAATATCTGTCCTATGATCACTTTAGTATAAGTGTCTTATATGTCTGCACTGCAGGTTGGTGCATTTTCTATTTTGAGAGAGCTTGTGGTTGTCTTGCCAAACTGCCTTGCAGACCAAATTGGGTCACTTATTCTAGGAATTGAAAAGGCATTAAATGTGAGTACAAATTCTTTCAAGTTAAAGATGAAATATAATCTTGTGTGTAATTATCTTTCTGTTTTGGTGTTTTGACAATAAGGTATTCCTAGCTTTTTGTTCTTTTTATTTCATGTTTCATCACTATAATTTTGCTAGTTTATAGTGGGTCTTTTCTGACCAATTTTGTTTGTGGAGATTCATTGAGAAATTATTAATATATATATATATATATATATATATATATAAATGTAATATATTTGCACATTTTAAGACATAATCTGTGTAAAGTTTTTGGTTAGGAATACTTTTAATTGAGATAAAAGCACAATCCATAATATTAAGGAAAACATGCATTTTGTCTAAAATTATGAGGATATTTCTGCATGAAGAGATACAGAAGTATTAGATAGGAGGCAAATGACATCTAAGCAGCCTTAAGTATTATAATCTGCAATCCATAAATGAGAACACTTCCACACCTGCCTTGAGGATCAACCTTTATCAATGGGCCCTTTGCAAATGATTCTCTACCTCTTTTCAAATGAAGCCACTTAGGACCCTCAAAACATTGCATAGAGCTGAAAGAAAGATGATTATCCATGAATAAGTGTTATCTTCCAACATACTGCCATAAACTATGATAATAATAAAAAAAGGAACATGTCCAAAAAAAGGAGATTAATAATGCAACATGAGCATACCTCTTGGGCAGTGTGCACTAAATAGTTTATTAAGGGCAGCTAATTATTAGAGAAAAAAACCAAGGAATTAGTTTATTGGCACACCAACAGCATCTCTACAGTTCAATTAGTTTGTTGATGCTTAGCAATGTGGTCTGGTGTGATTAAGCTATTGGCAAGTTGAATGCTTTCAAATTCTTGTGAATGTATCATTTTAATATTGATTGGTATCATTTTAATATTGATTGTTGTGTCTTGTGTTGTTTTGTGGTGTTGTGTCTTGTGCTATTTCTGCTGCTATGTAGTGTGCTATTTGTTCATTTTCTGCCCTTTTGTGGCTTTATAAATTTCATTGTTAAAAAAATATATATATATTGATTGGTATAATAAATTATTGATCAATTTTTCAGAGTTGGTTCCATGCAAATGGATAAAGATTGGCTAAAATTTTCAAGGTTGATACACCAAACTCAATAAATCTTATTTGATGAATACACATATAAGATTTCAAGTAACGATAATGTAATGTTTTTTTTTTTTCCTTTTTCATCTATAGAGTACATAAAGAATATAAAGATGGTGCCAAAAATTTTGTTGAGGCCGCTAAAAGAAATGCTAGAAATCGTGATTTGATAGTTTGCCCTTGCAAACAATGTATAAATCAAAATTTTCATCCTACTAAGATAGTGTATGAACATCTAGTCATTAATGGGATGGATCCTACATACACTAATTGGGTTTTCCATGGGGAAAACCCAACAAGTTCTGGACAAAATGAGAACAATTCAGATACATTTAGAATGTATAGGGATACTTTGTTTGAAGATGTTTGTAATATTGAACGGAGGTTGAAATACGAGATGAAGAACTCACTCAGAATGTGGAAGAGGCAGAAACACCTTTGTATCATGGTAGTACGAAATACACTAAATTGTCTGCCATTGTAGTTTTATATAAACATAAAGCTACACATGGTCTATCTGATAAGGGTTTCGATGAACTTCTTGGCATTCTTCGAGGCATGTTGCCACAAGATAATGTACTCCCTGATTCATTGTACTTAACAAAAAAGTTGCTTAAAGTATTTGATTTAGGATATGAGAAAATACATGCATGCATCAATGATTGTTGTCTGTTTAGAAAAGAATTAGAGCAACTTGAGGAATGTCCACAATGTGGTGAATCTAGGTGGAAAGTAAACGAACATACTAATCATATATATAAGGGGGTGCCTACCAAAGTACTTAGATACTTTCCAATAATACCTAGGTTTAGAAGAATGTTTAGAACAATTGAGTTGGCCAATGAGTTGACATGGCATTCTACCCATACAAGTCAAGATGGAAAGATGCGCCACCCTGTTGATTCACCTGCATGGGAGACAATAGATGATACATGGCCATGTTTTGCATCAGATCCACGCAATTTAAGACTTGGTTTGGCTGCAGATGGATTTAATCCTTTTAGAAACCTAAGCTCTACACATAGTACTTGGCCAGTGGTTCTAGTTACATACAATCTTCCCCCATGGAAATGCATGTCTAAAGAAAATTTGATGTTGACACTACTGATTCCAGGGCCAAAGCAACCAGGGAATGATATTGATGTTTACTTGCAGCCACTAATAGATGATTTGAATGAGTTATGGCATACAGGAGTTGAAGTATATGATGCATCTTCTAATTCCACCTTCAACTTGAAGGCCATTTTAATGTGGACTATAAATGATTTTCCCGCCTATGGAAACTTGGCAGGGTGTTGTGTGAAAGGTAGATATGCTTGCCCTGCATGCGGGTTAAAAACATGTTCTGAGAGATTGAAATTTAGTAAAAAGAATGTTTATTTGGGTCATCGACGATTTCTTCCATTGAATCATACATTGCGGAAAATGAATTCATTGTTTAATGGGGCAGAAGAAAAGGGTGATAAGCCTCAGATAATTTCTGGTAAAGAAGTTCGATTTGCATGTGCAGAAGTTGAAAATGATTTTGGAAAGAAGAGAAAAAATGGGAAAAGAAAGAAAAGTCTGAATCCTATATGGAAAAAAAAGTCAATATTCTTTAATCTTCCATATTGGCAGGTAATTCCTTCATTCCCAAAATCAAAAAAAAAAAGGCTTTATTCTAAATCTGTTATCTTTTTTTTTTTTTCCAAAACAAATTTAACTTTTACCTATTAACATGCAGGAATTATGTTTGCGTCATAATTTAGATGTGATGCACATTGAAAAAAACATTTGTGAGAGTCTTGTCGGCACACTATTGAACATAAATGGGAAAACAAAAGATGGTGTGAATTCTCGTAGAGATTTACAAGCCTTAGGCATTAGGCATGAACTTCATGTGAAAGAGTGTGGCAATAGACTTTATCTACCTGCAGCACCACACACTCTATCAAAGGCAGAGAAACAACTATTTTGTAAACGATTGTTTAGTTTAAAAATGCCTGATGGTTATTGCTCAAACATTAGCAATTGTATATCATTGAGTGAGAGCAAGATGGTTGGGCTCAAATCTCATGATTGCCATGTATTAATGCAACAGTTGCTATCAGTAGCAATACGAGGTCTCTTGCCTAAAGGGCCGAGAATAGCGATATTTCGGTTATGCTCTTTTTTTAATGACATTTGCCAAAGAGTGATTGATAGAAGTAAGTTAGAATCATTGGAGGATGAAGTTGCAGTGACTATGTGCATGCTTGAAAGATATTTCCCTCCTTCTTTCTTTGACATTATGATTCATCTCACAATTCATTTAACTAGAGAAGCTCGATTATGTGGACCAGTTCAATATCGTTGGATGTATCCTTTCGAAAGGTAATCCCTTAGCATTTATGGTATAATATTTTTAGTTTTATTAATGATAGACAACAAATATAGATGGTGAATTTATGTTTTTTTTTATAGGTTTATGAAAGTACTAAAAGGATATGTAAGAAATCGTGCACGACCAGAAGGGTGCATAGCAGAATGTTATTTAGCAGATGAATGTATGCAATTTTGCAGCAAGTATATACCACAAGTAGCAGATGTTGGTAATAAGGATGATAGAAATCAAGATGTCGTTTATGATAATGTAGTAGAAGGACATCCTATTTCTGCAGGGGTATCAATGACCATGTCTTCTGACATGCTATGCATTGCACATCGCTATATATTATTTAATAGCGCAGAAGTAGAACCATACATAAAGTAAGTAAAACAAAATTAAGTTTTTGAGTAGATTAAATACAAATTAATTTTTAAGATATCTTACTGTTAACATCCTATCTTACTGTTAACAACCTATTAGCATGCACATTGAAGAGCTTCAACATTTAGATTCAAGTCTTGCAAGTAGACCCTCTTTACTACAGAAGAAGCATACATCAACTTTTGCAACATGGTTCAAAGCTAAGGTTATTAAACTTACCACAAATGATAGTTAACTTTTTTCATAGTTTTTTTTTAGATAAACTTACTCCTTAGTATATTTAAACATGTCATTGATGAAGCAAGTAGCTTGAATATATCAGACACCTTAAAATGGCTTGCATTTGGACCAACCATGCAAGTAACATCATATACAGGCTTTGTTGTCAATGGGAAACGATACCGCACAATAGATAGTGAGAAATCTACTCAAGATAGTGGCGTTTCTCTTGAAGCGGAAACTGTTTACACAATCAATGCAAGAGATGACACTCAAGTTATCAAAAAGATTGTTTACTATTTGGTTCTAAGAGAAATTCTTTTTTTAGACTTTTACAAATTTCGTGTCCCATTATTTAAATGTGATTGGGTGGGTAGCGGGAGTGATGTTAAAATTGAAGACGGGTTCACACTAGTTAATCTTCACCCACGTGTAAATAAATTTGATAGAGATCCTTTTATTTTAGCTTCGCAAGCAACACAAGTGTTTTACTCTAGGGAAAATGATACATCTAATTGGTATGTTGTCTTAAAAGCACCTCCAAGAGGATTTCATGATCTAGAAAAGTTTGACGAGCATGCTTATATAACCTCTACACCATTAGATGTATCTTAACTTGACTCTAGTATGGATGATGATGAGGAATATGCTCGAATTGACTGTGAGGACATTGTTGTAAGAATCTAGTGATATTGCTTGTAATCTTGTTTTGATATGTTTAGTATATAAAATTGAACTTTTCTCTTGTGCCTTTCCATTTGAGGCTATGTTTTTTTGGTTTTTTCTTTGCTTTGCTATCTTTCTGGTGTGTTCTATTTTTGGGTGGTTGTTTTTGGCCTTAGTTGTGGTTGTTTTCTGCCGTTTTGTGGTGTTTTTTGTTTTTTGACTGTTGCTGTTTCGATTGTCCAGCCGATGAATAAATTTCTGCTGTTCTAAAAAAAAATACGTGAAAATTGTGGTTTTAGATATTTAGAGATGTTGACCGAAGAAAATTCCGGTACTCCATCTTCAAGTCTTAATGACAAGGGATCAAAAAAAAGAAAGGCAAGGGGCTCAAATCGATATGACTTTAATAAAATTGCAAAAGCTAAGGAGATTGGGGTTCCTATTAATGATTTGGGCCAACCGCATGGAGAATCTTCCATACATTTAAGTACATCTTGTGGGGCTATGGCTGCTCAATTGATACCAGTAACATACAAAAATTGGACAGAGGTCCCAGAGATTATGAAAGAAAGCGTGTGGGAGACTATAAAGGTATGCTTCATTTTTTTTATTCATTGTTATTGTGTCTAGTGTGCTGTTGTGGCTGGTTCAGCACAGTGCATAATCACTCATATTTTCTTTAAATCAATTTGATTTCTCTTTCAAATTTAATAGATTTCGTAGCTTCTCTCCATTGCTTGTGTTTGATAATTGAGAAATTTAGATTGGCACTAATCCATTTGATGTATCATCACCTTGCCTAAATCCTAGAGATATTGAAAGCTCAGTCACTACCTAAATCCATTATTCAAAGTTCAAACCTTCACTTTCTTTCATTTGTCAATGGAAGAATATTATCTAGGATATTCATAGGACTTAGCAATCAAACTTAAATTTCATCAGAGAATGTGGTTTGGAATCTGTGTTGAAGTGGTTTGGAGGTAGGCAGGGGTCTGCAGGTTGTGTTTTGGGTCTAGAGCTGTCAAAATTCAGCGGCAGTGAGTCTGTTGCAGTTTTTCAGCTGTTGGTTGTGCTCAGGTGCAGTTTCTATGTTGCTGGAGCAGTTTGGCGTGTTTTTGGGTGCTGTGGCTGTTGGTTTTCTGTTTTGTTCTGTGGTTTTTTTAGCCATTAATTCGAAATAAATTGCTTTGTTTTTGTGTAGTTCTCAATTTAACTTACTGTATTGAACCAGAAAATGCTACACCCTGCTCATAGACACAGTAGAAATACCTACCAAATAATTTAGGTGTTAGTGTACTGTGTACATGTATGTTGTATGCATGTCTAAGAAACAAAGCTTTCCTCCATAAGAGTAGGAGTCTAGTAGAGTGATATGGTTGGTGCTACAAATCTATAATGTGTTTTTGTCTTTGTTTCCAATACAATATTATCAACAAATGGAATGTTAGCTGAGATGAGATGAGAATGGTTGTTTCAAAAAAATTTGTTAAGAATGCATAATAGGTACTAGATATGAAAATCTTTGTAATCTGTATCAAATTTCATTCTCTCTGTGAACATTAATTTTGAAAGCAGAATAGGTTTGGTTTGGATGACATTGCTAAGGATCATGTACTTGCTTCAATGTCCATTTGTTGGCGACAATATAAGAGTAGGATAACAAAACAAATTAGAAATGTTCCGCCCGGTCCTGAGGCATCTAGAAAGCTCCAACTACTGAAGCCGGATAACATATCAGATATTGCGGAATGGGACAGATTTGTCACATTTCGACAGTCTCAAGAATTCGATGTAAGTCTTTCAAATTTAACTTCATTAAAGCAAGCAAAGTGTTATATACAAGCATATGATTTACTTTTTCATTATTGTAGGAAATAAGTAAACGTTATATTCAGCTAGCCAAGAAGAATGAAACTCCACATGCAACTAGTTGTAAGGGATTTGCACGATTACGGGAAGAATTGGTATGTTAAATTATGAAGTAGTGTAATATGAACAAAATCTGCTGTTATTATTATGAAGTTAAGTTATGATTTTCTTTATTTGTGTCATTTACTATTAGAGGGCAGCAAAAATAGCCAAAAATGAAGATCCCGACGAAGTAGATAGAGTGGAAACTTGGATAGCTGGGCATAAGCGCAAAGATGGGAGACCAGTGAATGAAAATGTTGCAAACAAAATAGTACGATATGCTAACTTTTTACTTATATGTTTTGTAATTTAATCTAAGTTTATTATATTTGATTTGGCAAAGATGGGTTCGAGTTCTTCGGGTGACTTTGTAGAATGGGGTGATGTTTGAGGTTCCTTGGCTGCGTGGGGGTTCAGGGGTTCTTTTGTGGGTAGTTGGTCTATTTTGGCTCGGTTGTGAGCTTTGTTTTTCCTTTTCTTTTTTGCTGTTTTGTGGGGTTTTTCTTTGCTTGGCTATGTTGTATTTTTCTGCGTGTGCTGCAGGTGTTTGGCAGTTGTTGCCTCGCCTCTATTCTGGGCATCTTTGCCTTGTTTTGGCTTCTTGCCTTCTTTATTAAAGCTAGCTTTCAAAAAAATATATATTTGATTACTTATTGTTATGATTATTTTGCATAAATAGGCAGAAATGGAGGCTATTCCACTAGATAAGACAAAATCAGTTAAAGATGATGCTGTAGCTCAAGTTTTAGGAAAGGAGCATCGAGGTCGAGTTTGAGGACTTGGTTTGGGTGTTACGCCAACAAAAGTACATGCAGCTGTGATCGGCAAAACAACTACAATGCAACTTCAACAAGAAATGAAAGATCTTAGGCAACTGGTCAAAGAATTGCAAAATGCTTTCAATAATCAGGTAATGTGAAATAAAATAATTTGGATAGAATTCATTGTTTTTCTAACAAACCAATAAATACAATGAATCTAAAAAGAAATGTTTGGTTCATTTCAGACCAATGAAAGAGCTACAGTTGAAGAAAGAGTGCATCAGGTAAATAAATAGAGCTATAATATTATGATATTTCTTATGTTTGACGTTTTTTTAATTCTAATGCCTATGGTTTTTTTTTTTTTTTTAGCCACAGTATTCAAGTAATTCGAATCTACGATCTTCAAAGGTAAATGTTGCCATAAGAAGTTACATTTTTTGTTTTAATGATTCTGTTTTTTTGTATTTTCTAAGTTTTCTTTTAACACTTTTTTTTTTTTTTTTTTAATGTTAGTCACCACTTGGGGTTTCTACAAGTGAAAAGGATGCTTCACCTCAAAAGGGTATGAAATGCAAGTTATTGCATTGGATTGGTAATGGACAAATAGTGGCAGAAGCTGAAATTGATTGCACCGACCCCCAATCATCAGTTCATCACAAGCTTCTTGGTCCGGATTATTGGAGAGTTTGTGTCAAGAAGATAATGGTGAGTGATGTTCCGTTGATTCATGATACCAGTGAATTACAAACACTTGAAGATGCTAGAGACACATTTATAGCTTGGCCATCAAAATACATTACATATTAGGATTTCAGTGAATGTTTTTAAGTAAACATAATTTTAGGACGTCAAAGACTTTTAACTATGATGTAATTTGTTTAATGTTTTTGTGACATTACTTTTATTATTATTATATATATATGCAGACTTTTATGGATATATCCATGTCCACAATGATAACAATTTTAATGTGATAATAGATTCCAAAAAAAATTTCATTACACAATTATATATACCAAAATCAATAGGCAATTAAACATTTTTTTTTTCTTAAAAAATATTATCTACTACGGACATAGAATGTTATAAATAAAACAAATTATCACGTGCACAACCTGTAGTAAGTAGCTAATTCACTACGGGCAATAAATGTTGTAGTAGAGTGTATTAATCACGAACATAATCCGTAGTGGAAACGCAATTCACTACGGACTACGCACGTTGTAGTTAAGTCTATTTATCACGGACATAATCCATAGTCGAAATATAATTAACTACGGCAGAAGCACGTTGTCGTTAAGCCTATTTATCACAGACAAACTCCGTAGTCGAAACGAGATCCACTACGGGCGATGCCCGTTGTAGTTGATAATATTTATCACGGGCAGGTTCCGTAGTCGAAGACACGCCATTATCCATCACAGGCTCGCATATAGCGGGCACTGTAACGGGCCATGCCCGTAGTCAATACGCTTCCACTACGCGTATTGCCCGTAGTAAATGACCGATTTTCTTGTAGTGGGGGTAAACGGTAAACCCTTGGTTTCTTCTATAGGGCTTGTTGAGACAATTCCAATGAAATATCAGAGGTCCAAAAAATACATTATTTTTCCCTCCAAAGAGGCTCCAAAGTCATGTCCTCGTACATCAGTAGCTTTTATTAAAATCTTGAAACCAAAATACACAAATAATGTAAAAAATTGCAGCCATATATAATTTTTAGTCAGAATTCATAATTTTGACACCTCCGGAACTAATTTTTATCCGCTTTTTCTCCTTTTGCATTTGATTCACGAAGTTTCCTTTCTTTAATTAGCAATTTCGCGAACCTGCAAAAATCAAGACAGACAATAACTGAAGTTTTTTTTTTTATTATTATTATTTAAATTATTATAATATTTTAGGATTGGGCGAAGGAGTATGACTTGAACCCACAACCTCATGGTCTCATGAATGAGGTTGTGAGGTGCTTACCGTTGAACCAACCTTACTTAGTCGCTACAAATATAGTTTAGAATATAATTCCCCCACTACCGGGGAGTATTTCCACACAAATCCACACTGTGTGATTAATTAATATGCAAATTTGATACTCAACCCCCTTTTACATGGGTGGAAGGGGAAGTGCATAATTAGTAATTACTAATTAGTGATCTAACGTGGAAATCACGACACCATAAAAAAGTCAGTGGCATTTAAGTAAATTTACCTCTCGAGTTTTTCCTTATAGGGGCCGCCAACTTGCTCAGGACGACCCGTATCCAGATTTATGCATGAACAGGTTTTGTCCAACAAGTCTTTACCAACTGTTTCGAGCTTTTGCATATTCTCCGATGTTGATACATCAATTGAAGACACTTCTTTTGGTAGTTTGTTATCCTGATTTTTGCATTTAAAACATAAAACTATACTTTATTCATGGATCACATTCCTTCAAAATTGGCAAATTGCTAAAATAGAGAAAATATAAAGGGTTTCTTTACGTTTTATCAGAAAACCCGTTAAAAAAATAGGACAAATCTCACATTGAAAAAAATAATAAATGAAATACAAGAGAAAACCATATATATTAAATAGTAATACTCATATATCACTAATGCTAGACAACCCAAAAATTTAGTCAAAATTTCAACCCAAATGATGTGACAAGTGGTTTTTTCATTAACCACATCATCCCATGTTGTATATGGTGATAACAACTCACTTGACACATTATTTGGGTTGGGCTAAATTTTTGGGTTATCTAGCATTACTCCTCATATATATATATATTATTAAATATGCTTTTAAATTCTTAAAAATTGGTTTAGAGCTAACGCTGGTGCCGATTCTTACTCTTAAGTAAGTGCACCATCGGGTTAAAAGTTTTACTATCCTGAGCCCCTGTCAGGCCCGAATCTTTTTTATGAATTAAAAGTTATATTGTACCATAGGGTTAGAGTTTAATTAAAAAAAAAAAACTAACTTCTAAATATATATTTAAGCCTTTAAAATTATCACAATCAAACTTTTTAAAATATTACATTAATATCGGTTGTTAGGGATCAGATGACCAATTTTTTAAAATAATAAATAAAACTATAAGTATAAACAATATTCTCAACAGTATAAATACTAAGTGACCATTTTATATTTTTATCTCAACCCTCTAAAAAGTCAGAACCGGTCCTAACTCATATTCTCTTCAACTATATAAAGCTAGAGTTATTTTCAATTTGATTTTCTTTTAAACTACACAGATTTAATTTTCAACTTAACTGCACATATTTCATCTACATCAGTGTAAATACCGTGGGAAGTAAGTGAATGGAAAAGAGCTTACTTGGATCCTGAGATACTTATCCTGACAGTTGTAAGCATTGAAAATCATAGAGATATGATAATCAACCATATCAGAACTGCTCTCTTGATAACAATCTATTATTGGAGTAGACTTCTTCCAATACAACCAAGATATAACCCCCCACTTGGAAGCCATCTTAGCATCATATTTCTTTTCTTTCCGTTTTGATCCTGTCCCTATCGATATCACCAGAAACCTATTGTAATGGAAATCATCCATCGAGGGAAAGTCCAAATTCTTCTCTGTTATCTGTTTCATCACCTCGCTAATCGCAACCAGAGTCTGGAAATTTTTATCATTTCACCAATGTATGTATATATATATATATAAGTGGAAATTTTAGGTATGACGATTCGAACCTGGTACATTGTCAGGCTGAATCTCTTGAGGTATATAGGGCATATATAGAAAATTATAATTAATTGACAAAGACTAAAATTGATTGAATTTATAATTTGACCCTATATATATCTCAACCAAAAATAAAAGAAAAAAATAAAAGTGTGTTACCGGATTATTTGCTGCAATACCACCATCGATGAGATTGAATTCTCGGGTTTTTCCATGCTCATCTTCCTTAATAAAATAATAGGCAGGAAAATAAGTTGGTGCAGCAGAGGTCCCTATGCATATGTCTGATAATTTAGCATCCAAGACTGGATTGCTTTCTATCTGCATGTGAAATTAAAATTATAAGCCATTTCATCATCAGGGCTGTTAGCAATTTAATTCCTGATTTGTGATTAATGTGTTTAAAGTTCTCTTTCCTTATTCTCATTCCCATAAAACCTGATCCTCTTTCATTTTTATTTCTGATTAGTAAACATGTATACATAAATATCCATTTATGATATTTTCTGACATGGGTAAGCTAAAAAAAAAAAAAAATGGTGACCTGATACGAGGAAAAGATAGTGGGCTTAAGTTTCTTGATGTCAAAAGTTGGTATAACAACGTTGGTCACCGTATCTTGCAGTCTTGTGTCCTTTAATTTATCCTGTATAGCCTTGTGAAGATTCTTCCCATTATATTTGCTTCCCATCAGAGCTTTCCATAGATCCACTATCCAAGATAAACACCCGCTGCACGCATGCGTAAGTATTTTATTAATTTCATAATTAACCAAACAATTATCATTTTTTATTTTTTTTTTGTATTAATACACCTAAATAAGAGAGCTAGATCATAATGAATATACAACTTCAGAGTACTTTTTTATATATGTACCTTGTTTGTGGGAAGATTTTAGGACCATTCTCTTTGTAAAAACGTACAATATCCTCGGCAGGGTAAGGACGACCGTTTTTACCAACCGGTGCAGTTAACATCGCTGTTATAAGACCTCCTGTGCTTGTTCCTGCAATCACATCAAAATAATCTGCAAGCCTCGCATTCTCATCCTCGTCCAAGACCTACAAGATCATGTAAATTGAAACGTACTATCTAGAGTTATAATTATATACATATATAATCAAGTAATTAATATTGTTACCCGAAGTTGAGATTCAAGGTGAGCAAGAATGACACCAGGAATGATTCCTCGAATCCCTCCTCCATCCACACTCAGAATTGTAATAAGTTCTCCGTTCTTTGGAGCTTGGATTTTCGAAGATATGTTTCTCTTCATATATTTTGACCTGATTTTTGTAAATTTGTGTACAGATCGAGCTTGATCAAGAAGTAGTGATCAGCTGATATTAATTATAGATATTGATCAACCCGGCCAATAACAAGCATATACAAATTTGGATATATATATATATATACAGTACTGCAAAGTGGTGGGACTAAATTTCAGTCTTTTTTTAGTAGTTTTAATAATGAAATTAGGTGACACATTATGCAAAGTTAATCTTCAGAAGCTTTCGTGTTGTTGATACTTATATATTGATACAACATCACTCAACTAGGCCAGCTGTTTGGCCACTCAGAACAAAAACCTACTCGAGGTTTGACAGTTTTTCAAAAACAATAAATTTTAATTACATTATAAGGTGTTTTTAATACCACAAAGAAATTTTTAGATGAATATATTCGAAATTAGATGGTTGTCCAATTGTCACACTATCTCCTTGTACTCGCTAATCTTGTAGAACAAAATCATCCCAAGTTATTGGTGAAAATAATTCACATCCTGGAGAAATGGCCCTTTTTAATTAATAATTACATCAAGTAAACACCCAAACTTGAAGCTAGTGTTAATTAAGATGGGTTTTTGTTAAAAATAAAATAAACAGTGAGAACATATTTTTTTTTTGAAGTATTAATTACATTATTAAATAAATTCATGATTTTTTGGGAAGGGAAAGACTCGAACCTACAATCTCGTGGTGTAGGTATGAGAACATATTTATGAAAAAAAAAACAAAATTTAATTGTTTAAATTTTACAGTAGATTTATCAATGTAGAAAAAAAAATAATAAAAAAATTATGTGTAACAGTGTATAATTGCAAAGTCTTGCGTGTTCCATAGTAAATGTGCATAACAAAGTCAAAAGGTACACCCAAACCCCATGCAAATTCAATTGCGTACACATAACATTTATAATGTATTTTAAATTATTAATTTTTTTAATCTACTAATTTTCATACCAAATAGAGTGCATTTTTCCTCGTCACTCTATTAGTTAATCAACAAATAAATCCGAGAATTTTCATTATTTCCAATACTTGCCTCGTATTTTTATTTTTGAATTACTACATTATTATATAAATTCGAGGTTTTTTTATTTTTATTTTTTATTTTTTATGGGATGACTTAAACCTGCAACCTTGTAGTGCAAGTGTGAGGGGTTTTACCAGTACCGGACCAACCTCATCTCGTCGTATTTTATTTAAGAAAATAAAATATGATAAATACTATAATTTGTGGAACCTATTCTATGATTGAATTCCCGTTTTGCAGCATACGTAAAAAAAATATTAACAAAATTTATAAATTTTAATTTTTTTTAATTGAAATATTAAAAAAGAAAATGCACCTCGATATCTCTCGTTAGTTGTTACAACTTATTTATATATAGACCAGAGTTATTCTATACAAGTAAAAGCGAGAAGATTTTGATGGCAAAATTAAGAAGAAGAATTAGAACCAATAGTCTTTCTTAAAGCTTGTTTAATTTAATCAACATATCAATTTAAAACAAATTGATTTATAAAAATGGATTGGAATTGACAAATGTAATTAATAATGACCTAGTTTATTAACATTTTCTTAAAACTTTCTCTAGGAGTGAGGGTTTGAGTCACACTATGTGCATTTTACGAGTATATATATGAGGAAATTTTTTCTCTAATGTTTTGTGAGTAGATATTTAAACCGGGTATATAATGCTTGATTTCAATAGTTCTCAGCAAAACATCGATGTCGGATTCTTTTTTTTTTTTTTTTTTAATTTTTAAGAACTGCTTTTCGGATTTTCTCCTAAACGTGGAATTGCTAAAACAAGAACACGACAACATTATAAATTCCTATTACATCAAAAGCATATGTATGGCTACAACTTATAAACAACAGGATTAATTTAAAGAGAAGATAAGAATGAATTTCACACATATATCAATGGATATAATTAACAGCCCAATAAATTAAACTAGTTTTTTAAATTGTAAAACTACCCAATCATATACATCGCGTCTCATAAACAAAAAAAATTTGTCAAGTATGGAAATCTAATAACACCCAACTTTTTTTTTTTTTTTTCCTTTTTTTTTTGAATATACAATATCTGCCGGGACCGGCAAGATTATGCTCTACTAGTGCAACCCAGATTGCAGCTCCCACAAGCGGGGAGAGAGCACCCACAATTGGGATTAATGGCCAAGGGTAGACCTGACAATGGGTTGTGTTATTGCGAATTCGTGTCGTTTTGTGTTTAGGTCATGTTAAAATTGCTCCACCCGAACCCGACCCGTTAGCTTAATAGGTTGAAATATATAAACCCAAAACCATTTGTTAAATTAATGGGTAACCCGACCTGACCCGTTACAAAATATTATATTTGAGATTTATTAAAAAGTTGAAAATAAATAGCATTGAAGCATGATCAAACTCATGCAATCAAGTTCACTAGCTACGATTAGAGTTTTAGGGTCAAGGTTAGGGTTATAATATTGTGAAATAATTAATTTATAGTTTTAGAGTTTTTAATTTAGAAATTTTTAAAAAAATTAATAAGTAAAATATATTCTATCCATAATTATAAAGATTTTTTATATATAAATTCCATAATGTGACTATACAAAGATTTTTTTTAATAACTTTCGTAAACACATTAACAAAAAAATATTGATATTAACGGGTTATCGAATTAACGGTTTTTTGAAGGATGAACCCAAAACCGACCCATTATATTTCGTGTCTTAATGGGTTGACCCATTAACAACCCGATCCGATAAACCTGACCCACCAACCGCTATTTTCGAATGGGTTTGGGTTGTGTAAAATTTTGCCAAGTCTAGCCAAGGGGGACAAATAATATATATATATATATACATGTACACATCGGACGTTGAACCCTGGTGGTGGAGCCTCCTAAGGGAGGGTCCTACCACATTGGCAAGATGCCCAAGTGTAACACCCAACTCTTTCTCAAACATAGTTAATTTAACACGAAATTGATTAATAAAAATTAAATGGACTTCACCGGTTCACCTCACCAAATGTCTATAATTAATTAAGAATGAGCCACAACACGTAAATTGAAAATATTGCAATAGAAAACTTAGAAGCTTCTCATTAAATAGAGAGGAAAAAAAAAGGAGGCATTAATTAGAGAATGTGTTGTACAATTCTCATTCAATTGTAATTTCTTCTAATTGTTGTCATCCATGATCCATCCCAGTACTCTATCAATGCTACGTACCTAATCAATTTGACCAAATTAATAGAAATAGATTTTTTGTTAAATCGATTAGATAATTGACAAAACATAATTAAGAATGACTTTCTATAGCCCTTAGGGGTGTAGCTTAGCCAGTAGATGGATGAGCTTGGGGCTTGAACAAATGACTCCCAAATCAGCTGTTCGAATCCTACTAATGGCTAAAGCTTCAAAAAAAATACCTATATACTGTCGAAAAAAAAACGTACGCTTTTGAGTCAAATTTGAAGCATTCAACTTGACCTATTATGGTGATCAAGTTTCAAATTATAAAATAAAACCGAAAAGATTTGACATTTGAGTTTCCTCTCAAAGAACAAATTAATTTTGAGTTCTAACTTTTAAATAGGATACATTCTGGGAAAATAAAACTTTCATCGAAGAGAAGAAAATGAAAGGCTTAAGTCCTTTAATTTTCAGTTGTTTATTCAATAGTTTGCCCAAATTTGTTAGCAATTATATATGATTAATCAAGAAACAAGAACCGCCAAGTACCTAATCATAAGATTAATAAAAATCAACCATGACTAAGAATAAAAAGTATTAAAGTGTGTATATATATATATATATATATATGTAGGTTTAATTCTCAGTACATTGGATATAATTATATAAAGGTTTTTGGTGAGACGAAGTGGAAATGGTGGAATCTGTCACTATTTTAAACTGATTTGGTGAGAATGTCAGTGGTTTAATAAGTTAAGTTTAAAAGGCACCTATTATGGTAAACTACCAAAATTGCCCTTAGTTAATGATTTATGTTATTCTGTTTGGTCTTGTCTCTGTCCACACTTGCAACAAAAACGTCAGTAAGATTTAACTCAGTTCAACTCTCGTCTCTCTACAAATAAAAGTTCAAGGTGTTGCCCCGACTTTCTTCTTCAGTAAAATAAGGTAATATTTCTTGATCCTGCTTGTTTGAATATTTCGAGCATTTTAGTATTTTGTTAAACTGAAGCCATTGTTATAATGTAAGAACTTTTCATTTTATTTTCGAGCCTTTTTGAAACAATTCGTGCCTTTTTGCTCATGAATCGAGCCTTTTTGAAAAAAAATCGTGCCTTTTTGGTCATGAATCGTGCCTTTTTGAAAAACTTGTCGTGCCTTTTTGAAAAAAAAATCGAGCCTTTTGGCTAAGAAATCGTGCCTTTTTGGTCATGAATCGTGCCTTTTTGCTAAGAAATCGTGCCTTTTTGAAAAAAATCGAGCCTTTTGGCTAAGAAATCGTGCCTTTTTGGTCATGAATTGTGCCTTTTTGGTCATGAATCGTGCCTTTTTGCTAAGAAATCGTGCCTTTTTGGTCATGAATCGTGCCTTTTTGCTAAGAAATCGTGCCTTTTTGGTCATGAATCGTGCCTTTTTGCTAACAAATCGTGCCTTTTGGAAAAACCTTTCGTGCCTTTTTCAAACAAAATCGAGCCTTTTTGCTACAAATTTGTGCCTTTTTGCTCATGAATCGTGCCTTTTTGCTAAGAAATCGTGCCTTTTTGGTCATGAATCGTGCCTTTTTGCTAACAAATCGTGCCTTTTTGAAAAACCTTTCGTGCCTTTTTCAAACAAAATCGAGCCTTTTTGCTACAAATTCGTGCCTTTTTGCTCATGAATCGAGCCTTTTTGAAAGAAAATCGTGCCTTTTTGCTCATGAATCGTGCCTTTTTGAAAGAAAATCATGCCTTTTTGAACTGAAATCGTGTCATTTTTAATGGTTTGTGATTATTAATTTGACAGCCTCATGAATCGGGTTAGAATAGTAATATCTTACAACGGTCGATGGGAGCAGTTACTCGACGGAAGTCAGAGGTTCGTTGGATCTGATAACCGATGAATTTATGTGTCAAAGAATTTGACTTACGATGAATTGGTGTCGATCGTGCATACTATTGTGAACTATGATGTAAGCAAATACAACGTTGATTTATCATCAATATCAATGGTTCCTGGCAGTACGTGTCGCACATTTATAAGCAATGACGACGATGTCCAGTTTATGCTAGGGGAAGATCGAGTGATCCCTCAAGTATGTGTCAGTCTTATTGAGCGGACAGCTGGAGATGTGTTAGGGAATGATATTCCTCCTCCTGAAAATACCCTACAATTTGGATCCTTTAGTGGTAGCAACCAAGCGTTCACCCAAAGGAGTGGCAACGAAGGTGGGACAAACATGTTTGGTGTACCACAAGTTGTGGTCGACCATGCAGATGCGGCTGAGACTCAATTTGGTGATGTGTTTGGTTGTCGAATTGAGCAGTATGATGCGCAGTACAATGAGCAGAACAATGACAATTACCCGAACCATGAGGTGGATAATGAGGCAAATAATGAACATGTTGATGATTTGCAAAATGCGGATGAAGAGCATGCACATATGCAAACACATGGTAGACGTGTAGAAGGAATTAGTGGCACTGCACCACCAGATATGCCTGGGACTTCCGAGGTCCGTTATAATGTGACAACATCTGATTCTGTTAATGCGACAACTTGGGTTATTCCGAGAGCAAATTCATACTCGTTTGGTACTAGTAGAAGCAGCACCTTGGAAGCGCAAGAACCGAGAACCATGATTTATAAGGGTCAATTTTTCCCGAGTAAAAAGGATTTGAAGAGGCTAGTTGGCGATTTTGCGATGCGTAAGAACTTCGAATGGAAGGTGAAAAGGTCCAATAAGACAACTTTACATCTGGTTTGCATCATTGACGACTGTACGTGGAAATTAAGAGCGGTGAGGAGAGAAGAAGGGACTTACTTTCAAGTCAGAAGTTTTGTCAACGAACACACCTGTCCCTTGGAGGAGATTCACCGTCGCCATCGACAAGCTAGTGCAGTCAAAATCGCAGAAGTTGTTGCACCTAGACTTTAACAAGTCGATGGTCGTCTCATGCGTCCGAAGGACATAATCGCCGATATGAAAACAATGTATGGCATCCAAATCATGTACAGTAAGGCACATTATGCCCTGCAATATGCATTGTCATTGACCTATGGAACGCATGAAGAAAGTTTCCAACTGCTGCCATCTTTTGCATACGTTCTGGAACAACAAAATCCAGGCACAATCACAGACTTACAGTGCGCAGATGATGGTAAATTCCTTTACTTTTTTATGTCGTTAGGGTCCTCAATTAGAGGTTTTCGGAGGTGTATGCGTCTTGTGATTGCAGTTGATGGTACCCATTTGAAGGGAAGATTCGGGGGTACAATGTTTGTGGCAACTGCACAAGATGGAAACGAACAGGTGTATCCAATTGCTTTTGGGTACGGTGACTCAGAAAACAACCTTTCATGGGAGTGGTTTTTGGAGTGCTTGAGAGGTGCCCTTGGTCATATAGATGATCTGGTTTTCATTTCCGATCGTCATGCAAGCATTGAAGCAGGGATTTCTAAAGTGTTCCCTTATGCAACACATACCATATGTTGCTGGCATTTTGGTGAAAATATGAAGAAGTGATTCCATAGAAAAGATGTTGCCGACATAATGGATAACGCTGCTAGGTCGTACTGTCAAATCCAATACGATCGCCACATGGAGGAGTTACGTAGGCTGCACAAAGGTGCATACGATTATGCCATTGATGCCGGTCCACACAAGTGGTCCCGTGTTCATTGCCCCCAAAGAAGGTACAGGTTGATGACCACAAATGTTGCAGAGTGCATAAACTCATGCCTAAAATTTGCACGGCAACTGCCATTGATGACACTGGCAGAGTTCATTCGGAATATGCTACAAAAGTGGTTCCACGATAATCATACAAATGCACGATCAATGCGTCATCGATTGACCGACGCAGCACATCTTGTGATCCTTAAACGTGTCGAGAAATGCGGTTATATGACCGTAAATGCAGTTGACTGGAACATATTTTCCGTCAGACACAAGGGAAAACAGTGGACGGTTGACTTAGCCCGGAAGACATGCACATGCAACAAATTCCAAATGGACTTTTTACCATGTTCACATGCACTCGCAGCGGCAAGGTACATGACTCCGTCCATTTATTGCTTTATAGTACCCAAACGTGAATCTAACTGTGTTCATTGTTGTAGGGAGCGGAACGTGGATTTCACATCTCTATGTGCGGACTACTACAAAAGGGAGACACTAATTGATGCATACTCGGTTCCTATCATGCCTGTTGGTCATCCTTCTTCATGGGTAGTGCCATCCGACATCACATCACGGGTGGTTTTAAATCCAAGGGCGAAGAGACAATCCGGTCGCCCGATGGAGGGTCGACATGTCTCGTCTTCGGAGAGGACAACCACACAGTCGTGTAGAAGATGTGGACAACCAGGACATAACAGCAGGAAGTGTTCCAACCCGCCTATGGTTAATGAAGGTCCCAGTACTATTGTACCCGAACAATACCGTCGCAAGTGTAGCATCTGTCATTCAACTGGACACAACAAACAAACGTGCCCTCAGAAGGACTCTATCGTGGAATGAATGGAGTCTTATAAGAGGAGACTTGACCCCACGTCATAAATGCTGTCATGGAAGCGATTGAAGGGATGAGAGTTGCATTAGGTGCTGCTGTTGTGCTAAACTACTGTCTGTAGTGGCTTTTCCATCCTGCTCCCTATATATTGGCGCTCAAGATGCTGTCGTGGCTGCTTATCCAACACTAGACGACAAGCATAATAACATATACAGTAGGCCAGAGTTAGTGATGTTTATTTGAGTGCAACGAGTTTCAGCTAGAGAGGACAAAAAGACGAACGATTGACTAGAGACTAGTATAGTAACAAGCAAGGGTATCGTCCACAGGGAGGTGTCATCCGTCAACTGTTTCAAGTTTTAGAGTTTATTAAAAGCATTTAAATAGAATGCGGATGTGATGAGAATGTTGTATATGAGGTGTATGCATATTGCGGTGTGGTGTGTGTGGAAATGTAAATGAAAGGAATAAAAATAAAAATAAAGAGAATATGAAATAGTGAGAATGGTGTTTAAAGAGACAAATAATAAAATGGTGGCTTGGAGAGATGCATGATAATGATCACACAAGGTTCAATAGGTTTACCATACATAAGTGCACAAATAGTGGTTGTTAGACTTTAAGGACATCCAATTCAAGTTATGGGCTTATTCTCTCAGTTAAGAGATTCACAAACACAAATCACTCCCCAAGGGTCATGGCTAGAGCAATTGAGCTTGTAATCTCAACTAAGGGATTCGAGACACGAATCACTCCCCAAAGGTCATGGCTAGAGCAATTATGCCTCAAGTCCCTACCATTAAGCATATGAACATATAGCCAAAACCTATTCTAGCACGGTCATGCATAAAACAAGTTTCATCTATTCTTTTAGAGCTAAGTAGTTAAGACTATACCCGGAAGGTCATCCATTGAGGTACAATCCCAACCCACATACACTCAAACCCATCAAAACAAGGCATTTCGACCTTCCATCAACATACACACACAAATAGGATATTTGATTACAACTACTCCTACATTTAAGTTAATCTACTCCTAATCCCATCCATGAGCACACATCAATTTCCAATCTCTACACACATGCATATCAAGACAAGAGATTTTGCAATAATAACAAGAACAAATCAAAACCCAAATGAATATAAGAACAATCATCACATAAATGAGTACAAATATAGGTTTACAATATTCCCAAGTGGGGTTACACATAAGAGAAAACAAGAAATACAAAGAGAATAAGTTTTAAGGAGACAACCCTTGAAGAAATCCCTCAAAGAGCTCCATGAATCCCTAGCTCGAAATTGGTCATAGACCACTCCTATCTCCTTGCAATCTACTCCCAAATGTGATGGAGGATGTGTGGAAAGTGGTGGTGGTGAGCTTCCCATGGAGGAGAACCTCCATGGGAGCTTTGGAAGCTTCTCTCTCTCTTGGTTTGGGGAAGAAGATGAAGATGGCTGCTGCTGTGTGTTTCTTCTTTTTGTGGCTTGTTTCTTGTCTCAAGAGAGGGCTTAAAATGGTGTATAAATAGGTTGGGAAACTTAGGGCACGATCTGGGTATGAAAGGACCAAAATGCCCTTCTGAAATGGCTTGAAAATTGACTTTTCGCTGAGCTGACAACGGAAGGTCGCTGCTAAGTTTGCTGTCAGGGGGCGACCAGCTAGGGGGCGAAGATCTCTGCCTCTGATGCTAAAAATATTAGGTCGCCCCCAAGTTCGCTGTCAGGGGGCGAACTTGGCAGCGAACTTCTCGCGCACCGTTACGGAAATACTCATATCTCCCTCTAAAAAGCCTGGAATTATAATCCGTAAACACCGCTAGAAAGTAGACTTCCGGGGATTTCCGAATATATGTAGAAATCAATGTGGTTCGATCTGAGGAGGGAGATATGCCCCCCGAAAGTTAGGTGATCTGCACAATATTCTTTGCCGCGGTCATGTTTCCAGCCTCGCGCACCGTTACGGAAACTGCCATAACTCCCTCTAGAAAACCCGGAATCGTGATCCGTAAAAACCGCTAGAAAGTGGACTTCTGGGGCTTTCTGAAAATATATTGCACGAAGCTCAGTTCTTAACGAGGAGGGAGATATAGGCCCCGAAATTAGTGTGTTCTGCATGGGCATTTTACAATTTCAGCCCATCAACCTTTGGAAAACAGAGTTGACCAGTGCCGCGGTCTCGATGTCGCGTTCTAGCTCAATGGCGGATTTACCACGGAAACATGCCATGGTGGACCACAAATCACGTCACGGTTTGGGTCAACGGTGAGACCGTGGCAACTCTGCATACTTTCCAATTCTTCACTTTTTAGCTCATTTTTGCCTCCCAAACTTGACTTTACGTTCAAACACCATTGTAAGGAATATATACCTACACAAGGCTCACAAAACATATTATATACAAAAATGTGCTCGAAAACGAGAACAAAAGCTAGGAAATGGGGACCTCAATTAGGTACATTTATCGTCCGATCAACGATGCAATCATGTTAGGGCTTATGTTTTAGAGATGTGTTTTAGATTTTAGCTGCTGTAGTTTGTTTATTTTCTCAAGTCACCATACCAGTTGATATACTCATATATGGTATTTTTTAACTTTGTGTATGCTTTGATATATGTTCATATTTTAGAAATATTTTATGTTCGAAATTTTTTTTTAATTTAGTTGAACTTTGAACTGCAAACAACTTGAAATAAAAAAATAATAATTTCATTAACAACAGCTCTGTTATGTACAACAACTACAATATCCTGGAGTTACAATAAACCTCGATGGCCATCTTTTGCCGGATGATGGGCATATCAGCTTCCGTCCAATCGAACGTATCCCTGTTCGCCGTCAAGTACTCAATCATTCTCAACGTATGAGCACCACAGTTTCCCCTGCAATTAACCACATGAACAACCATTAGCATTGATACATTTCAAAACCGATTGGGATAGAATAACAACTTGAAATAGTCATACCCCAATTCCTGTTGGGGCACCCGGTCGGCTGACACGAATAACATCCGGAACGGCCCATCCTTCTTTTTGTAAGTCTTGTCACCCGGTTGTCTGTTCCTGTGAAAGTGCACCGTATAGAGCTGAGAGGGTAGCAAATAGCGCAGACATGCAAACTGGGCATTCCTGTGCCTAAATAGGACCTCTCGTCTGAACGAGTCAAACACAAGAATGTGCCCAAACTGCAGATCGATGCTGGCCATGACCCAATGCATACCTCCAACGTTGCAAGGAATCAGAACCTACAGGTGTTTCTCCAATGTGTTATCAAAACTCGAATAAACATGGATGCAAAACTCGAATAAACACTCACAATGTCAACATCGTGCCAAGGCCGTATCCCTAACGGGAGCTCCCCACGGACCACCGCAAGCTCATCACGGGACCATGTCTGCCCAAACACGGACCAACCTGATGGGGGTTTCCTCTCCTTACCAGTGCCGATTCTGTCCCATTGGTGATCTAACAATGTCTGAAAGAAAATTAACCGAAACGTTAGGCAGAAGATGTATGAACACATCAATGTTGAAGCGAAAACCGTATAATATTAACACTTACAAAGAATTGGGAATCCAATATGTTGATCCTCGAACCGTATACAGTGGGGTGCAATCGCTGACGCCTCCGGATAATCTTCAAGTATGCGTCAATGTGCTGAAAATTTGAACAGTTTGTATTGTTAGGATTCAACCATTTGTGACTGAGTTTTATAAAGACAGTTCAAGGAAGGAACATACTGTATCCTCCAACTCCATTAAGTTGGTTTGCAACCGGTGGAACCAAGTGACAGGAACACCAACTGGGTCTTGCCGATCTACATCACGTCTGCATAAGTAGGGAAAAAGTTACATAATACTGACTTACATATTTGTCGAAAAAAACTATAAACAGAATGTAATACTTACAATTCCCCCGACGTGCACCTCTTGTACTCTTCGTACGCCGCAAGCTGTTCAGGATCTACCAGTCCATGTGGATTCCATACATGTGCCGGCGGCGGCATCACCCGTGCCCTCTTTGGTTGACAGGGGTCTGTGTATGGGCTCCGTTCCATCCAACCTCGACGTCGAATCCGGTCTCCACGCCTTAGGGGTGGGGGAGTCTGTTCCGGACCATGGGGATCGGTGCGGGCTGAGGAGGAACTCGGTCCCTGTTCATCGACCTGTGACCGTGGAATCCGAAGAACCAAATCTCTCCTCGAGGATCGCCTGGAGGGGTCGACTGTGCTCTGGTCTATCGGAGGTCGCCGCTCGCTGGGATTGACTGGATGGGTACGCTGCGACGTGCGGTCAATGGATAGCTCCTGGATATCGACAGGATCATGCAGCAACTGTGATGAGCGGTCTGGGGTGACTGCCTGCGACGGTCTACGCTCCAATAATGCTGTCTCTGTATCGCCGGGGACCGCCGGTTGTCCAAGTGCATCTGGAGCATCTGGAGCCTGCTGCTCAGGTACTGTGTCTGTAGTATGGGCCTCCCTATGTCTGGTCCCTGACCCTGTCTCATCATGATCAGTACCTGTCCTGCCTATACTGAATGCTCCATCATAGTCATGAGGTGGTAGGTCATCGAACGGTGGATCCTCCTCCATACGCCCCTGCGACGGGGGACCCTGTGACGACGGACCATGCGACGTCGGACCCTGCGACGACGGACCCTGAGACGTCGGACCCTGTAGCGTCCGAATCATAGCCACCAACTCCTCATGCTGTGAATTTCTTTTCTCTTCATTCTTTTGGATAGCATCCATGACATCCGTCCGTAATGTTCGGACAGCATCCATCACTTCTGCTAATTTCTGCTCCCAGCCCTGAAAGGATTGCAGACTCTGTTAGTACTAAAACTATTAAGTCAATGGAAAGTAAATCATGCGGTTAAAAAAATGGCTTATGTACCTGTGGATGCTCTTCAACGCCTTCAGGTTGCTGACCTTCAGGTGCAGGCCGTCTGGGCAATGTGAATCGTACCCGCCTACGCCTCACGGGAATAGGACTGCGAGCCTCCGGGTCTGAATCACTAGGTCTAGGTCATGGTTGTCTGGGTTGACTGAAAGGTATCCGCCTAGACCTTGTGGGACTCTCACTACCAATGTCAACCTCCGGCTCTGAGCCCTCCAGATCAGAAGGTCCAGAATACTGAGGATCCATATCACTAGGTCCGTAATATGAATCCTCTGTATCACTGGGTCCGGCAGTCCTATGTCGATCGGGAACCGGACGGTCACGAGGTAAATCTACGGCATCGTCATCATATAGACTGCCTCCCAGGTCTATGCCTTCGTAGTACCGTTGACGCCCCTCAGCCTCCGTAGGCACCAATTCAGCCCGAGCAAACATCTGCAATCGGAGTTATATCATTGTAATTGCAAACATACTGAAAATAATAAACATCAACATCAATACTTACCCTTTCAGTGAAAATCTTATCCAGCGTTTTCCCCCGCGGTCGTGCAGTCAACTCCCATTTCAGAATACGTGGAGGGGGTAGCTCGATTACCCTGCCTTCCCCACATTTGTGCTTATTGCTGCTAAGATCCGGGATAACCTCAAAAGCAAATATCTGCATAATAGATAACACATTAGTGATATAAAATATTTTCTATTAAAGTACGGCTACAAATTATAAATTCTCACCAATAATACGTGCACTAGACCGTATATGTTATACGTCTCAGTGGTGTTATCCGTGGCCTGTTCTTACTGTCGTTGTTCGGACCGCTGCCGTGGACCATCCAAAGCATGCTTCAAACCAGATATGGTCCGCCTATACACGTATGCGCCCCACGGGAACGCATCAAAAGCGTCCAAGTCCTCAACTAGTTGAAACTGCCATAATGGAATTTTATGTCTCTCGTCCACCCCCATCAGTATCCAGTTCAGCAAAAACAATAATGACAGCTTCACCGCATCGTACTGCTGCTCAAAAACACCACTCCGCAGCACTGCTTTCAGGTCTTCATTCTCTACGACTCGACCCTGAAAGTATCGGTCGTGTATGCCATTTTGTACCATCTCATAACTTGCTGGGTCGGGAATGATTCTGAACTTCAATCCGGTGATTACACAAAACTCAACCTTCGAGAACCGGACCGTATGCTTACCCAACAAAAATCTCATCTCATCTCATCTCATCTTCCGGGCCATCGTGATTCAACTCGCGCAACAGCATCCGATGGACAATTTCAGCTGAAAAATTCATCTCCTGATGCATGTCAAGTAAATGACCGAAGCAAGACTCAGTAAACCGACGACGGTCTTCCATCCGAAGAAGTTCAGGTACACTTTCAAGTGCGTTGTGGACATCTGTAATGTCATTCACATGGTCATGCCGAATAATTTTTCCCTGGAACCATTCTCCCACAGGGATTTTCAGGAAATCCTTCAAATTCACCCTCTGCATATTCACAAAAAAAAAAAAAAAAAAACATAAGTACAAAAAGGCACGATCACAGTTCAGAAAGGCTCGAATACAGTACAAAAAGGCACGATCACTATACAAAAAGGCACGATTACTATACAAAAAGACACGATCACACTATAAAAAGGCACGATCACTATACAAAAAGGCTCGATCACTATACAAAAAGGCATGATCACAGTGCAAAAAGGCAAGATCACAGTGCAAAAAGGTACGATCACACTACAAAAAGGCACGATCACAGTGCAAAAAGGCACGATCACAGTGCAAAAAGGCACGATCACAGTACAAAAAGGCACGATCACAATACAAAGTTCAAAAAGGCACGATTACAAAACAAAAAGGCACGATCTCAATACACAAACGCTCGATTACAATACACAGTTTATAAAGGCACGATTACAACACAAAAAGGCTTGATTACTATACCAAAAGGCTCGATTACAAAACATAGTTCAAAAAGGCACGATTACATCACAAAAAGGCTCGATTATATCACAAAAAGGCACGATTACATCACAAAAATGCTCGATTACAATACACAGTTCAAAAAGGCACGATTCAACTACAAAAATGCACGATTAAACTACAAAAAGGCACGATTCAACTACAAACATGCACGATTCAACTACAAAAGGCACGATTCAACTACATAAAGGCTCGATTCAACTGCAAAAAGGCTCGATTCAATTGCAAAAACCTAGATCTTCATCGTTTTCAAACAAAATTTTTTCCAAAAATAAAACCCTAACCTAACCTGATCAACAAACACACAATCTTATTCGAAAAAGAGAATGAAAATGCTTACCTCACTCCTTCTGCTTCGCCGTTCAACTCTCGTCGACATAGCTACTGTTCCGGTGGTTCACCGTCGGATTTTGGTTCTGTTGTCCGTCCGTTTCTCGGTCAAAGCTTTTTCTTTCAACGTTTGAAAAAACTCACAAAGCGACAAATGAAGGGTATTTTTGTCTGGTGACCATAAATGGTGCCTTTTAAACTTAAGTTAATAAGTTGGTGACTTTTCCCCAAAAGGCACCCCATTAAGTGCTATTTAAATTTCGAGCCCATTTGCAAGTGAGCTTTCATGTTGAGATGGCAAGATCTTTAACACGATACACCATGCATTTGATGCTCCCAAGTTATTTCCATATGTCAAATTAAAAGAATTATTTAGTGATTTATCAAGAAATATGTTTGATTAAAAACGCTTTTATTGAATTAAGATGGTAAATTGGTATTGGTCCAAGAGGAACAAGATTGTAGCACTTGGAGCATCACAATCCACGATTACAATTGTGCAGCTGACGAAGAGAAAATGATAAATTCTCAAAAGTAAAATCTACAGGAAGAATTTTGCTCCAAGAGAACGATTTTTATTAATATTAATTAAAAGTTACAATTGCAATTTGGATCCTAATTTAAATAGAAAAACAACAATTGACTAGGACTCGGGATTTCTAATTTGACTAAAATAAGAAAATCTCAAAATTTATTCATAAAGGCAAATTTAAGTTATTGCCAAAATTTGAAAAAGAAATCATTAACAAACTAGAAGAAACAAACCTTGCTGAAAAATCAAATATAATGCCTATAAAAAGATATTAAGATCTGAAAACGTCGTCTACAAAGACAAACAATAATGCTATTTCGTTCAAATTTAGTGTCTAAATTTGGTCCCAAATAATGTGACATCCTTGATTTCTTTAAATAATTGAAATGAATAAATTGGTTTTTTTTTTTTTTTTTTTTTTTTTGAAACAGCTGATTTATTAAATAAAAGCCACTAGTAGGCAGGGGTACAAGCAACCAAAATCAAGAAAGAACCAATAGAGGGCAGCAGAAACAGACTGCCCAAGCACATCCAAAGCAAAACGCAAAAGTGAGACCAAAACACTAACAGTACAAAGGATACAAATACAGCAGCAAAGTTAACAACCATAAATGAATAGATTGTAGGGATGCCACATCATTTGAGCCCTAAATTTGGACAAAATAGCAATACTGAAAGGCAAAAGCGGAAAAACAAAAAGCAAAACAGCCATTTTTTTTTGGAAAACTGCTGTACATTAACGGGGTAAACGGTAAACCCTTGGTTTCTTCTGTAGGGCTTGTTGAGACAATTCCAATGAAATATCAGAGGTCTTTTTGGTTTTGCTGTTCTGTCCTGCCTGATGTGCTCCCCTGGTCGTTTTTGCTTCTTGGTTGTGCTTTTCGTTTTCCCTGTTTGTTGTTTTTGCTTCTTGGTTGTGCTTCTTGGTTGTGCTTCCCTGCTGTTTTGTTTTGCTCTGGGTTGCCTCCTCTGTTGTGGCTTTGATGTCCTGTTGTTGTTTTGGTTTGCCTTTTGGCTCAATAAACTGACAGTTCAAAAAAATATATATATCAGAGGTCCAAAAAATACATTATTTTTCCCTCCAAAGTCATGTCCTCGTACATCAGTAGCTTTTATTAAAATCTTGAAACCAAAATACACAAATAATGTAAAAAATTGCAGCCATATATAATTTTTAGTCAGAATTCATAATTTTGACACCTCCGAAACTAATTTTTATCCGCTTTTTCTCCTTTTGCATTTGATTCACGAAGTTTCCTTTCTTTAATTAGCAATTTCACGAACCTGCAAAAATCAAGACAGACAATAACTAAAGTTTTTTTTTTTTATTATTTAAATTATTATAATATTTTGGGATTGGGCAAAGGGGTATGACTCGAACCCGCAACCTCATGGTCTCATGAATGAGGTTGTGAGGTGCTTACCGTTGAACCAACCTTACTTAGTCGCTACAAATACAGTTTAGAATATAATTCCCCCACTACCGGGGAGTATTTCCACACAAATCCACACTGTGTGATTTAATATGCAAATTTGATACTCAACCCCCTTTCACATGGGTGGAAGGGGAAGTGCATAGTTAGTAATTACTAATTAGTGATCTAACGTGGAAATCAAGACAACATAAAAAGTCAGTGGCATTTAAGTAAATTTACCTCTCGAGTTTTTCCTTATAGGGGCCGCCAACTGGCTCATAACGACCAGTATCCTGATTTATATGCAAAACGGGTTTGTCCAACAAGTCTTTGCCAACTATTTTGAGCTTTTGCATGTTCTCCAATGTTGCTACATCTACATCAATTGAAGACGCTTCTTTTGGTAGTGTGTCATCCTGATTTTTGCGTTTAAAACAGAAAACTATCCTTTATTCATGGATCATATTCCTTCAAAATTGGCAAATTGCTAAAATAGAGAGTATATAACCCGTTAAAAATAGGATAAACATCACAATGAAAAAAAAAAAAAATACAAGAGAAGGACATATATACTAAATAGTAAAACTCATATACATACCACCTAGTCTAGTTCCGGTCTGAACCCTTATTAAATATGCTTTTAAATTCTCAAAAATTGGTTTAGAGCTAGCCTAGTACCGATTCTTACTCTTGAGTAAGTGCACCATATGGTTAAAAGTTTTACTATCCCGGGCCCCTGTCAGGCCCGAATCTTTTTTATGAAAAATTAAATGTTATATTTGTACCATAGGGTTAGAGTTTAATTATATATATATAAAAAAAACAAAATTAAAAAAAAAAAAAAAACTAACTTCTAAATATATATTTGAGCCTTTAAAATTATCACAATCAAACTTTTTAAAATATTATATTAATATCGATTGCGAGGGATCAGATGATCAATTTTTTAAAATAATAAATAAAACTATAAGTATAAACAATATTCTCAACAGTATGAATAATAGGTGACCATTTTATATTTTTATCTCAACCCTCTAAAAAGTCAGAACCAGTCCTAAGTCCTAACTCATATTCTCTTCAACTATATAAAGCTAGAGTTATTTTCAATTTGATTTTCTTTTCCTTTTTTTTTTTGAACTATAAAGATTTAATGTTCAACTTAACTGCACATATTTCTTCTACATCAGTGTAAATATATACTGTGGGAAGTAAGTGAATGGAAAAGAGCTTACTTGGATCCTGAGATACTTATCCTGACAGTTGTAAGCATTGAAAATCACAGAGATATGATAATCAACCATATCAGAACTGCTCTCTTGATAACAATCTATTATTGGAGTAGACTTCTTCCAATACAACTAAGATATAACCCCCCACTTGGAAGCCATCTTAGCATCATATTTCTCTTCTCTCTGTTTTGATCCTGTCCCTATCGATATCACCAGAAACCTATCGTAATAGAACTGCAAATCATCCATCGAGAGAAAGTCCAAATTCTTCTTTGTTATCTGTTTCATCACCTCGCTAATCGCAACCAGAGTCTGGAAATTTTTATCATTTCACCAATGTATGTATATATATAAGTGGAAATTTTAGGTATGGCGATTCAAATCTGGAACATTGTCAGGCTGAATCTCTTGAGGTATATAGGGCATATATAGAAAATTATAATTAATTGACAAAGACTAAAAATCAGTGAATTTATAATTTGACCCAATATATATCTCAACCAAAAAAAAAAAAAGAAAAAAAAAAAGTGTGTTACCGGATTATTTGCTGCAACATCACCATCGATGAGATTGAATTCTCGGGTGTTTCCATGCTCATCTTCCTTAATAAAATAATAGGCAGGAAAATAAGTTGGCGCAGCAGAGGTCCCTATGCATATGTCTGATAATTTAGCATCCAAGACTGGATTGCTTTCTATCTGCATGTGAAATTAAAATTATAAGCCATTTCATCATCAGGGCTGTTAGCAATTTAATTCCTAATTTGTGATTAATGTGTTTAAAGTTCTCTTTCCTTATTCTCATTCCCATAAAAACTGATTCTCTTTCATTTTTATTTCTGATTAGTAAACATGTGTACATAAATATCTATTTATGATATTTTCTTACATGGGTAAGCTAAAAAAAAAAAATTGGTGACCTGATACGAGGAAAAGATAGTGGGCTGAAGTTTCTTGACGTCAAAAGTTGGTATAACAACTTTAGTCACCGTATCTTGCAGTCTTGTCTCCTTTAACGTATCCTCTATAACCTTGTGAAGATTCTTCCCATCATATTTGCTTCCTATCAGAGCTTTCCATAGATCCACTATCCAAGATAAACACCCGCTGCACGCATGCATAAGTATTTTATTAATTTCATAATTAAACAAACAATTATCATTTTTTATTTTTTTTTTTGTATTAATACACCTAAATAAGAGAGCTAGATCATAATGAATATACAACTTCAGAGTACTTTTTTATATATGTACCTTGTTTGTGGGAAGATTTTAGGACCATTCTCTTTGTTAAAAGGTACAATATCCTCAGCAGGGTAAGGACGACCGTTTTCACCAACCGGTGCAGTTAACATGGCTGTTATAAGACCTCCTGTGCTTGTTCCTGCTATCACATCAAAATAACCTGCAGCCAAGTCAAAGTATTTAAATCTAATTGTCCACATACAAGGAACTAATATATTTTTAGTCAGTTCGAACTGATAATAGAAAAATTGTATATATATATGTTTAGGTATGTTTCTTAATTTTAATTTTTTTCTCTTTAGTTTCTCTTTTCCTTAAAAACACTTTTTAGGTTTGAAACTGTGTTTCATCTTTAGAAGTCACCAAGACTGTATAGAAAATTTTGTCTTGATAGAAAAGGTAAGCTTCTCTTGATTTTTTTATTTTATTTATTTATTTATTTTTTAGGGTTTGTTTTCTTATACTTGTTTTTTATGGTCAGAATCTCAAATCCGAGTTTCATATATTAAAAGTTTCTTTTAACAAGGTATGTTATATATATAATTATATATATGTGTTTAGGAATGATTCTTAACTTTAATTTGTTTTTAATTTTTTTCTGGAACCCATAATTATTATTTCATGATTTATAGTTGTTTGTTCTTAGATCTCTACAATACATGATATTTATCAATTGATGTGCATACTAACTGTTTGATTAAATTATTATTATGGAACAACCAATTGTTTTATGCAGCATTGAAAAAACAAAATTATATCTTATTGAGGTGTTAATAATATACTTTCATCTATTGCAGTTTGTATCTAGGCGAAAAGTTTATTCCGATCTTTTCATTTACAAAAGTGTTCTAGTATTGAGTTTTGAAGAATCTTTATCATGGTTATCCAGATATAATTGATGTAATGCATTTATATCAAAATTTGTAGCAAAATTTAATGTTCTAGTACACACTAGGCGCTGATCAGGCGGTAGACCAGCACCTAGCGTCTAGGCGAATTTCTAGACGGCCAATTTTTTTAATCTATTTTATTTTACTTTTTACTTTACTTTTTTATTTCTTTTATTAATTGCATGTGGTAACTGGTAAGGAAAATAACAATTAAAAACTTGGTGACATAATATTTAAATAATTAATTATCAATAATGTTATAAGGTTATGTATAGTGACACAATTAAATATCGATAAGGTTATGTATAGTGACACAATATTTAAATAATTAATTATCGATAAGAGCATCTCCAATGCTATTATGCATTTGGAGAAAATAGAGTACCATATAGGATAGATATTAAAAAAGTTAGAAAAACTCTCTCCAATGCTATTATCTAAGTTGAATATGGAGATGATGTGGCCAAAAAAAAGTTAGAGAATATGGAGTTGGGTTTCTAATTCTAGAAACTCTCCTAGAAATGCTAACTAGGATTTCTAACTATTTCCACCAATAAGATTAGCTTTAAACTCTTTCAACCAATAAGATTGAACCTCATTTAATTGTAAAATAAAAGAGGAGAGAGAGTGTAATAATTGTTTTGTTATGATTGGACATAAAATGGATGCATATTTGACTTTAGATAATTGCATTGGAGATGTGAATATACATTTCTCTAATTTTTTTTCAAAAGTGGGCCGATAATAAATAGAAATGCTGATGTGACACTATTTAGAAACTTAAAAATGCATATTTGTATTGGAGATGCTCTAATGCTAAGTATAGTGACACAATTTTGACATTGTTAATTGTCACTAAGTTTGTGAATAATGACATAATTTTAAAACAATAAATTATCATTAAGAAGATGTATTAGTTTCTAGATGGCCGATTTTTTTAATCTATTTTATTTTACCTTTTACTTTACTTTTTTATTTCTTTTATTAATTGCATGTGGTGACTGGCAAGGGAAATAACAATTAAAAACTTGGTGAAGCTCCCCATAAAATATATTTTATATATTTTTTTTCTTTTCCCAATAATAATTACATTTCAATTTTCAAATCACAAATCCAATTTTCAACACAACTAATACACTCTCTCTCTCTCTCTTCAACGTTTCAGGCTTCCAGTTACTTTTCAATCTCCATATTTCAAATCACAAATCCAATTTTTTCAACACAAGTACACGAGAAGATCTTGGCTGGGACGGTCTCATACACGTGGCCATGGGACCGTCCAATCAGAGCGTGCCACATATACAGTGGACTGTATGTGCAGAGTATGTGGCACGCTCTGATTGAACGGTCCCATGGCCACGTGTATGGGACAGTCCCAGCCAAGATTTTCTCCAAGTACACAACTGATACACACTCTCTCTCTTCAACGTTCCAGCTACTTTTCAATTTTTTTTCCTTAATCTTATCCTCTTCTTTTCTCAATAATCTGTCTCTCTCTTCATCTCTCTCATCATCTTCATCTTTTTATTTTCTTTTCTCTAAAACTTATCTCATGTCCATCTTCTTCTCGGTTCTCATTTCTCGAACATGTGTTTATTTTTTGTTTTTTTCGCCTTGAATGGTGTCAGATCTGGACATTTGGCGCCTAGGTTTTATTCTCCGATGCCTCTTGAAGCTTCCGGTGGGGGTGGTGACGACTCACTCGCCAGCGGCGGCGCGACCTTTAGGAGTCAGTTTGACCGGTCAAACGACTTTTGTCGATGGTCACGTTTTAAACGACTACATGAAGTCAACAACTTTGACTCCAAATAGCTTGATTTTTCGGCCAAATTGGTCGAATTTCCGGTCAAAATGGGCCAATTTTTTTCGGCCGCCTAATATGGCCGCTTTGGATGAAATGGGACGGTTGGCGTCCGCCTAGCATATAGGCGGCCGCGTTTTTTCCGATTTTTCGAACACTAATATATATTTTTTCACTTTCTTTTTTCTTTTTCTTTTCTTTCTTGTGTTCTGATTATCAATTCCTTATTGTACTTTTTGTATTCAAGTTTTCTTGTAGTTAATAACAATTGAATGGGCCATTATATTAACTTTGATTGAATTTGTAACTTGTTATCTTCTTGTTAATTTTCATTAAATTTGTGTAAAACAGACATAGTTTTCATATGGTTAATTGTCACTAAGTTGTAGGTTGTGTATAGTGACAATATTTAAATAATTAATTATCGATAAGGTTATGTATAGTGACATAATTAAATATCGATCGATAAGGTTATGTATAGTGACATAATATTTAAATAATTAATTATCGATAATGTTAAGTATAGTGACACAATTTTGACATTGTTAATTGTCACTAAGTTTGTGAATAATGACATAATTTTAAAACAATAAATTATCATTAAGAAGATGTATAATGAAAAAATTTTCAAACAGTTAATTGTCACTATATATGAATTTAGTGATACAATTTTTATTTTGTCACTAATTAAGGTCGAGTGATAATATGTCACTAAAAATTATAATTCGTGATAAGTATCAAAAAACTGTCACAAATACTTTTAGTGACGAGGGCAAAAGTGACGAATTGTTAATGACACTTTTTTTTGTCACAATATTGAAATTGTGACAATTTCTTTACTTGGAATGGCAAATAATTTTTGTCATTATATGTCACTTTTTTTTTTTTTTTTTAGTGGAGGGAGAGAGTTTACTTCAACATATGTTCACTTTTGTGTATTTTTAGGGTTCAACACTTGTTCTACAACTAGACCAACTAGAACATATATTACTATGGTCAAGAGCCATCAAAGAGTCTAGTTTTTAAACCTGTATAGACAACATGGAACGTGAAACTGCAGAAGTACACCAGGTTTCGATTGTCGACAAGAAACGTAAATTTTGAGGGTAAAAAATTGTCTCGTCCCCCCACCCCCGATAAATCAACTCAGGAAGTATAAAATGAGTCAACTTGTGATGTGCCCGTACGTTATAAGTCAACTGAGCAAAAGATTGACGATAGAAATATCGAAATTTTTAAGAATTTGAATTTAAGAGATTCAATCGGTTAATATCATAAGTTGGTGCTCTTGAATCTTTAATTGGATAAATTTAACATTAATTTGATTTAAACAAGGATTTCATGATGGCATTAATATAAAATAATGTTAAACTAATGAGCGTGGGGATCACGTTGCTGGGAAAAGACTTGTCGGACATTTCATGATTTCATTTTTAGTTTAATTTTTTAAGGGTTAATTGCACAAACATACCATTTAATTATCTAATAAAGTAAATTTTTAAACAAATGCTCTATTCAAGTATAAATATCCTAATTGGAATGTGCTTGGGGTATAAAAAGTCAATAGTGCCCTTGGGTAAAAGGGAGAGGTTATTTTGGTGGATAAATTTCATAAACAACCCTGAATATAGGTGTAATTATATAAATATTTATTTTTTTCTAATAATTACATAAATATATTCTATCGTCAGTTGACTTTTGTTAACTTTAATCTTTAATCACATTTGTATCCCGAAATGACTAAAATACCTTTGAAAACTTATTTATCTTTTCTTTTTTTATTTAAATATATCAAAAAAATATTTACTTAAAAAATTAAAAAAATCAATACAATTTTTTTGTTGCTTTCTTTTTATCATTTTTTTAAACACAATCAGAACCCACAAAACTGGAAAAATGGCTATGTTTAGTGGGTTTTGATTGTGTTTAGTGAGTTTTGTCGGTTTTGATTCTGTTGATTAAATGTAATTGTTGGTGGGTTTTGATTGTATTGATGAAATGAAATTGTTTGTGGGTTGATGAGTATGAAATTGAATGTTTTGGTGATAAAGTTGGTTTTTGAAATCTAAAATTTTGGTGTTTGGGGACATGGAAAATGTAAAAAAAAAATTAAAAAAAATGATAAAAAGAAAAAGAAAATAAAAGAAAAAAAAAATTGTTGATAGGGAAGATTTATATATATGGGGTGTGTGGGGGCGCACTACCCCCTTGAAGTTTGTAAAGTTGTCCCTATTTCAATTTTAATAACATCCTTAATTTTTAGATTATTATGCTTTTACCCCTATTTTATTTTTTATTTTTCTAGTTTTTCTATAAACCAGACATTTAATATTTTTCACTCAATTCACATAAAAAATATCGTTGATTCTATATAGTATTTCTTTTTATATATCTTAAATATAAATGAAAATTGAATCATAATATATATGTTTTATCTTATTTAATATTATTTTCTCATTCAAATAATTTTGTTTTCTATTCCCATCTTACTTATTTCACCCTAATACCATGTTATTTCTTTTTTAATAATCAATATGTGTTAATTTCTACAATTTAAATACCACTGCCCAATTTTGTTTGGTGATAAAGAGCGCTCATTCAGCTTGACAATTTCTCATGTTAGAGTCTCCATACCTGTAGTTGATATCTCAACTTGTATTTCAACTACCAATGTGTCCATAGATAAATAGATATACATTAATGGTATTTTTTATTAATTCTTTTTTAACCTACCTTCTATACATGTTGATATAACTCATTGTTTTACGACGTACCTCATTGGAAACAATTCCTAGTTCCGTCATTGTATATATATCAGTGTTATAGTAAGCGCTAGGCGTTAGTCGGGCGGAGACCCAGCGCCTAGCGCCTAGGCCGATTAATCGGGGATTAATCGGCCGGTGAATTTAGACCTATTTTTTTAATTTATCTGTATAAAAATCCAATCTCAAACAAATTCCAATTATCAAATCCAAACAAAATTCTTTCCAAATTAGGGGTACAAGTGTAATTATTGAATTAAAGATTGAAAATATTGTGATTTTATAAGAGATAAGGGCGCGTTTCGTAATTTTTCACATAAAATAAGAGCTGACAAGTTACAGTTGAAACGCAGCGTTTCAATTTTGTTTGCAATTGGGTTAGGCCCAAACGTTGGCCTAGCTTAATCCCTGCGTGCACCCCAGCCCGCTGCTAAACGCACCCCACTTCCTCAACTTCTTCTTCAACCTCTCGCCAGCCACCATTGCCGACCAAACCCTTGTTGTTTCAGTCGCCGGAAACGGCGATCCCGCCTCTTTTTCAGCTGATTTCCGGTGTAAAATAACGGCGCCTAGCTCGATTACGCGGCCTCTTTCCCGATTACACGGCCACCGAGGAAAAGGTCCGATTTCCACAAAATCGGGGTATTTTCTGGCTGCCTAGCCGTGGAGGACCGACTAATCGGCCGCCTAGGCTGCCTACTAGAACACTGATATATATATATATATATATATACATGGGCGGATGGTTATGGGGCTGACCCGGCTAGAGCCGGGTCAGCTTTTTGAAAAAAAAAAGAAAGAGATTTAATATTATTTTAATTGATCAATATAAAGTTAGAATGGGGGTCTATTGATTCTCTTCTTTCCTTTCCTGTCATGGTCACATCAACTTAATTTCTATAACTTTCTCTCTCCATCTCACCTGTCTCAACGCCCGATTCTTTCCCTCTCATTCTCTTTCTCTCTCACTCTCACCCAATTTTCTCTCTTTCCAATTAAGAAGTTCACAATTCCAAATTTAAATTATAAAAAATATTCCAAATTTATTTTTCTAATTAACAAGTTAGAGTTTTAGTTTGTTATTCATAGTTTAAAGTTAGAGTTAATTTGTTATTTTTTACGATTTTTTTTTCTTACTGCAATTTATTATTTTTAGTATTATATTATAATTTATAAAGTATCATTTTAACCAAATTGTCTGGGTTACAATGTCAAACAACATACATTAAAGTTAAGAAAAATTATACTTTCATGCTTTGGAAAAAAAAAGTTAATCAATCATCGGGTATTCAGGAGGGAGTGGATCAAATTCTCCATATAATATTGCGGACGAAGGTTCAAGTTTACCGATTAATAAATTTTTTTTGATTGATGGAATTTTCTAGTACTATCGAATTAAATTCACTTACTATATAATTTTATTTTAGCCCACCCTAGGAAAAAAACCTGGATACACCCCTGTATATATATATATATATATATATGTGAAAACGCATCTCGGTATCTTTGTTACAACTGTAGTTTATATAGAGAGTTTTACCTTTTATTCTATGAACTGAAAGTTAAACCAATAATGATGGACTTTCAAAAAACAGGAAAAAAAAAAAGAAAAAGAAAAAAAAAACACAAAGATGATATGGAAGATTTTGATTGTAAGAGTAGAAGAATTTGAGCCAAGAGTCAATGCGCAAGTCTTCTTCTTTTAAACCAAATTGATAGTGACGTAGTTTATCAGCATTTTCTTTGAATTTATCATTAGAGATATTACTCGGCAGTTTAATTACTTCTTGTCGGTGTTTCAACGCCCCTAATGTATAGGTTTAAACCCATCCAATTCATGCCACATGGCCCGAATCACATGAAAGATTCAGACCACCTGGTTTAAGGTGAGTTAGTTTGGACGTAAATGTCAGGTATATATTGAAGCTTTTCTCGTCGGATTTTCTACTAGCATCAAACAAGGAATAGCTAAACCAAGAGCAGAACAAAATTTTAAATTCCTATTACACATCAAAGGCATATTTATGGCTACACTTGTAAACAATTAATAGGATTAATTTAATACCTAAATCTTTCTCAAAATTAAATTACCATTAGCCACCTAACATAGTTTAATTTAACACGAAATTAATTGATAAAAATGTACTTCACCTCATGAAATGTCTATAATTAATTAAGAATGAGCCACAACATCTAAGTTGAGAATATTGCAATAGAAAACTTAGAAGCTTATAACTAGAGGGAAAAAAAAGCATAATTAATTAGAGAATATGCTTTCAATTGTAAATTCCTCTTTGTTTCAAAAAAATTAAAATTGTAATTTTCTCTGAGTGTAGTCATCCCAGTACTCTATCAAAGCTACCTAATCAATGTAAGACCAAATTAATACAAATTGATTTTTTTAAAATTGATTATATAATTGACAAAATATAATTAAGAATAACTTTGTATATATAAACAATAAAAAATTACATTGACCGCAATGTATCAAATTTGAAACATCCAACTCGACCTACTGTGGTGAGTTTCAAATTATAAAACAAAACCCTAAAGATTTGAGTTTCCTCTTAAAGAACAAAGTTTGAGTTTTAACTTTTAAATTTAAGTATTTTTTCAGTAGTTTATTCAATAGTTTACCCAATTTTACTAGCAATTATGATTAGTCAAGAAACAAGAATCAATTAGGTTTTTTTTTTTTCCTTTTTTACAGCAAACTCTATTAAAAAGGTCTAAAAGCTAAGCATTAACGAAAGCTAAAAAAAAACCTATAGGTAACGCAAAGCCCAACAACCCAAGCCCCAAACAAGTTGCAAAACTAGAGACAAGCTACTCACACCCTTAGCCCAACCACAGGCCCACAAGGGCAAAAGTCTGATACCAGGCCACACAAGAACACCACGAACGAAAAACAAAACCATGCCCAAAAAAGCCCAACAAGACCCGGCCCGCCAGACTAAAACCAAGCAGCCTGCAGCCAAACAAAACAGCCCGCAACAAAGATACCAAAATGAGTAAGCAACCGCAAACAACCCAAAAACAGAAAGCTTTTTAATTTTCGCTTCTTTCAGACACCCTAACTTTAATCTCCTCTTCGCAGCTGATAGGATTAATAACCAATTAGGTTGCCAAGTACCTAATCATAAGATTAATAATTGATTAATAAAAATCAACCATGACTGAAAATAAAAAGTATTAAAAGTGTATATATAAATTGGATATAAAGGTTAAATTCTCATATTGGATATAAAGGTCTTTGAATTGGTGAGACCATTTGCAAGGGGAGCTTTCATGCATCCAATGCATGATGCATCTCCGATTGAGATGGCAAGATCTTTAACATGATACACCATGCACTTGATGGTCCCAAGTTTTTTCCATATGTCAAAAAGAATTATGATTTTATAAAGAAATATGTTTGAATGTAAACACTTGTGTATTGAATATATATAGAAGATGGCATTGGTCCAAGACCAACAGGAACAAGATTGTAGCAATGTCGAGCATCACATACACATACACATACACGATTGCGTAACGGATGTGGCTAAAATGTTAGGTTCTAAAATTCACGATAAGGATTTTATTCCATACGAACGATTTTTATTAATATCAATCAAAAGTTACAATTGTTATTTGAATTCGCCAAAATAGAAAAAACAAAACCAATTCCACTAATATTCGAGATTCCTAATTTGACTAAAAAAAAAAAAACTACTCTCAAATTTACCCATAAAGGAACATTTGAGTTATTTCCAAAAACTAAAAAAGAAATCCTAAATAAACTCAAAGAAACAAACCTTGCTGAAAAAGGAAATGCCTACTAAAAGATATTAGGATCCAAAAATACTGTATACAAAGGCAAAAGCTGAAAAACGTAAGGCAGAACGGCCATTTCTGGGAAAACTACGATGCATTATGGGGGTAAACCCACTGTGTCTTCTATAGAGTTCACCGATATGATTCCGACGATATATCATAGGTCCAAAACGAACGTTGTTTGTCCCTCCAAGGAGGCTCCCAAAGTGCCCTACATCAGTGGCTTTTATTAAAATCTTGAAACCAAAATACATGCACAAATAATGTGAAGAAAAGCAGCAATAATTTTTAGTCAGAATTCATAATTTTGACACCTCCGGAACTCATTTTTATTTCCTGGCATGTCTGCGCATTTTTCCCTTTTGCATTTGATTCGCGAAGTTTCTTTTCTTTGGAGAGCATTTTCGCAAAGCTGGAAAAATCAAGGTGGACAATCAATGATCTTGACAAGATTAATAAATACAAGTATGGTTTGAAATGTAACTCTCCCATTATATATAGGTGTTTGAGTCTTTCCCTTTCCTTAAATCCCAAATTATTGTAATATTTAAAATAAAAAAAATTGAAAATTACAACACATAAAAAGTCAATGGCATTTAAGTAAATTTACTCTTTGAGTTTGTCCTTATAGGCACCGCCAACAGGATCATAACGACCCGTATCCAGATTTATGCGTGAAACGGGTTTGTCCAACAAGTCCTTGCCAACTGTTTCGAGTTTTTCCATGTTCTCAAATGTTGCTACATCAAGTGAAGATACTTCTTTGTGTAGTGTGTCATCCTGATTTTTGCATTTCAAACATAAAACTATAGCTTATTCATGGAAGACATACCCTCAAAATTGGCAAATTTGCTTAAAATTAATAGAGAAAATATAAAAGGGTTTTAATTTCTTACGATTTGCTAGAGAACCAATATGTGAGGTTAAAAAAAGAGATGAATCTCAAGTTGAAAAAACTAAGAGAAGGGTATATATATATATACTAAATACTGATAGGTTAGTCTAGTTATATACTAGCACCACCTAGTCAACTTCCAGTCTGAACCCTTATTGCATAAATTCCCGAGAGTTAGTTAAAAGCTGGTTTAGCGTTATTGCTAGTGCCGGCTCCGAGCAAGTGCACTGCCCCGGGCCTAGCATCAAAGGGCCTAAAATTTTATTTTATAGAAAACTGAATGCTATATTACAAGATGGGAGTCTATAATTCAATAATAAAAAATTGGTTCCTAAGCATATATTTGAGTCTTCTAAATCTAACTTTTTAAAAGATTACAATAACATTGGTTAAGGGATTAAATGACACATTTTTTTAACAATAAAACTATAAATATAAACAAATGATCCATTTTAGATTTTCGTCCTGCACCTCTAGAAGGTCGGGGTCTGCCTTGGCTAATGCTCATACTCTCTTCAACTATATAAAGCTAGAGTTATTTTAAGTTTCATTTTCTTTTAAACCACACAGATCTAATGTTCAACTCTACAAATGCGATATTAACTACACAATAATTATGAGTAAACTACTAGCTAGTTTCATCATACATCACTGTAAATACTGTGCGAATTAAGTGAATGGAAAAGAGCTTACATGGATCCTGAGATACTTATCCTGACAGTTGAAAGCTTTGAAAATCACAGAGATGTGATAATCAACCATATCAGAGCTGCTCTCTTGAAAACAATCTATTAGCGGAGTAGATCCGCCAATCCGATACGACCAAGATATAATACCCCACTTGGAAGCCATCTCTGCGTCGTATAATTCGTGTTTCTCTTCCCTCTTTTTTGATCCTGTCCCTATTGATATCACCAGAAACCTATCGTAATTCGAATGCTGATCGATCGAGGGAAAGTCTGGATTCTTCTTTGTTATCTGTTCCATCACCTCGCTAATCGCAACCAGAGTCTGAAAAAATTTATCATTTCACAAATATATATGTGATGTTTTGAACCTGTGACATTATAGGACTGAATGAACATTTTTTACCAAAAAAAAAATGTTACCGGGTTATTTGCTGCAATACCGCCATCGATGAGATGGAATTCTGAGAGAGACTTTTCTTTGTTCTTATTGAATTCTGAGGCAGACTCATCTTGGTTCTCATTGAATTCTCGGGTATATTCATGCTTCTCTTTCTTAAAATGATAGGCAGGAAAATAAGTTGGCGCAGCAGAGGTCCCTTTGCATATGTCTGATAATTTAGCATCCAAGACTGGATTGCATTCTATCTGCATGTGAAAAAAAAATTATATGCGATTTCATCATCAGGGCTGTTAGCAATTTTCAACTTACTCGTTTACTGATCAGGAATTCTAATGAGAAAAATAAAACTTAATTCTTGATTTGTGATTTACTTGTTTAAAGTTCCCTATCCTTATTCTCATTCACATGAAACCTGATTCTCATTCATTTTTTATTTATGATTAGTAAATGTAGGGACACAAACCTGCGTGATATTGTGTGAGATGTGTAAGCTACAATATAATAATAATAATAATAATAAAAGTAACCTGATACGAGGAAAAGATAGTGGGCTGAAGTTTCTTGATGTCAAAAGTTGGTATAACAACGTTAGTCACCGTATCTTGCAGTCTTTTCTCCTTTAACGTATCCTCTATAGCCTTGTGAAGATTCTTCCCATCATATTTGCTTCCCATCAGAACTTTCCATAGATCCACTATCCGAGATAAATCATATTTGCTTCCCATCAGAACTTTCCATAGATCCACTATCCGAGATAAACACCCGCTGCGTATTTAATTAATTTCATAACCAAAAATAACAATCAATTTTCAATTTCTTTAACTAGAAACATCATCAATTAAAATTATATATATATATATCGATTCTCTACTGAACTTTTTTCATGCTGAACTATAAGTGTAATTGAAAATAATGTGTGGTCAGGATTTTTTTTTATTTGTTTTTTCCTCTCAAATAAATCTAAATCTATTTCGTTTCATATCACCAAACCCTTCCCTATTTCTCAAATCTCAACGATCCCAAACCTTCCTTCATCTTCTTTGTTTACCACCTCGTCGATCGGCGAAAACAATTGGATTAATGGAGCTAGTGGATTTTAAGGGCAATCAGCGAAGAAGTTATCCAAAACAAAGGATGGCGAAAAAAAATTGGATTACAGAGCTAACCTAGCCCGAAAGAACCAATTACCAAAATCAAAAAGAAAAAAATGACTTTGATTTTCTCATCTCTGTATTCTTGATTTTTATTTGTCATATATTTGTGACCCTATAGAGAGATAAAACTTGGACTCTGCATTTGTTTGTCAAATGGGTGAAAATTTTGCTATTTCTTTCAATCAAATCGATTCTTGCCCATTGCAGTAGAGCTCGTCAAGGTTGAAGAGAGTGAGTGAATTCAGTCAATTCACCGGTGAAAACTGAATGGCAAGAAAAGTAAAACAGACCATGTGCAGAGAGAAGTCAGAGAACATAAGATTTTTTTTATTTTTTATTTTCTCACTGTACAACACCGTTTTAACATTGGTATGTGAACAAAAATATAAAATGCAAATGAAAGAAAATCCTGACCATACATTTTGAAAAGCCACGTGGATTCAGATGCTTAAAAGTTCAGCATAGTATATATATATATATAAAAGAATCTTGATCAAGATTCAAGCATATGCTGATGCAATTATGCATGCTCACACTTGATCTTTAGACTTATTTTTGCAAACCCTGACGATATAAAAAAAATCATATACTAGTAAAAAAATAAAAATAACATGATTACACCTAGATATTTATAGGACAGACACATAATGAACTTCAATTCAGACATTTTAAAAATGCGCACGTACGTTGTTTGTGGAAAGATTTCAGGACCGTTCTGCTTGTAAAAAGATACAATATCCTTGGCGTAAATGGGACGACCAGTTTCATCAACTGGTGCAGTCAACATGGCTGTTATAAGACCTCCCGTGCTGGTTCCTGCAATCACGTCGAAGTAATCTGCAAGCCTTGCATCCTTATCATCGTCCAATTCCTATATCGATCATGTAAATTGAAACGTACTATCAAGAGTTACATATATATATATATATATATATATATAATTATGAACATATTATACATACAAATATGTAATCAAATAATAATTATTGTTACCTGAAGTTGAGATTCAAGGTAAGCAAGAATGACACCAGAAATGATTCCTCGAATACCTCCTCCATCCACACTTAGAACTGTAATAAGTTTTCCGTACTTTGGAGGTTGGATTTTCGACGACGATGATGATGTTCTTCCCTGCATTTTAACCAATTTGTGGATCAACCCACCAATAACTACTATATATAGAGATTAGAGAGAGAGAAAGAGGTACACACAGTAAGTGGTTGGTAGAAATTTCATTGTGTTTTAATGAGTATTAATTAATAATGATTTTAGGTTAAAAAATTATTGAGTTGACCATTGACTGTTGATTGTACACATCCGTCAACTAAAATATGGCAGAAATTTCTTTATGTTTAGCCAGGTTGGATAAAATTGCATTGTATAAAAGCGGTAGGAAGAAATTTCATTGTCGGTGGCCAGTTAGGACTTAATATGGCAAATAAATAAATCAAGCTGACCTCGTCAGTTTTCAAAATTCAGCGATTGGATTGAGATACTCTTATAAATGAACTTATCTTTATCTTTTTTTTTTAAAAAAAAATATTACAATAATTTAGGGTTCAAGGATGGGGGATAAATTATAGGTGTAAGGGGTATACCATTGGACCAACCACATCTTGTCAATTTATCTTTATCTTGACTTCACTGGATCCGGTAATATCTGTAATCAATGGCTGAAAATTATTTCTTTTAGTTTTTACACTTTCATCGTCTTTAAATGCATTATATTATTTTTACCTACTTTAGGTATGTAAGAATACCAGCATAGCAGATTAAAAATAAAAAAATAAAAATCTCAACAATCAATTACAAATTAATACCACTAGATCATCTACGACATAAAAGAAAATCTCAATCCCTTGCTTGCTAAATATAATTTTACATCTTTCTTGGCCGAAGATATATATATGGTATTCTTTAATAATTGCATCAAGTAATTAAACACCCAAACTTGAAGCTAGTAATTAAAAAATATTTCATCTCTAAACCAAGAGAATGAAATATTTTTTTACATCTTGAATACATCAAAAACATGTTTATTACTACTGACTACACTAACAAACAATAAGAATAAATTTTATTTTATTTTTGAACTACTAGGGTTAATTTTTTTAATAATGCCCAACTTTTCTCATAATTAAACTATCATTAGCCACCTAACACATAGGATTAATTTAATACAAAATTGATTGATAAAAAAATGGACTTTCACCTCAAGATATATATAAATATAATTAAGAATGACCAAAATACCTAAAACTAAAATATTGCAATTGAAAACTCAGAAGCTTCCAAATTGAGGGAAAACACAAAGGAAACTTCAGAGTGTATCCAGTTGTAACTCATTTCCTTCAAGTATAGTCATACTAGTCTCCTAGAGTACTCTACCAAAGCTACCTAATCATAAGACTAAATCAATACAAATTGATTTTATAAAATCGATTATATATAGTTGACAAAATATAATTAAGAAAGACTTTGTATATATAAATTAAACAACTTATGTATCAAATTTGAAACATCCATCATGTTCAATTGTGGTGAGTTTCAAATTATAAAACAAAACAGTAGAGATTGAGTTTCCTACTAAAGAACAAATTATGAGTTCTAACAAAACAGTAGAGATTGAGTTTCCCCAAACTCATCCATCTATTAGCTGAGCTACGCCTCTGGCATGGGGGCATATGAAGACTAAGTTCAGCTATTAAATTATGTGTCCCGGTAATGCGTCCCGGATTATATTAAATTGATATAGCAAAATCAATTTGGTATTTTACTCATAAAGCTATGGCAAACAATACCTAACAATTACTAGACATGTTAATGAAATCATGCATACTAAGTGCCTAAGGACTTTGTACAAGACCCTGTGACAGTACCAACAATATACTGCTATAACCTGATAAATCTACTAATGAAATTAGTACCACTAATTTCGAATCTTCCACAAGAATACACAGTAGACAACAGATATACCAAATATAAATGTAACCAGAATTATTGCAAAGAAGACTAACACTAAGTCAACTAAGAAATATATCAAAGAACAAATCTGTAACTATCACTTGATAACAATACCAAGAATATGCCAAAGTAATCTCTGATCCTACACACAGATTTATATCATACTCTACCCAACCAAATTCTGTTAATATCAGATTATCAATAAGAATAGATCAACATATACTAAACAAGATAGTACACAACAACCCAGACCTATCACATGCAAATCGGAAAACTAAATAACACAAGATTAACAGATATTAGAAGAAGAAATTAAAGAGCAGAGATACAAGTAAAAACAGAGGAAGAGAAGAAGATGGACACAGAAGATTTTATCGTGGTTCGGCCAAAACCCGGCCTACATCCACGTTGAGCCCTTTGCAAGAGAACCCTCTCCACTGTATATGAGTCCTTACAACAAGATTCAACCAGTTGATACCTCACACAACTCAGAATCACTCAAGAACTCTAGATCTATTTGTTACAACCGAGATCAGATCTCACAAAGCTCTCAGATTCTACGAATCACACAAGAACACACTCAACCTTTTCTTGAATCAGTGTAGAAACACTCAGATCTTACAGAGAACATTTATCTCACCATGATTACACAAAATCAGACTCGGTTTCACCGAGAAACACTAAGATCACACAAAGAAAAGTTTGAGAGACTTTTCGTGCGAGAGAGAGAGAGGATATGTTGAACAAAAATTGATCAGAAAACAGAATGAATAGTTTTCGTCCCTTTTTCTCTCCTGTTCCCTTATATAGCCTCATCTGATGAGTCAGCTCAGCAATCTCCCTAAGCCAGTGAATGCTTGCCACCTTGGATTTCATCACGTGACACACCGACTTATCTGATTTCATCTGATGCTCAAAACGCAACGTATTGATCTGGTCAACTTCAGTCCACGCTTGGTTAAGGTATTGACGTAGACCTTGGATCTGATTTGGGCTTCTGAGTTGGGTATCAATTGGGCTTCTTGTTCGGGCCTAACTATTGCAAGATGGGCTAACCCATCATTACACCCTGCATAAAAGAAAAAGCCTCGAGTAAATCGGATGCACTGTGCATACCCAGTCCAGAATCCAGATCATTGCAACATTATCAATTACCAATAAATGTGCGCTCAAATCCAATCAATAACAGAAAACCTCAATCACAATTCACAAAAGACAACCTCCCCAGGATCACCTACCAGTTGCTCCTCTACTACCACATATAAAAAGTACATAAGCTGACACCATGCTGCTACTTGAAATCTCTGTATCTACTCAGAATTGAATTTTACAAGTACTTTATAAGAGTCATACTGATCATCCTTGGATTGGGATGGAGATTTCAGTTATCAGATATATCATCCAAATTCCAATACAGAATTAGTAAGAAATATAAGATAATCAACAGAAATAGTAGCACTATATTTGATCCTAACACCAATAGTTTGGTGAATTTAGCTTCAAAAATTTCAAATTGCACGATTAGCAGATTCCATAAACAAAAAATACATAGAATTATCCAAAATTAGAAGTATTAGAAGTATGTTGGAAATCTGTGGGAAGAAAAAATTCTAACTTTTTTTTTTTTAAAAGGCAAATTTGTAGAAGATAGGCCCCAAGCCAGGAAAAGCACACCAGAACAAAACAACCACAAACCAATCACAAACCAGTATGATACCGACCTACCACAAACCCACGACACAACAAAAGCAAAAGCAAAAAGAAACTACACAAAAACAGCAAACACCCAAAACCTCAACAAGACCAAAGCCACCACACCACCAAAACAAAACCATTACAAATCACTCCAGTAGACCTCCTCTGTACCCGGCAGCAAACCTTTCTTTGCTAGGATATCCGCAAACGAATTGGAAGGTCTGGGACAATAGTCCACCACCACTTGATCAAATCCCTCCAGCCATCTATGAATCTCCTTCATCATGATCTCATGAGTTCCATACTCCGAACTTTCTCCTCTAGCCCATCTAACCGCAATTTTCGAATCACTTCTAATAATAAGAGGCCTTCCCACAAGACTCGAATTAGATCCCACCAGCTCACAAGCCTTCAAAATTGCCTTAATCTCAGCCCAAAGGGCTGCCTGTATACCTGTGAAAGAAGAAAAAATGCATAGAATCTTTCCCATGTGATCTCGTAACACTCCGCCAATCCCCGACTGACCTGGAGCGCCCTTTGCCGCACCATCTACATTAAACATTAAAGCATTTTCTGGAGGAGGAGACCAGTTGACAGCCCTTTGCATCTTCACTTTCGGCACTTCGGTACAGCACTCGACAACATTAATCAGCATATGCGTTATGGGGGCCATCGATCCGCCCCCGCAGTAATTAAACCACCAACAAATACGGAATTTGATCATGTCTACTGTTTTTACTAAATCCGGCTGTTCCTCTTTGAAAATCTTATGATTCCGGACTTCCCATATCGACAACGAGCTCCACACCCTAACCGATCTCCTACTAGGACAAAGATTCATCCAACTTTTCCGCCAATCCATCAAAGAGGGAGATTGACAACAAAAAATTCCCCACCAGTCTAACCATCATTAATTAATTAATTAATTAAATTGAAGCTATTTGAAATAAACTAACATCTTGAAACAGATCAGAAGTGATTAGACAAGCCCAGTTTCCTCCAACTATCATAAGTCATTCATAGCAACAGTAACCTCACAAACAAGTGAAAATTAATCTACCTCTAATGGTGCCAGCATATTCAGTCCTGCCCCATGAAACCTTTAATCACAAAATGCCAATTATCTCACTCCTTAAACAACTACTACTTACACAGCGAATCACACACAAGAAGTGGAGTTTGAAGTCATGGGAAAGCATTATAAATATATTGACCCATCTCAACAATAATACTAATCAAGCAACTAATCATCAACCAAATCCATATGAAATTGAAGCACATAATTTATTTATTTTTGAAAGGCAATTTATTGAACAACCAAACAGAACAGAGGCAAAAGCCAACCTACAAACAGGAAGGCAAAAACCAACCAACCAGCATAAATTAACATAAATACTTGAAAAGGCTTCCATTAAAAACAAATTTCACTTTTCAAATCTCAGGTCTTTATGTGAGCAGGAATACCTATATTCGTGCAGGAGTTGCTGAATGGAAGATTACCAATCCAGTTCACATAGTATGCTCCTTATTGTAGTTATAGCCTATATATCATCTTTTCACAGTATTTTTAAATTATTATTTTTTCATTAAAAAGAGTTGTCTATTGTATGAATGACAAGCATACATAATTAGCTATACAAAAAGAAGGCATAAAAATGAAAGCTTCATGAGAAAGAGAATGTAAGATCTATTAATACTGGCGGGGTAAAATGTGTGGATAACTTAGAAAATGGGAGAGACTGGAGCATTAGAGCATAGAGGACAAAGGTTGAGGAATGAGTATTGGATATCGTTTATGGATATCCATGCCCATCCAGATCCATTATAGATTTTAATATTTTAAAAATATAAAAAATTATTATGTAATTATTAATTCTAATTATATAAGTTATTATTGGCTTTTGTTAACTTTAACCGTTAACTACATTTATATCCCGAAATAACTAAAATATCCTTGAAAACTTATTTATCTTTTCTTTTATTATTTAAAAATATTAAAAAAAAATTATTTAAAAAATTTTAAAAATCGGTACAATTTTTATTTATTTTTTATTTATTTTTATTTTTTTATTTTTTTTGCTAAGATAGGTTATGTGTAATTACTTATATTTATAATAACACAAATAATGAGTAAAAAGTATAGACATGGAAATAGGCCATGCGTATAGATACGGAGATAGGTCCTGCAACCATATCAGTTTCAGAAGAATTATGGATATTTATGGATAGAGCAAATTGCACTCAACCTCCTTGAGGTTTGGCCTCTTGCATCCAGAAACAACTTTATCATTAATTAACACTTACACCCCTACCGTTAGATCAAACTTAACTATTGACAAACTGTTACCTTTAAAAAACTAAACTACCACTGATTCCTATATTTGATTAATAAATAAATAAATAACTATAAAAAAAATAAAAAAAAAACATAAATGGATCTCCGCCATCCATCTCAAACATGGATGATGGAGATCAAATAAAATTTTAAATAATTGAAAATTGAATTGAATTAAAATATATATAAATTAAAAGAAAAATAAAAATTTAAAAACAAAACAATTTTAACAAGCTAAAATAAAAATAAAATTTAAAAACCGGAAAAAAAATATCATTATTTGTGCCGGTGAGATGTATCATGGTCTCAACACCTATACAAACAATGATTTTTTTTTATTTTTTTTTCCAAGTTTTCAATCATTGCCTAATTATATTTATTTTTACATTTCATTTTCAATCTTCAAGGTTCACACACGCACCAATGAGTCAAACTTACATTTAGTGAGGATAGGTCTTCATTTAGCTTCTTGTTGTTCCATCGATATTCCTCACGGAGGCAGGTGACTACGCAGAAATTGGGCTCTCCCAGTTCTATTATTGTACTAGGTACATTGCTATGACTACTTGCTAAAATGGTATAGCAACTTGGTATTTGATTTTCAAAGCTTTTTCCGTTTATAATAAGTGGTGGTCCGTGGTTGGGAATTGAAGTGACTACTAACTAAAATGGTATAGCAGATTAGTATTTGATTTTCAAAGCATTTTCCATTTATAATTGGTGGTTGGGAAGTGGGGTTCTTTACAAAATAAGGTTGAAAGAAAAATAATAAAAGTTATGGTACGTTCTAACTTAATGATATGCATGCATAATCTAGCTATCTTAATGTCATTTAGCTTCCTCCATAATGAAATTAATTAGTGAGATTACGTCTAATTAAATAATTCCTAGCAAACATTTGAAATTATGATGGATATATATATAAGTACATTTCTCAACATATTTTGATAAGGTTAATTGGTCTTAGACTACTCTTAGGCCACCTATGATCTATAGATAAATTAATATTCTTCACATCTACAATTCAATAAAAGTTTGTACTACTACATTATATATTTTTAAGAAAAATTACAACAACAGAAAAAGGATATTCTTCACACCTAAATTTCTCCATTATTCACACACATATATATCTCCATATACAAGCAATTTTCATTTTCATTTTAAAACATATGAGACCACTTTTCCTTCTTCTTTTTTTCCTTTTAATATCTTTTTTTTTTCTTTCTAATTTTTCCTTTGAAATAAAGTAAGGAATATTTCTGTTTACAAACAATCAGACACCACACAGCACCGATGCTACTTCATCCTAATGAGGAATAACAGGCCCAAATTGAATTTTACACTAATCAAGTGATTTATTTATTTAATTAGATCTGCCATCATCATCAACCTCTTCTCCAACTGGTATTAAAAAAAAAAAAAACATAAAGTTTGCAAAATCTCCAGTCGTATATATGTTTTTGATTAATGAAGATTTTTGATTGTTGCAGAAGTGGAGGGAGGTGGAAGAAGCATCACCATTAAAGGACTTCATTGTAAAGTCGTGGAGACAATGCTGTTTGGGGAAACAGGTTATATTATACAATTTTCAGAAAAGCAAAAACAACTACATCATATATAAAGGTGACAAATGGCCAACTCTTAGGCCTCAGCAAGTCTCTATACTAATAAATTCATGAATTAAGTATCACGAATTTAAATCATGATTTTAAATTAATTTAACCTAACCTTTTTCACAATTTTGTTTTGTAGAATAATAAATAAAAAAAAAAAAAAAAATCTCGGTAATGAATGAAGACTCTGATCATGCAGCAACCATATATACGCACCCTCCTCCAGAAAAGTAGTACATAGAATCCCAATGGCTCGACACAAATACTTTTTCAAATAGGTGAATATATTTATGATATGATAAGCTTTAAATTTTTTTTAAGCTCGACATGCACAACACGGAGACCATAATATTTATTTTCTTCAAAAGCAAGATATGCATATATATATATATATATATATATATATATACAGTCTTTCTATTATCAGTTCGAACTGACAATAAATATATCAGTTCCTTACATGTGGAAATATATCAGTTCCTTACATGTGGGTCATTAGATTTAAAAGATGCTTTGATAAGTGCATGCAGCCAAGTCAAAGTATTTAAATCCAATGGCCTACATGCAAGGAACTGATATATTTATTATCAGTTCGAACTGATAATAGAAAAAATATATATATATATTTATGATCTGATTTTGACCTATTCATGGTCATCAATTCACAAGTAAAGTATAACAAGGACAATCCTGAAAATTAAAGACAAATACGGTGGGACACGGATTATTTATTCAGATATCTACTCCTAACAAATCGTGAGAAAAACTCTCCACACATAGTTATGATGGTGGGACTCGAATCACTCATCATCAATGTGAAGAGAGATGCACCACCACCTATGCTAAGAGAGTGATTTGAATCTATATAATTATTTATTTATATTTATTTATTTATTTTGTAATATATATAGATTGGGATTTTGGTGGGTGGTTGCGGATTTGTATAATTTTCTCAGAATTTGTGCTTAAACAAAGATTGGCTATAGGCTATGACCGAATCAAATCAAAATAAGATGATGTTAAAAATAATAATAATAATAATAAATAAATAAATAAATAAATAAAATTATTAGGTTTATAATTATTTGAATATTTGGTTTCACTCTAATTTTTTTTATTTTTTTTTTAATAAACTCAAATATTCAACACACATAAGTACAAAACTAGTCAACTACCACAGCTGCTCTAGTACTTATTATTAATTAAAAATATTATTAAAGCTGTGATGTCTTACGTTTGAATAATTGAATACATATTGTGGTTTAGTTTTCAGCATTATTAGGCACTGATGCTAGAGTGTCAATGTAATTTTCCAATCGAAGGCTCAGATCCCTCTCACCAGTCCAATCAATCACGAGATCCAGCGGCGGACGGTGGCTCAACACATCATCATCAGAGTCCAGAGATGCTTTTAATATATATCTCTTGAGAGAAAATCTTGAGTGGGAATCTTTTCTTACTTTCATTTTCATATCACATGGTTTACAATAGTTTCTTAATTAGAAAGGAAAGAACCCAAAAAAAAATAAAAAACAATCCAAAATAAGAAATTTGGTGATTGAAAAGGTCCCATCTTTCCCAAATAAGAAATTAGTGGTACAGAACCTGCAACAACTTTAATATGATTGAGATTTGAATCAAGATTTTTGGGTTCTTCCTATCAACTTTAATATAAGCTGTAACAGTGTAACCAATATCACATAGCTTGAAAAATAGGGTTTTTGTTTTTGTTTTTGTTTTTCTCTTTCTCTCTCCAACATCTCCCCTCTGCTTCCCTCTACTCTCTTTCAATTCCAACCTGTAGTTGATAGTCATTTCTCTTTTAAAGCTCAAAAGGAGTTTTATCACCTATTTGAGATCTTACGTACCGAGAGCAGTGACGGAAGAGTGTAGAGGCCAGTAGGGGCCAATGTTTTCAAAAAAAAAAAAATTATGTATATAAAAGTCCTCACTAGGTAATGTTAGTACAAAAAAAAAACCAATTATTAACTGTTGCTCCGTTGCTTCTTTGTACATATATCCAAACGCTAGCACACTTCTCTGCACTACTAGTGTTGGTGTAGTTGATGCATTTAATGATGGATGATTTCAACATATACATTGCCTCCTCCATTATTTATTGGTCCTATTAAACTTAACATTCTTTCGATAATCGTATGATTTTGGTATCTAAAATGTGTGTAAATTTTACAGATTATTGTATTTGTTATGGTTTTTATAAAGTTTTATGAGGTGTTAAGTGTATTTTACATTGTCATCTCCCCTGATTTAATTGAAAATTTATATAAGCATATTAAATGATTTTTAGGTTTGTGCTTCATAATAATCCTGACTCTTGAAAATCATAGTTGGCACCATGATTAAGCAACTTAAAACTATTAATTCTTTCTTTAAAAGAAATACGTAGAAGAAATTACTAATTTGATTGTTTTTATACTTATCATGCATACCGTAAAAATTTGTTAGATACACTTTGGCCCCCCCATCTTCGAACTTCTAGTTCCGCCCCTAACTGAGAGGCTGCTACTTGATACCTGATGCAGCCGTCAAAGACGATACAGCAAACAAAGGTTTGGATTTCATGGAACGGAGGAATCGACTCAAAGACGAAGGGTGCGGAAAGAGGGAAGCAAAGACTCGGAATGGTTTCAACTGTTAGAATGGGCAAATTTCGGGGGCCTTTTCAGAGGGAAAACGAACTCAAAATCAACATTATAATATGTTTCCGGAAAGCCCAAGACGAGCCCTACAATTGTTATGAAGACTCCGTCCTCCATAAGAGATCACAACAGGCCAAAATTTGGCCATCTATCTTGTTGTGCGAAGATATGAGCTGGGCGAGCTGAACTTCGTGGACCTCTACAGAGAGCATATGGAGTCGGATCGTCTACTATAATATGTTTCCGAAAAGCCCAAGACGAGCCCTACATATGTTATGAAGACCTTGTCATCCGTAACAGATCAAAACATGCCCAATTTCGGCCATCTAGTTTGTTGCGCGAAGACTTTTAGTTTTCTGCAGAACTTAGAATTTGTTTTCCTTTTTAATTAGGATTCTTAGGATTTTTAGGATTCTTTTCTTGTTCAGTAATCTAGGTTATTTCGAGTTTTAGTGGATTTGAATTGCTTTTTCTATTTAATAGTTTGTATTAGGGTTTATTTGATTTAGCTTTTGATTAATAAAAAAGTACAAAGATTGTTTCTCAATATCCATGTACAACATTCTTTGCGAAGATTGAAGTATTTGAAGCCTGTTAACAATCCTTCATGCGCGAAGTTGAATGTTATCAGTAGCCTGATATTCTGGCATCCATGCGCGGATCAACAGGATATTAGTAGGTTGTTTCTTATTGTTATTTTGCAGGTTTTTCTCGACAGAGCTTTTGCTACATCAATTGTGATGCAGCCGTCAAAGACGATACAGCAAACAAAGGTTTGGATTTCATGGAACGGAGGAATCGACTCAAAGACGAAGGGTGCGGAAAGAAGGAAGCAAAGACTCGGAATGGTTTCAACTGTCAGAATGGGCAAATTTCGGGGGCCTTTTCAGAGGGAAAACGAACTCAAAATCAACATTATAATATGTTGGAAGCATATTATAATGTTGATTTTGAGTTCGTTTTCCCTCTGAAAAGGCCCCCGAAATTTGCCCATTCTGACAGTTGAAACCATTCCGAGTCTTTGCTTCCTTCTTTCCGCACCCTTCGTCTTTGAGTCGATTCCTCCGTTCCATGAAATCCAAACCTTTGTTTGCTGTATCGTCTTTGACGGCTGCATCAATACCCCTGCGACACCCCAAGAGAGTTTGTATGAGGCACCTTCTTTTGATGAGGTGAGGTTCTTTTAAAATTTGTGTTCAATTGCTTAGATGTTTCTTTTAGGTATTGCTTCAAGCAATATCAGCAGACCTTTTTGATCCTTGTGTACATGCAGTCTTCCTTTTATTTAGTGTCTATAGCACTGAAAGGTGTATTTATATTTCCATTTTGTTGTTTACTTTTGATAATAGGTGGACATACAAGCCCTTGCACACATGCTGTTAAGATTACAAGACAAGGAGCGGTTGATAGCTTTAGATTTGCTCGGGGTGATCTATTTCAGGCATTCAGGTTCATAATTTTTCGGTGTACCATCTATGAACATTCTTAAATAACTTATTTCCATTTAACCCCTCTAATAAGCTCATTTTTTGATCAATCTTCTGTTGTTTTCTTTTACTTTTAAGGTTCTTACAATTTAAATATGAACTTGAATGAATAGTCATACAATAAAGAAAGAGTAAAAGGAAAGGGAAGTAGCTTGTTTCTTAAATTTGTCGGCCCTCTGAACTATTATTACTTGTGAAAGAATAGTGGTGGAGGGGCAATTTGATCTTGCCTCTTCCATCCAAACACACTATTTTGCTTATTTTCAGAAAAGCAAAAACAACTGCATCCTACGTGTATATAAAGGTGACAAATAGCCAACTCTTAGGCCTCAGCAAGTCTCTATAGTCTATACTAATAAATTCATGAATGGATGTTTAAGTCACGAATTTAAATCTTGATTTTAAATTAATTTAACCTAACCCTTTTCACAATATTATCAACTTATGCAAATTTAAAACAAAAACAAAACAAACGATCTGATTCTGACCATAATATTTCCCATCTGTAAAAGCAAGATATATATATATATATATATATATATATATATATATATATATATATCATTTATGATCTGATTCTGACCTAAAAGCAAAGCATGATAAGGACAATCCTTGAAAATCAAAGAAAAATGTGTTTGGTTCTGAATTCAACTACTCATTTATTTTATTTTTGTCAGATTTTATTTTTAATAACAGAGGTTGATGATGATGATGGCAGATCTAATTTAGTCCTATTTAGTCCTATTTCAAATCACAAATCCAATTTTTTCAACACAAGTACACGAGAAAATCTTGGCTAGGACAGTCCCGTACACGTGGCCATGGGACCGTCCAATCAGAGCATTGCCACATTGTGGCACGCTCTGATTGGACGGTCCCATGGCCACGTGTATAGGACCGTCCTAGTCAAGATTTTCTCCAAGTACATAACTGATACACACTCTCTCTCTTCAACGTTCCAGCTACTTTTCAATTTTTTTCCTTAATCTTATCTTCTTCTTTTCTCGATAATCTGTCTCTCTCGTCATCTTCATCTTTTTATTTTCTTTTCTCTGAAACTTATCTCATGTCCATCTTCTTCTCGGTTCTCATTTCTCGAACATGTGTGTTTTTTTTTTTTGTTTTTTTTCGCCTTGAATGGTGTCAGATATGGACATTTGGCGCCTAGGTTTTATTCTGCGACGCCTCTTGAAGCTTCCGGTGGGGGTGGTGACGATTCACTCGCCGGCGGCGGCGCGACCTTTGGGAGTCAATTTGACCAGTCAAACGACTTTTGTCGACGGTCACGTTTTAAACGACTAGATGAAGTCAACAACTTTGACTCCGAATAGCTTGATTTTTCGGCCAAATTGGTCGAATTTCTGGTCAAAATGAGCCAATTTTTTTCGGCCGCCTAATATGGCCGCTTTGGATGAAATGGGACGGCTGGCGTCCGCCTAGCGTATAGGCGGCCGCGTTTTTTCCGATTTTTCGAACACTAATATATATTTTTTCACTTTCTTTTTTCTTTTTCTTTTCTTTCTTGTGTTTTGATTATCAATTCCTTATTGTACTTTTTGTATTTAAGTTTTCTTGTAGTTAATAATAATTGAATGGACCATTATATTAACTTTGATTAAATTTGTAACTTGTTATCTTCTTGTTAATTTTCATTAAATTTGTGTAAAACAAACATAGTTTTCATATGGTTAATTGTCACTAAGTTGTAGGTTGTGTATAGTGACAATATTTAAATAATTAATTATCGATAAGGTTATGTATAGTGACATAATTAAATATCGATCGATAAGGTTATGTATAGTGACATAATATTTAAATAATTAATTATCGATAATGTTAAGTATAGTGACACAATTTTGACATTGTTAATTGTCACTAAGTTTGTGAATAATGACATAATTTTAAAACAATAAATTATCATTAAGAAGATGTATAATGACAAAATTTTCAAACAGTTAATTGTCACTATATATGAATTTAGTGATACAATTTTTATTTTGTCACTAATTAAGGTCGAGTGATAATATGTCACTAAAAATTATGATTCGTGATAAGTATCAAAAAACTGTCACAAATACTTTTAGTGACGAGGGCAAAAGTGACGAATTGTTAGTGACACTTTTTTTTTGTCACAATATTGAAATTGTGACAATTTCTTTACTTGGAATGACAAATAATTTTTGTTACTATATATCACTTCTTTTTTTTTAGTGGAGGGAGAGAGTTTACTTCAAAATATGTTCACTTTTGAGTATTTTTAGGGTTCAACACTTGTTCTACAACTAGACCAACCAGAACATATATTACTATGGTCAAGAGCCATCAAAGAGTCTAGTTTTTAAACCTGTATAGACAACATGGAACGTGAAACTGCAGAAGTACACCAGGTTTGGATTGTCGACAAGAAACGTAAATTTTGAGGGTAAAAAATTGACTCGTCCCCCCACCCCCGATTAATCAACTCAGGAAGTATAAAATCATGCCTTGAGTTAACTTGTGATGTGCCCGTACATTATGAGTCAACTGAGCAAAAGATTGACGATAGAAATATCGAAATTTTTAAGAATTTGAATTTAAGAGATTCAATCGGATAATATCATGAGTTGGTGCTCTTGAATCTTTAATTGGATAAATTTAACATTAATTTGATTTAAACAAGGATTTCATGATGGCATTAATATAAAAAATGTTAAACTAATGAGCGTGGGGATCACGTTGCTGGGGAAAAGACTTGTCGGACATTTCATGATTTCATTTTTAGTTTAAATTTTTTAGGGTTAATTGCACAAACATACCCTTTAATTATCTAATAAAGCAAATTTTTAAACAAATGCTCTATTCAAGTACAAATATCCTAATTGGAATGTGCTTAGGGTATAAAAAGTCAATAGTGCCCTTGGGTAAAAGGGAGAGGTTATTTTGGTGGATAAATTTCATAAACAACCCTGAATATATGTGTAATTATATAAATATTCATTTTTTTCTAATAATTACATAAATATATTCTATCGTCAGTTGACTTTTGTTAACTTTAATCTTTAATCACATTTGTATCCCGAAATGACTAAAATACCTTTGAAAACTTATTTATCTTTTCTTTTTTTTATTTAAATATATCAAAAAAAATATTTACTTAAAAAATTAAAAAAATCAGTATAATTTTTTTGTTGCTTTCTTTTTATCATTTTTTAAACACAATCAGAACCCACAAAACTGGAAAAATGGCTATGTTTAGTGGGTTTTGATTGTGTTTAGTGAGTTTTGTCGGTTTTGATTCTGTTGATTAAATGTAATTGTTGGTGGGTTTTGATTGTATTGATGAAATGAAATTGTTTGTGGGTTGATGAGTATGAAATTGAATGTTTTGGTGATAAAGTTGGTTTTTGAAATCTAAAATTTTGGTGTTTGGGGACATGGAAAATGTAAAAAAAAAAAAAAAAATGATAAAAAGAAAAAGAAAATAAAAGAAAAAAAAAATTGTTGATAGGGAAGATTTATATATATGGGGTGTGTGGGGGCGCACTACCCCTTTGAAGTTTGTAAACTTGTCCCTATTTCAATTTTAATAACATCCTTAATTTTTAGATTATTATGCTTTTACCCCTATTTTATTTTTTATTTTTCTAGTTTTTCTATAAACCAGACATTTAATATTTTTCACTCAATTCACATAAAAAATATCGTTGATTCTATATATAGTATTTCTTTTTATACATCTTAAATATAAATGAAAATTGAATCATAATATATATGTTTTATCTTATTTAATATTATTTTCTCATTCAAATAATTTTGTTTTCTATTCCCATCTTACTTATTTCACCCTAATACCATGTTATTTCTTTTTTAATAATCAATATGTGTTAATTTCTACAATTTAAATACCACTGCCCAATTTTGTTTGGTGATAAAGAGCGCTCATTCAGCTTGACAATTTCTCATGTTAGAGTCTCCATACCTGTAGATGATATCTCAACTTGTATTTCAACTACCAATGTGTTCATAAATAAATAGATATATATTAATGGTATTTTTTATTAATTCTTTTTTAACCTACCTTCTATATATGTTGATATAACTCATTGTTTTACGACGTACCTCGTTGGAAACAATTCCTAGTTCCGTCATTGTATATATATATATATATACATGGGCGGATGGTTATGGGCTGACCCGGCTAAAGCCGGGTCAGCTTTTTGAAAACAAAAGAAGGAGATTTAATATTATTTTAATTGATCAACGTAAAGTTAGAATGGGGTCTATTGATTCTCTTCTTTCCTTTCCTGTCATGGTCACATCAACTTAATTTCTATAACTTTCGCTCTCTATCTCACCTGTCTCAACGCCCGATTCTTTCCCTCTCATTCTCTTTCTCTCTCACTCTCACCCAATTTTCTCTCTTTCCAATTAAGAAGTTCACAATTCCAAATTTAAATTATAAAAAATATTCCAAATTTATTTTTCTAATTAACAAGTTAGAATTTTAGTTTGTTATTCATAGTTTAAAGTTAGAGTTAATTTGTTATTTTTTACGATTTTTTTTTTTCTTACTGCAATTTATTATTTTTAGTGTTATATTATAATTTATAAAGTATCATTTTAACCAAAATGTCTGGGTTATAATGTCAAACAACATACATTAAAGTTAAGAAAAATTATACTTTCATGCTTTGGAAAAAAAAAAGTTAATCAATCATCGGGTATTCAGGAGGGAGTGGATCAAATTCTCCATGTAATATTACGGACAAAGGTTCAAGTTTACCAATTAATGAATTTTTTTCGATTGATGGAATTTTCTAGTACTATCGAATTAAATTCACTTACTATATAATTTTATTTTAGCCCACCCTAGGAAAAAAACCTGGATACACCCCTATATATATATATGTGAACGTATCTCGGTATCTTTCTTACAACTGTAGTTTATATAGAGAGTTGAGTTTTACCTTTTATTCTATGAACTGAAAGTTAAACCAATAATGATGGACTTTCAAAAAACAGGAAAAAAAAAAAAAAAAAAAGAAAAAAAAAACACAAAGATGATATGGAAGATTTTGATTGTAAGAGTAGAAGAATTAGAGCCAAGAGTCAATGCGCAAGTCTTCTTCTTTTAAACCAAATTGATAGTGACGTAGTTTATCAGCATTTTCTTTGAACTTATCATTAGAGACATTACTCGGCAGTTTAATTACTTCTTGTCGGTGTTTCAACGCCCCTAATGTATAGGTTTAAACCCATCCAATTCATGCCACATGGCCCGAATCACATGAAAGATTCAGACCACCTGGTTTAAGGTGAGTTAGTTTGGACGTAAATGTCAGGTATATATTGAAGCTTTTCTCGTCGGATTTTCTACTAGCATCAAACAAGGAATAGCTAAACCAAGAGCAGAACAAAATTTTAAATTCCTATTACACATCAAAATCATATTTATGGCTACACTTGTAAACAATTAATAGGATTAATTTAATACCTAAATCTTTCTCAAAATTAAATTACCATTAGCCACCTAACATAGTTTAATTTAACACGAAATTAATTGATAAAAATGGACTTCACCTCATGAAATGTCTATAATTAATTCAGAATGAGCCACAACATCTAAGTTGAGAATATTGCAATAGAAAACTTAGAAGCTTATAACTAGAGGGAAAAAAAAAGCATAATTAATTAGAGAATATGCTTTCAATTGTAAATTCCTCCTTGTTTCAAAAAAAATTAAAATTGTAATTTTCTCTGAGTGTAGTCATCCCAGTACTCTATCAAAGCTACCTAATCAATGTAAGACCAAATTAATACAAATTTATTTTTTTAAAATTGATTATATAATTGACAAAATATAATTAAGAATAACTTTGTATATATAAATAATAAAAATTACATTGACCGCAATGTATCAAATTTGAAACATCCAACTCGACCTACTGTGGTGAGTTTCAAATTATAAAACAAAACCCTAAAGATTTGAGTTTCCTCTTAAAGAACAAAGTTTGAGTTTTAACTTTTAAATTTAAGTATTTTTTCAGTAGTTTATTCAATAGTTTACCCAATTTTACTAGCAATTATGATTAGTCAAGAAACAAGAATCAATTAGGTTTTTTTTTTCCCTTTTTACCAGCAAACTCTATTAAAAAGGTCTAAAAGCTAAGCATGAACGAAAGCTAAAAAAAACCTATAGGTAACGCAAAGCCCAACAACCCAAGCCCCAAACAAGCTGCAAAACTAGAGACAAGCTACTCACACCCTTAGCCCAACCACAGGCCCACAAGGGCAAAAGTCTGATACCAGGCCACACAAGAAGACCACGAACGAAAAACAAAACCATGCCCAAAAAAGCCCAACAAGACCCGGCCCGCCAGACTAAAACCAAGCAGCCTGCAGCCAAACAAAACAGCCCGCAACAAAGATACCAAAATGAGAAAGCAACCGCAAACAACCCAAAAACACAACAAACTCAAGCCATCGTTCTAGTGATACCCCGAACACACTGCTCCAAACAGTAAAATAGAAAGCTTTTTAATTTTCGCTTCTTTCAGACACCCTAACTTTAATCTCCTCTTCGCAGCTGATAGGATTAATAACCAATTAGGTTGCCAAGTACCTAATCATAAGATTAATAATTGATTAATAAAAATCAACCATGACTGAAAATAAAAAGTATTAAAAGTGTATATATAAATTGGATATAAAGGTTAAATTCTCATATTGGATATAAAGGTCTTTGAATTGGTGAGACCATTTGCAAGGGGAGCTTTCATGCATCCAATGCATGATGCATCTCCGATTGAGATGGCAAGATCTTTAACATGATACACCATGCACTTGATGGTCCCAAGTTTTTTCCATATGTCAAAAAGAATTATGATTTTATAAAGAAATATGTTTGAATGTAAACACTTGTGTATTGAATATATATAGAAGATGGCATTGGTCCAAGACCAACAGGAACAAGATTGTAGCAATGTCGAGCATCACATACACATACACATACACGATTGCGTAACGGATGTGGCTAAAATGTTAGGTTCTAAAATTCACGAGAAGGATTTTATTCCATACGAACGATTTTTATTAATATCAATCAAAAGTTACAATTGTTATTTGAATTCGCCAAAATAGAAAAAACAAAACCAATTCCACTAATATTCGAGATTCCTAATTTGACTAAAAAAAAAAAACTACTCTCAAATTTACCCATAAAGGAACATTTGAGTTATTTCCAAAAACTAAAAAAGAAATCCTAAATAAACTCAAAGAAACAAACCTTGCTGAAAAAGGAAATGCCTACTAAAAGATATTAGGATCCAAAAATACTGTATACAAAGGCAAAAGCTGAAAAACGTAAGGCAGAACGGCCATTTCTGGGAAAACTACGATGCATTATGGGGGTAAACCCACTGTGTCTTCTATAGAGTTCACCGATATGATTCCAACGATATATCATAGGTCCAATACGAACGTTGTTTGTCCCTCCAAGGAGTCTCCCAAAGTGCCCTACATCAGTGGCTTTTATTAAAATCTTGAAACCAAAATACATGCACAAATAATGTGAAGAAAAGCAGCAATAATTTTTAGTCAGAATTCATAATTTTGACACCTCCGGAACTCATTTTTCTTTCCTGGCATGTCTGCGCATTTTTCCCTTTTGCATTTGATTCACGAAGTTTCTTTTCTTTGGAGAGCATTTTCGCAAAGCTGCAAAAATCAAGGCAGACAATCAATGATCTTGACAAGATTAATAAATACAAGTATGGTTTGAAATGTAACTCTCCCATTATATATAGGTGTTTGAGTCTTTCCCTTTCCTTAAATCCCAAATTATTGTAATATTTAAAAAAAAAAAATTGAAAATTACAACACATAAAAAGTCAATGGCATTTAAGTAAATTTACTCTTTGAGTTTGTCCTTATAGGCACCGCCAACAGGATCATAACGACCCGTATCCAGATTTATGCGTGAAACGGGTTTGTCCAACAAGTCCTTGCCAACTGTTTCGAGTTTTTCCATGTTCTCAAATGTTGCTACATCAAATGAAGATACTTCTTTGTGTAGTGTGTCATCCTGATTTTTGCATTTCAAACATAAAACTATAGCTTATTCATGGAAGACATACCCTCAAAATTGGCAAATTTGCTTAAAATTAATAGAGAAAATATAAAAGGGTTTTAATTTCTTACGATTTGCTAGAGAACCAATATGTGAGGTTAAAAAAAGAGATGAATCTCAAGTTGAAAAAACTAAGAGAAGGGTATATATATATATATACTAAATACTGATAGGTTAGTCTAGTTATATACTAGCACCACCTAGTCAACTTCCAGTCTGAACCCTTATTGCATAAATTCCCGAGAGTTAGTTAAAAGCTGGTTTAGCGTTATTGCTAGTGCCGGCTCCGAGCAAGTGCACTGCCCCGGGCCTAGCATCAAAGGGCCTAAAATTTTATTTTATAGAAAACTGAATGCTATATTACAAGATGGGAGTCTATAATTCAATAATAAAAATTGGTTCCTAAGCATATATTTGAGTCTTCTAAATCTAACTTTTTAAAAGATTACAATAACATTGGTTAAGGGATTAAATGACACATTTTTTTAACAATAAAACTATAAATATAAACAAATGATCCATTTTAGATTTTCGTCCTGCACCTCTAGAAGGTCGGGGTCTGCCTTGGCTAATGCTCATACTCTCTTCAACTATATAAAGCTAGAGTTATTTTAAGTTTCATTTTCTTTTAAACCACACAGATCTAATGTTCAACTCTACAAATGCGATATTAACTACACAATAATTATGAGTAAACTACTAGCTAGTTTCATCATACATCACTGTAAATACTGTGCGAATTAAGTGAATGGAAAAGAGCTTACATGGATCCTGAGATACTTATCCTGACAGTTGAAAGCTTTGAAAATCACAGAGATGTGATAATCAACCATATCAGAGCTGCTCTCTTGAAAACAATCTATTAGCGGAGTAGATCCGCCAATCCGATACGACCAAGATATAATACCCCACTTGGAAGCCATCTCTGCGTCGTATAATTCGTGTTTCTCTTCCCTCTTTTTCGACCCTGTCCCTATCGATATCACCAGAAACCTATTGTAATTCGAATGCTGATCGATCGAGGGAAAGTCTGGATTCTTCTTTGTTATCTGTCTCATCACCTCGCTAATCGCAACCAGAGTCTGAAAAAATTTATCATTTCACAAATATATATGTGATGTTTTGAACCTGTGACATTATAGGACTGAATGAACATTTTTTACCAAAAAAAAAATGTTACCGGATTATTTGCTGCAATACCACCATCGATGAGATGGAATTCTGAGAGAGACTTTTCTTTGTTCTTATTGAATTCTGAGGCAGACTCATCTTGGTTCTCATTGAATTCTCGGGTATATTCATGCTTCTCTTTCTTAAAATGATAGGCAGGAAAATATATTGGCGCAGCAGAGGTCCCTTTACATATGTCTGATAATTTAGCATCCAAGACTGGATTGCATTCTATCTGCATGTGAAAAAAAAATTATATGCGATTTTATCATCAGGGCTGTTAGCAATTTTCAACTTACTCGTTTACTGATCAGGAATTCTAATGAGAAAAATAAAACTTAATTCTTGATTTGTGATTTACTTGTTTAAAGTTCCCTATCCTTATCCTCATTCACATGAAACCTGATTCTCATTCATTTTTTATTTCTGATTAGTAAATGCAGGGACACAAACCTGTGTGATATTGTGTGAGATGTGTAAGCTACAATATAATAATAATAATAATAATAATAATAATAATAAAAGTAACCTGATACGAGGAAAAGATAATGGGCTGAAGTTTCTTGATGTCAAAAGTTGGTATAACAACGTTAGTCACCGTATCTTGCAGTCTTTTCTCCTTTAACGTATCCTCTATAGCCTTGTGAAGATTCTTCCCATCATATTTGCTTCCCATCAGAGCTTTCCATAGATTCACTATCCGAGATAAACACCCGCTGCGTATTTAATTAATTTCATAACCAAAAATAACAATCAATTTTCAATTTCTTTAACTAGAAACATCATCAATTAAAATTATATATACATATATATATATCGATTCTCTACTGAACTTTTTTCATGCTCAACTGTAAGTGTAATTGAAAATAATGTGTGGTCAGGATTTTTTATTTATTTTTTATTTATTTTTTGAAAAGGAATTCATTCAACAAAAACGATTACAAAAAAGTAGGGCGATTGCCCAAGACCAAATCCTCAACAGCCAGAGGACAGTCTTCCAACCAAACAAAACGACCTCTAAAACCCAGACCCAACTTGGCTAAACCATGAGCCACCTTATTGTCAATCCTAGACACATGACAAACTGAAGAAAAACAAGGCAAATCTAATAAAACCAAAATATCATGAATGATCACTCCAACATCAGAGGAAGGGGCAACCATGGAACCAATCAAATTAACAATTTCCTCTCAAATAAATCTAAATCTATTTCGTTTCATAATCACCAAACCCTTCCCTATTTCTCAAATCTCAACGATCCCAAACCGTCCTTTATCTTCTTTGTTTACCACCCCGTCGATCGGCGAAAACAATTGGATTAATGGAGCTAGTGGATTTTAAGGGCAATCAGCGAAGAAGTCATCCAAAACAAAGGATGGCGAAAAAAAATTGGAATACAGAGCTAACCTAGCCCGAAAGAACCAATTACCAAAATCAAGAGGAAAAAAATGACTTTGATTTTCTCATCTCTGTATTCATTTCCCTCTACAGAATTTGAACTTTGTTTTCTGGATTTGCCTTTATTTTCGATGGTCGGAGATTTGGCATGATTCATGATTATATCTATTCGATTAAGTTCATGATAATCTCTATTCTTGATTTTTATTTGTCATATATTTGTGACCCTATAGAGAGATAAAACTTGGACTCTGCATTTGTTTGTCAAATGGGTGAAAATTTTGCTATTTCTTTCAATCAAATCGATTCTTGCCCATTGCAGTAGAGCTCGTCAAGGTTGAAGAGATTGAGTGAATTCAGTCAATTCACCGGTGAAAACTGAATGGCAAGAAAATAATAAAGACCATGTGCAGAGAGAAGTCAGAGAACATAATAAAGACCATGTGCAGAGAGAAGTCAGAAAAATAATAAAGTGAGTGAATTCAGTCAATTCACAGGTGAAAACTGAATGGCAAGAAAAATAATAAAGACCATGTGCAGAGAGAAGTCAGAAAAATAATAAGATTTTTTTTTTTTTTTTTTTTCTCACTGTACAACAACCTTTTAACATTGGTATGTGAACAAAAATATAAAATGCAAATGAAAGAAAATCCTGACCATACATTTTGAAAAGCCACGTGGATTCAGATGCTTAAAAGTTCAGTATAGTATATATATATAGGGAGAATCGCAAAAACCCCCCCGACTATTAACCTAATGTCAAATCAAACCCTTTTGTTTGAACAATCAGCAAATAACCCCTTACTGTTAAATAGATTCTGTTAAATATAACTGGAGAGGGGTAATGAAGTAAATTTGAAATAAAAAAATAAAAAGAATAAAGAAATACCAGTTAAAGAAAACCCTACATCTGAAACCCACCAAACACCTATTTTCATCTCAATAAAATTATAATCTCTCTACTTTCAAAAAAAATAAAAAAATAATAATAATTATTATTATTATTATCTCTCACACACATTCAATCATCGTCCCCACCATCATCTCCATTATCTACCTAATCATCGTCCCCACCACTCACCACCAACTCCACACCTCTCCCTCTCTCTCCTAAAAAATTAAAAACAAATTAAATCAATAATTCTCTCTCTCACCATCCATCGATCTCTCTCTCTCTCTCTCTCTCTCTCTCTCTCTCTCTCTCTCTTTCTTTGATTTCTTCTTTCTTTGGAAATCAACCTCTCGATCTCTCTCTCTCAAACATTCAATCATTGTCTCCACCCATTCTTTTTCTCCCTCTCTTCTCTCTCTCTCATCAACACACTAATGGTGTGGGTATGCATGTGTGTTGGTTCTAGTAGGTTGTGTGTAGGCGTCGGTGTGGGGCGCCGATGGTGGTGATTTCAAGTGGGGGGTGGACTGGGTGGTGGTCGTTTTGGTGTGGCGTTGGGTGGGTTAGATTCCAGATCTGGTTTGGATCTGTAATATGAAGATATTTATATATAAAAAAATTTTGATTCCAGATTTGACTGGGTTTTATTGTTTACTTTTTGCATTTTTTTTTTTTTTTAAGTTGAAGAAGTTGAAATAAATGATTTGTGTTGGATCTACTATGATATCTGGGTTTTTTTTTCAAAATTAATGATTCGGGTTTGGTTATTGGAGGATCTTAAATATCAAATTTCTGTTTTTTTTTTTCTTAAAGATATTGAGCAGTGATTCTGGGTTTGGATGATAATGGCGTTGATACTGGAGATTGAAGCTGGAGATGAACTTGATTTTTTTTAAAAAAAAAATTAATAGAAGGGTAAAATAGTAATGGTGTGACTACAATGGACAACAGAAGGGCTCAATTGTCATTTCATCATTTTTGGACATTATTTGTGTAACGGTGTTAGTATACAGTTAACGGTAGGTAGTTATTTGCTGATTGTTCAAACCAGAGGGTTTGATTTGGCATTAGGTTAAAAGTCAGGGGGGTATTTGCGATTCTCCCATATATATATAAAAGAATCTCGATCAAGATTCAAGCATATGCTGATGCAATTATGCATGCTCACACTTGATCTTTAGACTTATTTTTGCAAACCCTGACGATATAAAAAAAATCATATACTAGTAAAAAAATAATAATAACAGGATTACACCTAGATATTTATAGGAGAGACACATAATGAACTTCAATTCAGACATTTTAAAGATGCGCACGTACGTTGTTTGTGGAAAGATTTCAGGACCGTTCTGCTTGTAAAAAGGTACAATATCCTCGGCGGCAGAAATGGGACGGCCATTTTCATCTGGTGCAGTTAACAATGCTGTTATAAGACCTCCTGTGCTGGTTCCTGCAATCACGTCGAAGTAATCTGCAAGCCTTGCATCCTTATCATCGTCCAATTCCTATATCGATCATGTAAATTGAAACGTACTATCAAGAGTTACATATATATATATATATAATTATGAACATATTATACATACAAATATGTAATCAAATAATAATTATTGTTACCTGAAGTTGAGATTCAAGGTAAGCAAGAATGACACCAGAAATGATTCCTCGAATACCTCCTCCATCCACACTTAGAACTGTAATAAGTTTTCCGTACTTTGGAGGTTGGATTTTCGACGACGATGATGATGTTCTTTCCTCCATTTCAACCAATTTGTTGATCAACCCACCAATAACTACTACATATAGAGATTAGAGAGAGAGAAAGAGGTACACACAGTAAGTCGTTGGTAGAAATTTCATTGTGTTTTAATGAGTATCAATTAATAGTGATTTTAGGTTAAAAAATTATTGAGTTGACCATTGACTGTTGATTGTACACATCCGTCAACTAAAATATGGCAGAAATTTCTTTATGTTTAGCCAGGCTGGAAAAAATTGCATTGTATAAAAGCGGTAGGAAGAAATTTCATTGTCGGTGGCCAGTTAGGACTTAATATGGCAAATAAATAAATCAAGCTGACCTCGTCAGTTTTCAAAATTCAGCGATTGGATTGAGATACTCTTATAAATGAACTTATCTTTATCTTTTTTTTTTTAAAAAAATATTACAATAATTTAGGGTTCAAGGATGGGGGATAAATTATAGGTGTAAGGGGTAAACCATTGACCAACCACATCTTGTCAATTTATCTTTATCTTGACTTCACTAGATCCGGTAATATCTGTAATCAATGGCTGAAAATTATTTCTTTTAGTTTTTACACTTTCATCGTCTTTAAATGCATTATATTATTTTTACCTACTTTAGGTATGTAAGAATACCAGCATAGCAGATTAAAAAAGAAAAAAAAAAATCTCAACAATCAATTACAAATTAATACCACTAGATCATCTACGACATAAAAGAAAATCTCAATCCCTTGCTTGCTAAATATAATTTTACATCTTTCTTGGCCGAAGATATATATATGGTATTCTTTAATAATTGCATCAAGTAATTAAACACCCAAACTTGAAGCTAGTAATTAAAAAATATTTCATCTCTAAACCAAGAGAATGAAATATTTTTTACATCTTGAATACATCAAAAACATGTTTATTACTACTGACTACACTAACAAACAATAAGAATAAATTTTATTTTATTTTTGAACTACTAGGGTTAATTTTTTTAATAATGCCCAACTTTTCTCATAATTAAACTATCATTAGCCACCTAACACATAGGATTAATTTAATACAAAATTGATTGATAAAAAAATGGACTTTCACCTCAAGATATATATAAATATAATTAAGAATGACCACAATACCTAAAACTAAAATATTGCAATTGAAAACTCAGAAGCTTCCAAATTGAGGGAAAACACAAAGGAAACTTCAGAGTGTATCCAGTTGTAACTCATTTCCTTCAAGTATAGTCATACTAGTCTCCTAGAGTACTCTACCAAAGCTACCTAATCATAAGACTAAATCAATACAAATTGATTTTATAAAATCGATTATATATAGTTGACAAAATATAATTAAGAAAGACTTTGTATATATAAATTAAACAACTTATGTATCAAATTTGAAACATCCAACATGTTCAATTGTGGTGAGTTTCAAATTATAAAACAAAACAGTAGAGATTGAGTTTCCTACTAAAGAACAAATTATGAGTTCTAACAAAACAGTAGAGATTGAGTTTCCCCAAACTCATCCATCTATTAGCTACGCCTCTGGCATGGGGGCATATGAAGACTAAGTTCAGCTATTAAATTATGTGTCCCGGTAATGCGTCCCGGATTATATTAAATTGATATAGCAAAATCAATTTGGTATTTTACTCATAAAGCTATGGCAAACAATACCTAACAATTAGTAGACATGTTAATGAAATCATGCATACTAAGTGCCTAAGAACTTTGTACAAGACCCTGTGACAGTACCAACAATATACTGCTATAACCTGATAAATCTACTAATGAAATTAGTACCACTAATTTCGAATCTTCCACAAGAATACACAGTAGACAACAGATATACCAAATATAAATGTAACCAGAATTATTGCAAAGAAGACTAACACTAAGTCAACTAAGAAATATATCAAAGAACAAATCTGTAACTATCACTTGATAACAATACCAAGAATATGCCAAAGTAATCTCTGATCCTACACACAGATTTATATCATACTCTACCCAACCAAATTCTGTTAATATCAGATTATCAATAAGAATAGATCAACATATACTAAACAAGATAGTACACAACAACCCAGACCTATCACATGCAAATCGGAAAACTAAATAACACAAGATTAACAGATATTAGAAGAAGAAATTAAAGAGCAGAGATACAAGTAAAAACAGAGGAAGAGAAGAAGATGGACACAGAAGATTTTATCGTGGTTCGGCCAAAACCCGGCCTACATCCACGTTGAGCCCTTTGCAAGAGAACCCTCTCCACTATATATGAGTCCTTACAACAAGATTCAACCAGTTGATACCTCACACAACTCAGAATCACTCAAGAACTCTAGATCTATTTGTTACAACCGAGATCAGATCTCACAAAGCTCTCAGATTCTACGAATCACACAAGAACACACTCAACCTTTTCTTGAATCAGTGTAGAAACACTCAGATCTTACAGAGAACATTTATCTCACCATGATTACACAAAATCAGACTCGGTTTCACCGAGAAACACTAAGATCACACAAAGAAAAGTTTGAGAGACTTCTCGTGCGAGAGAGAGAGAGGATATGTTGAACAAAAATTGATCAGAAAACAGAATGAATAGTTTTCGTCCCTTTCTCTCTCCTGTTCCCTTATATAGCCTCATCTGATGAGTCAGCTCAGCAATCTCCCTAAGCCAGTGAATGCTTGCCACCTTGGATTTCATCACGTGACACACCGACTTATCTGATTTCATCTGATGCTCAAAACGCAACGTATTGATCTGGTCAACTTCAGTCCACGCTTGGTTAAGGTATTGACATAGACCTTGGATCTGATTTGGGCTTCTGAGTTGGGTATCAATTGGGCTTCTTGTTCGGGCCTAACTATTGCAAGATGGGCTAACCCATCATTACACCCTGCATAAAAGAAAAAGCCTCGAGTAAATCGGATGCACTGTGCATACCCAGTCCAGAATCCAGATCATTGCAACATTATCAATTACCAATAAATGTGCGCTCAAATCCAATCAATAACAGAAAACCTCAATCACAATTCACAAAAGACAACCTCCCCAGGATCACCTACCAGTTGCTCCTCTACTACCACGTATAAAAAGTTCATAAGCTGACCATCCTTTACAAGTACTTGAAATCTCTGTATCTACTCAGAATTGAATTTTACAAGTACTTTATAAGAGTCATACTGATCATCCTTGGATTGGGATGGAGATTTCAGTTATCAGATATATCATCCAAATTCCAATACAGAATTAGTAAGAAATATAAGATAATCAACGGAAATTGTAGCACTATATTTGATCCTAACACCAATAGTTTGGTGAATTTAGCTTCAAAAATTTCAAATTGCACGATTAGCAGATTCCATAAACAAAACATACATAGAATTATCCAAAATTCGAAGTATTTGAAGTATGTTGGAAATCTGTGGGAAGAAAAAATTCTAACTATCATTAATTAATTAATTAATTAAATTGAAGCTATTTGAAATAAACTAACATCTTGAAACAGATCAGAAGTGATTAGACAAGCCCAGTTTCCTCCAACTATCATAAGTCATTCATAGCAACAGTAACCTCACAAACAAGTGAAAATTAATCTACCTCTAATGGTGCCAGCATATTCAGTCCTGCCCCATGAAACCTTTAATCACAAAATGCCAATTATCTCACTCCTTAAACAACTACTACTTACACAGCGAATCACACACAAGAAGTAGAGTTTGAAGTCATGGGAAAGCATTATAAATATATTGACCCATCTCAACAAGAATCTAAAAGGAAACAATAATACTAATCAAGCAACTAATCATCAACCAAATCCATATGAAATTGAAGCACATAATTTTTTTTTTTTTTTGAAAGGCAATTTATTGAACAACCAAACAGAACAGAGGCAAAAGCCAACCTACAAACCGGAAGGCAAAAACCAACCAACCAGCATAAATTAACATAAATACTTGAAAAGGCTTCCATTAAAAACAAATTTCACTTTTCAAATCTCAGGTCTTTATGTGAGCAGGAATACCTATATTCGTGCAGGAGTTGCTGAATGGAAGATTACCAATCCAGTTCACATAGTATGCTCCTTATTGTAGTTATAGCCTATATATCATCTTTTCACAGTATTTTTAAATTATTATTTTTTCATTAAAAAGAGTTGTCTATTGTATGAATGACAAGCATACATAATTAGCTATACAAAAAGAAGGCATAAAAATGAAAGCTTCATGAGAAAGAGAATGTAAGATCTATTAATACTGGCGGGGTAAAATGTGTGGATAACTTAGAAAATGGGAGAGACTGGAGCATTAGAGCATGGAGGACAAAGGTTGAGGAATGAGTATTGGATATCGTTTATGGATATCCATGCCCATCCAGATCCATTATAGATTTTAATATTTTAAAAATGTAATTATTAATTCTAATTATATAAGTTATTATTGGCTTTTGTTAACTTTAACCGTTAACTACATTTATATCCCGAAATAACTAAAATATCCTTGAAAACTTATTTATCTTTTCTTTTATTATTTAAAAATATTAAAAAAAAAATTATTTAAAAAATTTTAAAAATCGGTACAATTTTTATTTATTTTTTATTTTTTTTATTTTTTTTATTTTTTTTGCTAAGATAGGTTATGTGTAATTACTTATATTTATAATAACACAAATAATGAGTAAAAAGTATAGACATGGAAATAGGCCATGCGTATAGATACGGAGATAGGTCCTGCAACCATATCAGTTTCAGAAGAATTATGGATATTTATGGATAGAGCAAATTGCACTCAACCTCCTTGAGGTTTGGCCTCTTGCATCCAGAAACAACTTTATCATTAATTAACACTTACACCCCTACCGTTAGATCAAACTTAACTATTGACAAACTGTTACCTTTAAAAAACTAAACTACCACTGATTCCTATATTTAATTAATAAATAAATAAATAACTATAAAAAAAAATAAAAAAAAAACATAAATGGATCTCCGCCATCCATCTCAAACATGGATGATGGAGATCAAATAAAATTTTAAATAATTGAAAATTGAATTGAATTAAAATATATATAAATTAAAAGAAAAATAAAAATTTAAAAACAAAACAATTTTAACAAGCTAAAATAAAAATAAAATTTAAAAACCGGAAAAAAAATATCATTATTTGTGCCGGTGAGATGTATCATGGTCTCAACACCTATACAAACAATGATTTTTTTTTTTATTTTTTTTTCCAGTTTTTCAATCATTGCCTAATTATATTTATTTTTACCTTTCATTTTCAATCTTCAAGGTTCACACACGCACCAATGAGTCAAACTTACATTTAGTGAGGATAGGTCTTCATTTAGCTTGTTGTTGTTCCATCGATATTCCTCACGGAGGCAGGTGACTACGCAGAAATTGGGCTCTCCCAGTTCTATTATTGTACTAGGTACATTGCTATGACTACTAGCTAAAATGGTATAGCAACTAGGTATTTGATTTTCAAAGCTTTTTCCGTTTATAATAAGTGGTGGTCCGTGGTTGGGAATTGAAGTGACTACTAACTAAAATGGTATAGCAGATTAGTATTTGATTTTCAAAGCATTTTCCATTTATAATTGGTGGTTGGGAAGTGGGGTTCTTTACAAAATAAGGTTGAAAGAAAAATAATAAAAGTTATGGTACGTTCTAACTTAATGATATGCATGCATAATCTAGCTATCTTAATGTCATTTAGCTTCCTCCATAATGAAATTAATTAGTGAGATTACGTCTAATTAAATAATTCCTAGCAAACATTTGAAATTATGATGGATATATATATAAGTACATTTCTCAACATATTTTGATAAGGTTAATTGGTCTTAGACTCTTAGGCCATCTATGATCTATAGATAAATTAATATTCTTCACATCTACAATTCAATAAAAGTTTGTACTACTACATTATATATTTTTAAGAAAAATTACAACAACAAAAAAAGGATATTCTTCACACCTAAATTTCTCCATTATTCACACACATATATATCTCCATATATAAGCAATTTTCATTTTCATTTTAAAACATATGAGACCACTTTTCCTTCTTCTTTTTTTCCTTTTAGTATCTTTTTTTTTTTTTTTTCTAATTTTTCCTTTGAAATAAAGTAAAGAATATTTCTGTTTACAAACAATCAGACACCACACAGCACCGATGCTACTTCATCCTAATGAGGAATAACAGGCCCAAATTGAATTTTACACTAATCAAGTGATTTATTTATTTAATTAGATCTTCCATCATCATCAACCTCTTCTCCAACTGGTATTAAAAAAAAAAAAACATAAAGTTTGCAAAATCTCCAGTCGTATATATGTTTTTGATTAATGAAGATTTTTGATTGTTGCAGAAGTGGAGGGAGGTGGAAGAAGCATCACCATTAAAGGACTTCATTGTAAAGTCGTGGAGACAATGCTGTTTGGGGAAACAGGTTATATTATACAATTTTCAGAAAAGCAAAAACAACTACATCATATATAAAGGTGACAAATGGCCAACTCTTAGGCCTCAGCAAGTCTCTATACTAATAAATTCATGAATTAAGTATCACGAATTTAAATTAATTTAACCTAACCTTTTTCACAATTTTGTTTTGTAGAATAATAAATTAAAAAAAAAAAAAAAAAAAAAAAAAAAAAAAAAAAAAAAAAAAAAAAAACTCGGTAATGAATGAATACTCTGATCATGCAGCAACCATATATACGCACCCTCCTCCAGAAAAGTAGTACATAGAATCCCAATGGCTCGACACAAATACTTTTTCAAATAGGTGAATATATTTATGATATGACAAGCTTTAAATTTTTTTTAAGCTCGACATGCACAATACGGAGACCATAATATTTATTTTCTTCAAAAGCAAGATATGCATATATATATACAGTCTTTCTATTATCAGTTCGAACTGACAATAAATATATCAGTTCCTTACATATGGGTCATTGGATTTAAAAGATGCTTTGATAAGTGCATGCAGCCAAGTCAAAGTATTTAAATCCAATGGCCCACATGCAAGGAACTGATATATTTATTATCAGTTCGAACTGATAATAGAAAATATATATATATATATATATATATATATATTTATGATCTGATTTTGACCTATTCATGGTCATCAATTCACAAGTAAAGTATAACAAGGACATCCTGAAAATTAAAGACAAATACGGTGGGACACGGATTATTTATTCAAATATCTACTCCTAACAAATCGTGAGAAAAACTCTCCACACATAGTTATGATGGTGGGACTCGAATCACCCATCATCAATGTAAAGGGAGATGCACCACCACCTATGCCAAGAGAGTGATTTGAATCTATATAATTATTTATTTATATTTATTTATTTATTTTGTAATATATATAGATTGGGATTTTGGTGGGTGGTTGCGGATTTGTATAATTTTCTCAGAATTTGTGCTTAAACAAAGATTGGCTATAGGCTATGACCGAATCAAATCAAAATAAGATGATGTTAAAAATAATAATAATAAATATAAATAAATAAATAAAAATTATTAGGTTTATAATTATTTGAATATTTGGTTTCACTCTAATTTTTATTTTATTTTTATTTTTTATAAACTCAAATATTCAACACACATAAGTACATAACTAGTCAACTACCACAGCTGCTCTGATGTGGGCCTTTGGGCGTGCTTTCTTTCTCTGTTTTTCTTCTTCTTTGCCTTGTCTTTAAAAGGCTGCGACAGTGATTTGTTGTGAAGCCTCTGTCGTTGCTTTTTGAGGTAGCAGTGCAACTGCTTCTGTTCTGTGTTGTTGGCTGGTTTGGCCTCTTGGGTTTGAATATAGTTGATTTTCAAAAAAAAAAAACTACCAAAGCTGCTCTAGTACTTATTAAAAGAAAGTAGAAAGTAGAAGCAATACTGAAGAGAAACAGAGTATTTGAGAGAAAATGATTCTGAGATATTTTGTCAGAATGAATTGAATTGAATTAAATGAATCTTAGATACAAAGTCTTTATATACATGTCTAGGTTCACTGAATAATCAGAAAGTGTGAAGGAGCACAAAACGTGTGCTCTCAAAACATTCGTAACAACCAGCTGACATGGTGATGTAGTAAAAATTGCTCTCAATTAAAATTAAGTTCGTTCACTGGGATCGGTGATTCAACTAGTTAAAACTACTTAGTCTAGGGAAAAATTAAAACTAATCTAAGTGCGTAAAATTAAATTACATAATGCTTTTGAGTTGGAAAAGTGATTTGGTTTCTTGAAAATCCTTAAAAATGTAAACTTGTAAGCTAAAAATGTAAACTTTAACCTAAAGATGCAAACTTGAACAATAAAAATGTAATCTTGCAACAAAAAAAACTAAGTTAGACACAACAAGCAACACACAACGTATGGATATGTGGGAGAAATCACTAGGGAATTAATATAACGTTCTTAGACCACTCAATGTCCTTACTTAGTCTCATTAAGCACTTCAAATCCAATTTTAGGGCTTGTTTATCATTAAGAGCTAGGTTCTTACCATTGCCTCCACAAGGTCATGTGCCAAGCAATGGTCATCACCCATTAATTATATAAACTCTAAGCCAAAACAACATGGCATGGTCATGCACATATTATCTTTCTCAATTACCAACTCATAATTAGAATTAAGGTGGAAAGGTCTTTCACACCAAAACCCAATTTCATAGATAGCTTACACTACACACCCACATCAATTGTGGTCACAAAATAATATGAGTAGTAGATAAACTCAAATTAATCAAGTAAAAGAGACTAAAATTGAATTGAATTAAGAAATAGACTAATTAGTTCATAAAGTGGTCAAATACGATTACATTAATCCCCTAGCTAAATGATTAGTTACACATCAATGGAGAAATGAAAGAGAAAGCAAAAGAGTAGAGAAAACCCATTTCCTTGAGAGCTTCCTTTTCCTTGCAAAGCCTCCAAAGATGGATGGAATGGTGGTGGAGAAGGAGAAAATGTGGAAAGATGATGAAAATGGTGTAGAAAGGTGGTAGCTTGGGTGAATTTTGTAAGGTGGAAGGTGATGGAAGATGAGAGGTTTCCTTTGGGTGAGAAATCAATTTGGGATCTAGGGTTTTTAGAGTGAGAGAGTGTGTTTTTAGCTAAAAGAAAATGATATATATATAGTGGGAGCCAAAAACTGAGTCTGAAACCCGTCACTTGATGAGCTGGCACGCTAAAGTCGCTGTCACGTTGGCTGGCAGGGGGCGAATACCATGGGGGCGAAGATCACTGCCTCTGACGCGAAAAAAAATAAGGTCGCCCCCATGTTCGCTGGCAGGGGGCGAACATGGGGGCGAACTTGGCCTGGGAGAATTTCTTCGCAGCCTTCCCACTCCATTTTTGCTCCATAAATTGCTCAATCCTTGCACACTTGCCTCCGAACACTGCAAACTTGCGAAACGACTAATTTCGAGCCATTAGAACTCGATTTTTACCCGAGAATCGAACAAAAGCGACGGACATGGGGGCCAAAATCTAGTATAGAAATGGCTCGATCACATGGCAGCAATCTGTTATTAGCTAATGTCAGCTGGGAATCTTCTGAAGAATTCTGTTATGAGCTGGAGAGCTGATATTCGGACAGCTAAGGGTCACAGCTCAAAATGAACTCCACTCATCTCTATAGTTTTGCTGTCACCTAGCTGATGGATATTAGCTTGATGTCTAACATCCCCCTTCAAACTGGACATGGGTGGAGCCAATACCAGTTTGCTTCGTAGAATGCTAAATCTACTGATGCCTAGAGGTTTTGTGAGGACATCTGCAATCTGATCTGCAGTAGGAATATATCGAACATCCAATTCTTTCATTTCCACCTTGTCTCTGACAAAATGCAAATCCAACTCTATGTGCTTGGTTTTAGAGTGAAATACAGGATTCTTGGCTAATGAACCAGCTCCTGTGTTATCACACCATAGTATTGGTGGTGTGTGCAGAATAACACCAATTTCTTGTAACAGAGCCTTTAACCAGGTTACTTCAGCAGTAGCTTGAGCCAACGATCTGTATTCAGCCTCACAACTTGATCGAGCCACCACCTTTTGCTTTCTAGAGCTCCATGACACAAGGTTGCCACTTAGATATACACACCAGCCACTAGTAGACTTTCGATCATCTAAGTTGCTTGCCCAATCAGCATCAGAAAAACCTTCCAGTGATAAGAACTGAGGGTGTTGAAGAGGCTTGAAGTGAAGACCAAGAGCAATGGTGCCCTTAACGTACCGTAACACTCTTTTGCAAGCCTGCCAATGTGTAATTGTAGGGGCTGCCAAGTACTGACTTAGTCTATTCACAACAAAAGAAATGTCTGGCCTGGTCAGAGTTAAATATTGCAGTGCACCCACTATGCTCCTATATGTGGATGGTTCTGAGAAGGGATCACCGTCACCCTTTGTGAGCTTGGTGCCTGTGACCATAGGAGTAGGACAAGGGGTACAATCGGTCAGCTTTGTCCTCTTCAGAAGGTCAGCTGCATACTTTTGTTGAGTGAGATAAATCCCATGTTCTGTACGTGAGGCCTCAAAACCAAGAAAGAAGTTTAGTTCACCCAAATCCTTAAGGGAAAACAGCCGATGAAGATCCTTCACTGCCTTGTTAACCATTTCCTTGTCATTGCCAGTTAGTAAGATATCATCAACATAAACTAGAAGCAATAGCAGAACTGAGTCTTTTCTGAAAATAAACAAGGATGTGTCTGCTCTTGAGTTGACAAAGCCCCAGGCTGTTAAGGCATTCTTAAGCTTCTCAAACCAAGCTCTTGGAGCTTGTTTGAGCCCATATAATGATTTGAGAAGCCTGCACACATGATTAGGATGATTAGAATCGACATATCCTTCCGGCTGTTCCATAAAAACTGTTTCGTGTAGGTCTCCGTTGAGGAAGGCATTGTTGATGTCGAGTTGCCTTATATCCCAGCTGAATACAACTGCCAAGGACAAAATTACTCTAATTGTAGAGGACTTCACCACTAGACTGAAGGTTTCCATGAAATCAATTCCGGCTGTTTGGTGAAAGCCCTTAGCAACTAGCCTTGCTTTGTATCTTTGAACCGTGCCATCTTGATTATACTTCACTCTATACACCCATTTGTTCCCAACCGTGTTCATATTGTCCAGTCTTGGAACAAGAGTCCATGTATGATTTCTTTGAAGAGCAGCAAACTCTTCTTTCATTGCAGCTGTCCATTTTGGATCAGACAAAGCCTCAGTGACAGAGGAAGGTTCCTTCATGAGGGACTCAGATGTATAGGCAGTCGGCTGCACCTTATTTGTCTTAGATCTAGTCTGCATGTGGTGTGTGGACTGAAGTGGAATCGGTTTTGTAACAATGTTCTTGCTCACAGTATGATGTGTAGGTATGAAAAGGTACAGCAGGTATATCTTTGAGACTTTGATCCAGAGTATAAGACTTTTCAAAGCTAGGAAATGATTTTGGAACTGACACAGCTTTGTTGCTAGACAAGAATTCATTAGCAGTAGACACTATAGAGAGAGGTAGACTAGAATGAGACTGTCCAGAAGAAGAGGAGCAAGTAGGAAACATATTGGTATAAGGAAAATCTAACTCATTGAAAATAACATTTCTAGAAATATAGATTCTACCACTAGGATGTAAGCATTTGTATCCTTTGTGAGTGTCACTATACCCAAGAAACAGACATTTGATGGAGTGGAAATCAAATTTGTGGTGATTGTAAGGTCTTAAAAAAGGAAAACATGCACATCCAAAAGTTCTGAAGAATTTGTAATCAGGGCTGCGTTTGAACAAGAGCTGAAATGGAGACAAGTTATTAAGAAGAGGAGTAGGTAGTCGATTTATGATATACACGGCTGAGTGGAAAGCCTCCCACCAAAAAGTTAATGGCATTTTGGCTTGTGCAAGAAAAGTGAGTCCTACCTCCACAATATGTCTATGTTTTCGTTTTGGTGTTCCATTTTGTTGGTGAGTGTGAGGACAAGAATGTCTGAAATTAATTCCTAGCTGCTCTAGATATTTGTCTAAAGGCCTACACTCACCTCCCCAATCACTTTGAACACACTTGATCTTCCTATCGAACATTAGCTCAACATGTTTTTGAAAGAGGATAAACATATCCTTAACTTGAGACTTAAGGGTGAGAGGATATATCCAAGTATATCTAGAATAGGCATCAATAAAGTGTACATAATACTTGAATCCTTGACTAGAGTTGTGTGGTGAAGGACCCCATACATCAGTAAAAATCATCTCTAAAGGAGCATTATACACTGTTTTGGATGAGCTAAAGGGCAGTTGGTGGGCTTTCCCACATTGGCAAGCATCACAGAAAACTGGTGAAGATTGTGATGCATGTGGTATTTGTAGTTGGCTTAGGATTTGCTTTACAATGGTAAATGATGGATGTCCTAACTTATTATGCCATGTACTTATCATACATTCTTGATTTGAGGAAGGAGAAACACTGCAAGCATTTATTTCATTTACATGACACTCTTCAAAATGAGACAAAGAAGACTGCTGTGGCACACATGCTAAATGAGACTGCTGTGACACACAAGTTGCAGCAACTTTGTCATCATTCGTAGAACCAAAGACTATACAAGGAGTGTTTATTGCCTTGCAATGAGCACAACTAAATTTTGAACTGAAAACTGAGGACTTTACAGCATTACAATACTAACACTTATTAGACATAACATTTTTTGACGTAAGAAAAGCTTGTAGCTTGGAGGAACTTGACATTTCAGCTGTGGAAAGATCCAGCTGATATAGGCCATTTTTCAGGCCCCCTTGCAAGAGAACTTTCTTCGTTTTCATGTCCTTGATCACACAAAATTCAGAGTTAAACTCAACAACTACATCATTGTCTTTTGTGAATTGTGATATGCTCAAGAGGTTCTTTGTTATGGAAGGAACATGCAATATGTCATTCAAAATAATGGTGTCTGTGGTGTAGTGTGTGAGGTAATAACAGAGGAACCAACATGTGAAATGTTGAGTTTAGCACCATTACCTACAACCAGCTTATCATTTCCTTTGTAGTCTGACCTCTGAGCAATGTTTTGAGCATCGGCTGTGATGTAATTGCTGGCACCGCTGTCCATAAACCAGGATGGATCCATGACTGTGCTTGGTGAAGCAATAAAGGCACCAGGATATACGTTGCTGGCTGAGCTGTTCTGGATTGAATCTGAGTAATGTTGTCCAATATGAGCCTGAAAATTGTTGTTCATATTGTTGTTAAATTGACCAGTTCCTCTGTAAGTCTGACCACGACCATTTCCTTGCTGTGTTGCATATTTTGCATACTAAGCCCTTGGAATGCTTGATCAAATCTCTTGTAGCAAGAGGAGACCACATGACCTGTTTTTCCACATAATTGACAAACAAAATTTGATCCTCCTCTATTTCGACCATGACCTCGGCCTCTTGATTTGCCTCTCATATTGTTTCCTCTAAAGTTCGAGTAGTGTGCTTGAGCTTGACTAAAATCAAGAGTCATAGTTGTGTGATGTTGAGCAAGTCTGCTCTCATAGCTCATCAGAAGAAACTGAGCTTCTTCAACTGTGATATGGCCTTGTCTAGCTGTGATAGTAACAACAACAACATCGTATTCAATGCCAACACCACCAAGGATCTGAGAAATCAGCTCTTCCTCTGATAGTGGTTGTCCTACTGCTGCAAGATTCTCACTTAGAGTTTTCATTTTTAGGACGAATTCACTGATAGACAAATTGCCTTTCTTTGTGTTCTGGATTTCATGCCTCAATTGAAGTGCTCTGGCTTTGGATTGTTGAGCAAATAGATTTTCAAGAGTTTTCCAGATATCATACGCAGTTGTACAATGAGTAACTTGGCCAAAAACTGATTCACTTAGTGTTGAAAACAGCCAACGTACGAAGAGTTGATCTGTCTTCTTCCGGGCCATGTATTCTTCATTAATTGATTGAACAACCTCACTGGAGTCACTGCGACAGCTTTGAACATATTTTGGTGGACACTTACCAGGATTTAGCACAAAATCTTCCAAATTGAAGGCACGAACAGCGGCCAGAACTTGAAGTTTCCAGAAGTTGTAGTTGTTCCGATCAAGTTTGATTGGAAGCTTGAAATTGAGATTTGTCGGTGACTTTTTCTTAGAAGAAACACCATTGGTGTGCTCACTAGCAGTATTTGAACGATTGCCTGAGCTTGTATGCGAGTCCTCCATTGACAGTTAGTCAATTGAGATCTGATACCATAAAAGAAAGTAGAAAGTAGAAGCAATACTGAAGAGAAACAGGGTCTTTGAGAGAAAATGATTCTGAGATATTTTGTCAGAATGAATTGAATTGAATTAAATGAATCTTAGATACAAAGTCTTTATATACATGTCTAGGTTCACTGAATAATCAGAAAGTGTGAAGGAGCACAAAACGTGTGCTCTCAAAACATTCGTAACAACCAGCTGACATGGCAGCAATCTGTTATTAGCTGATGTCAGCTGGGAATCTTCTGAAGAATTCTGTTATGAGCTGGAGAGCTGATATTTGGACAGCTAAGGGTCACAGCTCAAAATGAACTCCACTCATCTCTATAGTTTTGCTGTCACCTAGCTGATGGATATTAGCTTGATGTCTAACACTTATTATTAATTAAAAATATTATTAAAGCTGTGATTTCTTACGTTTGAATAATTGAATACATATTGGTTTAGTTTTCAGCATTATTAGGCACTGATGCTAGAGTGTCAATGTAATTTTCCAATCGAAGGCTCAGATCCCTCTCACCAGTCCAATCAATCACGAGATCCAGCGGCGGACGGTGGCTCAACACATCATCATCAGAGTCCAGAGATGCTTTTAATATATATCTCTTGAGAGAAAGAGAAAATCTTGAGTGGGAATCTTTTCTTACTTTCATTTTCATATCACATGGTTTACAATAGTTTCTTAATTAGAAAGGAAAGAACCCAAAAAAAAATAAAAAACAATCCAAAATAAGAAATTTGGTGATTGAAAAGGTCCCATCTTTCCCAAATAAGAAATTAGTGGTACAGAACCTGCAACAACTTTAATATGATTGAGATTTGAATCAATTCTTGATTTTTGGGTTCTTCCTATCAACTTTAATATAAGTTGTAACAGTGTAACCAACATCACATAGCTTGAAAAATAGGGTTTTTGTTTTTGTTTTTCTCTTTCTCTCTCCAACATCTCCCCTCTGCTTCCCTCTACTCTATTTCAATTCCAATCTGTAGTTGATAGTCATTTATCTTTTAAAGCTCAAAAGGAGTTTTATCACCTATTTGAGATCTTACGTACTGAGAGCAGTGGCGGAAGAGAGTAGAGGCCAGCAGGGGCCATGGCCCCCGCAATGTTTTCAAAAATAAAATAAAATTATGTATATAAAAGTCCTCACTTGGTAATGTTAATACAAAAAAAAAAAAAAAAAAAAAAAAACCAATGATTAACTGTTGCTCCGTTGCTTCTTTGTACATATATCCTAACTCTAGCACACTTCTCTGCACTACTAGTGTTGGTGTAGTTGATGCATTTAATGATGGATGATTTCAACATATACATTGCCTCCTCCATTATTTATTGGTCCTATTAAACTTAACATTCTTTCGATAATCGTATGATTTTGGTATCTAAAATGTGTGTAAATTTTACAGATTATTGTATTTGTTATGGTTTTTATAAAGTTTTATGAGGTGTTAAGTGTATTTTACATTGTCATCTCCCCTGATTTAATTGAAAATTTATATAAACATATTAAATGGTTTTTAGGTTTGTGCTTCATAATAATCCTGACTCTTGAAAATCATAGTTGGCACCATGATTAAGCAACTTAAAACTATTAATTCTTTCTTTAAAAGAAATACGTAGAAGAAATTACTAATTTGATTGTTTTTGTACTTATCATGCATACTGTAAAAATTTGTTAGATACACTTTGGCCCCCCCATCTTCGAACTTCTAGTTCCGCCCCTGACTGAGAGGCTGCTACTTGATATCCCTGCGACACCCCAAGAGAGTTTGTATGAGACACCTTCTTTTGATGAGGTGAGGTTCTTTTAAAATCTGTGTTCAATTGCTTAGATGTTTCTTTTAGGTATTGCTTCAAGCAATATCAGCAGACCTTTTTGATCCTTGTGTACATGCAGTCTTCCTTTTATTAAGTGTCTATAGCACTGAAAGGTGTATTTATATTTCCATTTTGTTGTTTACTTTTGATAATAGGTGGACATACAAGCCCTTGCACATGCTGTTAAGATTACAAGACAAGGAGCGGTTGATAGCTTTAGATTTGCTCGGGGTGATCTATTTCAGGCATTCAGGTTCATAATTTTTCGGTGTACCATCTATGAACATTCTTAAATAACTTATTTCCATTTAACCCCTCTAATAAGCTCATTTTTTGATCAATCTTCTGTTGTTTTCTTTTACTTTTAAGGTTCTTACAATTTAAATATGAACTTGAATGAATAGTCATACAATAAAGAAAGAGTAAAAGGAAAGGGAAGTAGCTTGTTTCTTAAATTTGTCGGCCCTCTGAAACTATTATTACTTGTGAAATGATAGAGGTGGAGGGGCAATTTGATCTTGCCTCTTCCATCCAAACACACTATTTTGCTTATTTTCAGAAAAGCAAAAACAACTGCATCCTACGTGTATATAAAGGTGACAAATAGCCAACTCTTAGGCCTCAGCAAGTCTCTATAGTCGATACTAATAAATTCATGAATGGATGTTTAAGTCACGAATTTAAATCTTGATTTTAAATTAATTTAACCTAACCCTTTTCAGAATATTATCAACTTATGCAAATTTAAAACAAAAACAAAACAAACGATCTGATTCTGACCATAATATTTCCCATCTGTAAAAGCAAGATATATATCATTTATGATCTGATTCTGACCTAAAAGCAAAGCATGATAAGGACAATCCTTGAAAATCAAAGAAAAATGTGTTTGGTTCTGAATTCAACTACTCATTTATTTTATTTTTGTCAGATTTTATTTTTAATAACAGAGGTTGATGATGATGATGGCAGATCTAAATAAATAAATCACTTGGTTAGTGTAAAATTCAATTTCTTACACGGATTGGTGTGGTGGGCCAGTCGATGAAGTAGCATCGATGCCGTGTGGTGTCTGATTGTTTGTAAACAGAAATATTCTTTACTTTATTTCAAAAAAACTATATATATAATCTTTACAGGAGAACCAAATCGTTTCCTTAACCTTCACGCCTCCATTAAAACGCACTCTCTCTCATTTACTTGTCAAAAAAACCACTCTTTTTTTTTTCTTCTCTATGCATTTAAGCCCTCTCTCAGTCCACAAAACAAAACCCCATCTCTGATTTGCTTCTCATTTATTGACTCTTCTTGTTTTCCTCAAAGTCTCTCTTTATAACCCCTCAAAGAATTTCTCTGGAAAGAAAACGTAAAAAGGCAAAAGAAGAAAGAAAGAAAAAAAAAAAAACAGGGGAGGTGAAAACAGAGTTTTTGTTTTTGTTTTTTTTTTTCTCTTTCTTTCTCTTTTTTTGGATCTTTCTTAGGATTTCTCCTTCTTTCTCTCCAATATTTCCCCTCTGCTTCCCTCTGATCTCTTAAGAGTTCCTTTTCGTGTCTTATAAGTTATAAATATGTTTTTCTCTTAGCAACAACTTCTTTCTTTTTCTTACTCTGTTCAAATTTTACGTGCAATGGTGATTTTCTAAATCAATATGCAAAAATCTCAAATTCTGTTGATATCTAATCATGTTAGGAATTTGTATGTGGAAGCAATGTACTGCAACTTAAAGTAGAGACTTGAGAAAAATAGAGAAAAACTGAACACATAATTTTTACGTGGTAAAACCCCCAAATTAATCTGAGGGAAACATCCACGGGCAAAGACTAGAAGGATTTTATTAGACCACAAATGATTACAACCTCTCTCTAATATTTTAGGAGAGAATTAACAACAACCTTTCTCTCACACTAGAGGAAAGAACACATTAGGGAGAAGAGAAGAGAAGAGCTTGGGATGAAGATTGGAGAAGCAAATGGGTGCTATTTATAGGCAAATAACCAACCCAAAAGTCTTCATACATAAATGAATGTAGTTGTGGGAATTAACCACCATCCACCAACATTTAATTCTCTTTTTCACAAGGTCATATTTCCACCGAAATGTAGTGGTGAAAATTGACTTCAAACTTTTTCTACATTCTCCCACTTGAAGTCATCTTTTCACAGTCTGTTTATCCTTCCGATCTTTGCTCAAATTCCTGTTGCTTACGTTTCTGCTAGACCATAGGAAGATCTACACCATATGAACTTGTCAGTATTGATAGGCTTGGTCATTACATCTGCTAGATTCTCCTTGGTGTGTATCTTTTGCATATCCACACTACCGTCTTCCACTACTTCCCGAACAAAATGATATTGAACTCCTATGTGCTTGGTTTTGGAATGAAAAGCTGGATTCCTTGCAATGTGCAAGGCACTCTGACTGTCACAAAACAAAATGATCTTCTCTTGTTTGTGCCCGAGTTCCTCCATTAGCCTTTTAATCCAAATTGCTTCCTTACAGGCTTGTGTAGCTGCCATGTACTCTGCTTCAGTTGTAGATAGAGCCACAACTGTTTGTAACTTGGAAATCCAGCTCACAGCTCCTCCTGCAATTGTAAACACATATCCAGTAGTAGATTTTCTTTCGTCGAGATCTCCAGCAAAATCCGAATCCACATAACCCCTGACAGTAAATTCTGATCCTCCATAACATAATGCAACATCTGAGGTTCCTCTGATGTATCTCAGAATCCTCTTCACAACATTCCAATGCTCTATACCAGGATTCGCCATGTGTCGACTAACTGCTCCCACTGCTTGTGCAATGTCTGGTCTTGTACATATCATAGCGAACATCAAACTTCCCACTGCTGAAGCATATGGCACTCGAGACATTTCCATCCTCTCCGCTTCATTGCTAGGACTCATACTTGAGGATAATTTAAGATTCAAAGGAAGTGGGGTAGAAATTGGCTTACAATCTTGCATATTGAAGCGTCGCAAAATTTTCCTCAAGTAGTTCTTTTGAGAAAGCCAAATCTTCCTGTCTTTTCTGTCTCGGTAAATTTGCATCCCTAGAATCTTGTTTGCTGGTCCCAAATCCTTCATATCAAACTCCCTAGCCAACTGTGCCTTTAATCCTTGGACTCGATCTTTGTTGGGGCCTGCTACCAACATGTCGTCCACGTACAACAATAGGATAATGAAATCACCATCACCGAACCTCTTGTAATAAGTACAATGGTCTGAATTTAGTCTGTTGTACCCAAGGCTTATAATGAAGGAATCAAATCTCTTGTACCAACACCTCGGCGCCTGTTTGAGACCGTACAGAGATTTGGTTAACCTGCAAACCAAGTTCTCCTTGCCTTTTTTGACAAAACCTTCTGGTTGGAGCATATAAATTTCTTCTTCAAGTTCTCCATGAAGAAATGCAGTTTTCACATCTAACTGCTCTAAATATAGATCAAACACAGCACTCATAGCCAGGACTACTCTGACTGTTGTAAGTCGAACCACAGGGGAAAATATCTCATTGAAGTCAATACCTTCTTTCTGAGCATATCCTTTCACCACTAGTCTTGCACGATATCGCTCCACTTGGTCATTGCCATCTCGTTTGATCTTATAGATCCATCTGTTTCCGATGGCTTTTCTTCCATGTGGTAGTGGAACAAGCTCCCATGTCTTGTTCTTGTATAGAGCTTCAATTTCTTCCTGCATTGCTGTCATCCATAAAGATGCATCTGAACTATTTCTAGCTTCATGGAAAGTCAATGGCTCTCCATCCTCTGTTAGAAGACAGTATGCTACATTGCTCTCTGTAACATACTCTGAGTGCCATACTGGTGGTCTCCTCTCTCGAGTTGACCGTCGAACTTCTGGGGCCTCAGACTCATCTGTTACTTGTGTCTCGTGCTCTGGTTCTGCTTCAGAAGAAATTGAATCTTCTTGTTCTGGATTATTTTCCACCTGAACATCAGTAGTCTCTGAATTTTCTTTTGAAGTGATGTTGTCTTCTTCTTTCTGGAGTTGATCTTCTGCAAATATAACATCTCTGCTAATGACAACCTTGTGGGCAGTGGGATCCCACAGGCGATACCCCTTTACTCCATCAGCATACCCTAAGAATATACATCTTCTGGATTTCGGATCCAGTTTTGTCCTTTCTTGGGCATTGTACATCACGTACACAGGACATCCAAATGAATGTAGATTTGAATAATCAGCTGGCTTACCAGTCCACATCTCCATTGGTGTTTTCAACTCAATTGCTATCGATGGAGATCGATTTATCACATAACAGGCGGTTTTGGCTGCTTCTGCCCAAAATGAATTAGATAGGCCTGCAGTCCTCAACATAGCTCTTATTCTTTCGGCAAGAGTTCTATTCATCCGCTCTGCCACTCCATTTTGCTGAGGAGTGTATGTGACAGTGAATTGTCTTTCAATACCTTCTTGCTTACAAAATGCAAGAAACTCGCCATCTGTATATTCTCTTCCATTATCTGTCCTCAAACACTTGATCTTCTTTCCAGAATCAAGTTCCACCCGCGCTTTGAAGGCTTTAAATACTTCAAACACATCTGACTTTCTCTTGATCGGGTATACCCAACATCTTCTGGAGTAATCATCAATGAAAGTCACCATGTACTTTGCTCCTCCTAGGGATATATCTGGTGATTCCCAGACATCAGAATGAATCAAGTCTAGAATGCATTTGCTTCTAGCAGTAGAACTGCTAAACTTCAATCTATGCTGCTTACTTGTGACACAATGCTCACAGAATGGTAGATTCACTGATTTGAGCCCGAGAAGCAAATTCTGATCAGAGAGAATCTTCAAACCTCGTTCCGAGATATGGCCTAGTTTGCGATGCCATATTATCGTTGACTCTTCTCCATGGTTATTTGATGCAACACATGAATCTGCTTCCTGAAGTGTTTCTCCTTTAAGCATGTATAAATTTGAAGTGATCTTTTCTGCCTTCATAACCACAAGCGCGCCTCTGACAATTTTCAAGATCCCATTTTCTATTTGGGTCTTGCATCCAAGATCATCTAATTGTCCCAACGACAATAGATTCTTCTTCAGGCCCTTCACATGTCGCACCTCCTGAATGGTACGAATTGTCCCATCATGCATCTTTATCTTGATGGTGCCAATACCAGCGATTTCCAAGGCATGATCATTACCCATGAATACAGATCCTCCAGAGACATGTTCATATTTGTGGAACCATTCTCTTCGAGAGGTCATGTGCCAAGTGGCTGCTGAATCTAGAAGCCAAACATCAGTAAACCGTTTTCTACCTTCAGCAACATTATTGCCCTCGCTGTATAAGACTTCACCATCGTCTGAAGTGCTTGCTACACACCCTTGAGAGCTTGATGATTCTGGAGCTCTGTTATCTCCACTCTTCTTCTTGTTATGCCAACACTCACTTTTGACATGCCCTTTCTTGCCACAACTGTAGCATTTGACGTTCTTTCTACTTCTTGATTTTGACCTACCATGATTGTGACTCCCACTAGGGCCACGTTCCGTTGATCTCCCTCTCGTCATTGTTAATGCCTCTGCCTGTTGTGAACCTTTTGATCTATCTTCCTTGTTTTTACGCCTGCTTTCTTCTTCTAAAACAGCGGCTGCAACATCATCAAAGACTAGATACTCCACGAGAATATTGTTCGTGAGGTTGATGATGAGTTGATCATACGAATCTGGTAGACTTTGAAGTAGAAGTTCTGCACGTTCATTTTCCTCTATTTTGTGCCCCAACTCTGTAAGTTGAGAAAATAGAGTATTCATGATGTTGATGTGGTCGGTCATCGATGAAGATTCCGCCATTCGAAGAGTGTAAAGTCTTCTTTTCAAGAAGATTTTGTTGTGTAGTGACTTGGCCTCATATAATCTTGTCAGAGTGTCCCATATCTCCTTTGCTGTCTTCTTCTCTGCTATACTTGATAACACTCCATCAGCTAATGCTAGATGCAAATTGGCAACCGCATTGCCATCCATCTCTTTCCATTTGTTATCATCCGTGATCTCTGCTGGTCTGTCTCCAATTGCTAACAAACAATTGTCTTTCAATAGAATTGCCCTTATCTTTATCTTCCACAACGAGAAGTTACTCCCGTTGAACTTCTCAATCTTGAACTTTGTTGCCATTTTGTTGATACTGAACTGCTTCTCACCAGGATCGAGTTACACTATTTCACCGTGACAGTATCGTATGTGTGAATAGTACCGTATCTGAATAGTACCGTATACTGGAATAGTGACCGTAGTTGTGAACAGTACACCAGGTAGGTTCCCAGGAAAGAGAGGTGGGTCACAATGGTCCTCTTAAATACCAAGTCTTTCCTTAGCCAGAACCTTTCCTAGACATGCACTTTCCACACCACCACACTTATTTCCAGCAACCACGAATACTACCGGGAGCTCTTAGTCAGTAAACTCAAGAACAATTCTTTTCTGATGTGGAAGATCAGTCAATGCTGCAACCACAGAGCATACTAAGAATTTCCTAGAGAATCTGACAACTTAGCAACTTGGAATACAACCTGATGCTCTGATACCACTGTTAGGAATTTGTATGTGGAAGCAATGTACTGCAACTTAAAGTAGAGACTTGAGAAAAATAGAGAAAAATTGAACACACAATTTTTACGTGGTAAAACCCCCAAATTAATCTGAGGGAAACATCCACGGGCAAAGACTAGAAGGATTTTATTAGACCACAAATGATTACAACCTCTCTCTAATATTTTAGGAGAGAATTAACAACAACCTTTCTCTCACACTAGAGGAAAGAACACATTAGGGAGAAGAGAAGAGAAGAGCTTGGGATGAAGATTGGAGAAGCAAATGGGTGCTATTTATAGGCAAATAACCAACCCAAAAGTCTTCATACATAAATGAATGTAGTTGTGGGAATTAACCACCATCCACCAACATTTAATTCTCTTTTTCACAAGGTCATATTTCCACCGAAATGTAGTGGTGAAAATTGACTTCAAACTTTTTCTACAAATCACAATTGAATATGCAAAGGTGGTTTCTGAGCTTGCTTCTTTATCCTGTATCCTTTTACTGCTCCTGCTCTTTGGGTTTTGAAAATATTTTTGATACTCTTCTCTTTTTTAAAATTTATGTTCCGACTGGTATCTGTATATATGTGTGTTTAAGGAAGCATATGAGGAATTCAAGCATGTTCTTCTTCACTCTATACATGGCAAAGATGATCAGACTTCTCTTGTGGCAAATGAGGTGGGATGTAAAGTCTTCTTAGATAACAATAACTTAATGATGTTTCTTTTCTTCTTTTCATTCTTATGTATCCAAGAAAAAGTAAGGTTTTTAAATCTGTCAATCTTTGAATTGGAAAATAGTTTTATGCCTGAAAATGGGAAATGTTATTCTAGATTTTTTTTTTTTTTTTTTTGCAACTCGTTCACATAAATACTACATTGCAAGTGGTGATAGAACAGAAATTCTTATACATTCATTACTTCCTTAACAAGTTACAAAGTGAAAATGGGAACTTAGAAAGAACTGGTTATGAATTGAAACAAAGGATCTTGTTCTATCTATTGGAATTATTTCAAAGAATCTAAAAACGGATATTCTGCTCATATTGAACTTAATCTGAGATTAGGTGGGTTAAGAAAATATCTTATATTTATGAATCGGTATTTTTATTCAATATATCAAAATTGTTAATTCTTTTTTTTTTTTTTTTTGTTGTTGAAGTATTAGCTTATATTTAATGAGCTTATGAGCCTTTGAGTAGATATGGTGCATCCCAATAAGATCTAAGGTGCAATAGCTTGATAATGCCGATTGTGAATTCAATAATATTAGGTGCTTTTATTTTATTTTTATTTTTTAGATTTCTTGAAACTTCAAATATTAAGTGTTTTTAAAGTGTAATAGGTGCCATAATTTTTTAACTTATCCAACATTTAGTAGTTTCCAGCATTGTGATTAAGATAATCACTGTTGTTTCTTAAGAAAATCAGACACAGCTCCTTTCCTCTTAAAGCTAAAAACCATACATCTTTAAGACGTTTAAGAGGAAAGGAGTTCTTTGTTTTTAGCTTTTAATTCAGATGATACCTAACTTAAGATGTATGGTTTTACATGCTGTATATGTTTCAGTGGGCTGAAAAGAGGAGATTAATGTCCTCGATCCGTATTAAGAGCTCATTTTTACCGGGTCATATGCATGTAAATGAGCTCATTTACATGCATATGATCCGGTTGTTTCAATGACATTGAGATATTTGATAAGGTAATCCTCTAGCTTTGGCTGTTAGCCCCTTATTGAATGATTATGATGTGCTCTTGTGCATATCTAAATGTTATGTTTGTATGATTATTCTTCAAATTTCCCCCTATGTTTTGCAGCATACACAAAGATTTTGCTTTCATTAAGGAGTTTTATCACCTATTTCAGATCTTACTAAGAGGCTGCTACTAGAGGAACGCAATACCCCTGCGACACTCCAAGAGAGTTTGTATGAGGCACCTCCTTTTGATGAGATGAGGTTCTTTTAAAATTTTTGTTCAATTGCTTAGATGTTTCTTTTAGGTATCGCTTCAAGCTATATCAGCAGACGTTTTTGATGCTTGTGTACATGCAGTCTTCCTTTTATCAAGTGTCTATAGCACTGAAAGGTGTATTTATATTTCCATTTTGTTGTTTACTTTTGATAATAGGTGGACATACAAGCCCTTGCACATGCTGTTAAGATTACAAGACAAGGAGCAGTTGATAGCTTTAGATTTGCTCGGGGTGATCTATTTCAGGCATTTCAGGTTCATAATTTTTCAGTGTACCATCTATGAACATTCTTATATAACTTATTTGCATTATTTCTCTAACTTCTATATGTTTTTAGTATATCATATACTATTGGCAGTGAGAATTGTTAAGCTGTGATGTGCAGTGTGTACAAACATTTAAAACCATATTTAACCCTCTAATAAGCTCATTTTTTGATCAATCTTCCGCTATTTTCTTTTACTTTTGGGGTTCTCACAATTTAAATATGAACTTGAATAGTCATACAATAAAGAAAGATTAAAAGGAAAGGGAAGTAGCTTGTTTCCTGAAGTTGTCGGTGATGCAGTAAAATGATTTACGTTCAATTTAAATCAAAATTCGTTCACTGGGATCGGTGATCCAAATAGTTGAAAACTACTTAGTCTAGGAAAAATAAAACTACTCTAAGTGTGTGAAAATTAAATTGCATAATGCTTTGGGTTTGGAAGCTGATTTGGATTCTTGCAAATGATTAAAGATGCAAACTTGTAAGATAAAACTAAAAATGTAACTTGAGAAATTAAAAGGCAAACTTGAGAATGAAACTAAGTTAAAAATTAAACTAAGCACAACAAACACACAACGTATGGATATATGGGAGAAAGCACTAGGGAATCAATGCAACCTTCTTAGATCACTCAATGTTCTCACTTAGTCTCATTAAGTACTTCAATCCAATTTTAGGGCTTGTTTTAGAAAATAGATCAATTAAGTTCAAGGGTCCTTCTCATTACTCCCACAAGGTCCTGTGACAAGCAATAGTCAAAACCCATACTTAACACAAAACTCTAAACCAAGTTGACCTAGCATGGTCATGCATAAACCAACCTTCCCAATTACTAAGCTTGTGAGAGAATTAGATGGGATGGCCACCCACACCTAAACTCAACACCTTAAATAAACTAACTCTCAAACCCATGTCCCTTGTGGTCACAACAAAACATGAGTAGAGAGATTAGAGCAATTAAAGCAATAATTGAGACTAAAATCGAATTGAATTAGAGAATAGACTAATTAATTACATAGAGTAGTCCAATATGGTTACATCAATCCCCTAGCTAGAATTAGTTACACATTAATGAAAAATAAACAAAGAAGGGAAAAGTGTAGAGAAAACCCCATAAAGTCCATGTGAGCTTCTCTTGTTCCTTGAGTTCCTTCTCCTCCTTCCTTGAATGAGCTTCCAAAAATAGATGGAAATGGGTATGTGAAAGGAAATATGTGAAGGGAATGATGGAAGAATGTAAAAAGGTGGGAACTTGGGTGATTTTTGTATGTATGGAGGTGATGTAGGAGTGTGGAAAGGTTTTTGGATATGGAGAGGTAATTCCTAGATCTAGGGTTCAAAAGTGTGATGTGTGTGTGCAAAAGGGGTGGAAAGGGTTGTGTGTGTGATGTTTGTCTGATGTAAGGGTTTGTTTTTACAAAGAAAACATGATATATATAGTGGGTGCCAAAAAATAGGTCTGAATCCCGTAACTTAGCTCAGCTGGCATGGATGGTCGCTCCCAAGTTGGCTGTTGGTGGGGGCGACTAGTATGACAGCGAAAATCTCTATCCTTTTGATGCTGAGGAGGTCATTGTCACATTGGCCGTGGGTGGGAGTGACCACATAGGTGCAAAGATCTCTGTCCTGTTGACAAGAAAAGGTCGCTATCAAGTTGGCCGTGGGTGGGAGCGACCATATAGGGTGCGAAGATTACTGCCCAAGGTGCGAAGATTACTGCCCTTGGTGCCAAAAATAGGTCGCTGTCAAGTTGGCCGTGGGAGGGTGCGAACTTCACGGCCACCACCACTTGGAAAATTACAATTAGTACCCCTCAACTCTTCTCTAATCACAAGATCTTCAATATATTCTCCATATCTTCACTTTGACCCCTGATTCTCCAAAATTACGCCAATGCCCCTAAACTCTAAAAATATCTGAAACACTTATTTTATTATATTAAATACCCGGTTTTACCCGAGGAACAAGCACAACAAGTAGGAATTGAGGACCTAAAAATATGAACAAAAATGGTACAATCAGTCGGCCCTCTGAAACTATTATTACTTGTGAAAGAATAGTGGTTGAGGGGCAATTTTATCTTGCCAGCATCCATCCAAACACTCTATTAGTGCACTAGCTACAGGGAGGTTATGAACACTCTATCCCTGTAATTTTGTTTATTTTGAGGCACCCTTTAGGAGAGGCCTTTAAGGTGCATAAACGTGAGTTAGGCCTTTTTCTGAATTTCTGCAACACTATTGCAGCTAATTGAGTTTTTACTTTTTACCAGGCATTGTCTTTCCGTATAAGAATGAGGCAATGAGCAATGGCTTCATCTTTAAAATCTGAAAAAATTTCTTAGTCTATCTTCATAAGTTGTTGCACATTGAGTTATATTTTGAACATTATATAGGTTGTGACTTGTAAGCGACGTACAGTGTCCTCATCCATATCTAGATAATTAATAGTTAAGACATAGGCTACCTTCAGGACCTCATTTTAATACAAATGTGTGTATATGGACACCCTATAAGTTGAATTGCTAAAAAGCAATGTTGTAAAAGACGCTAGGCGCTAGTCGAGCAGTGGCCTGGAGCCTAGGCGGAAGATGGAGAAGGAAAAAAAGAGGAAGAAGAGAAAAAGAAAGGACACCGGAAACAAGAGGCCAGAGAAGGAGAAAAGAGGAAGAAGAGAAGAAGAAAAGAAGAAATGAGTGTAGGGTTTTTTTAAACTAACCCAAAACAACGAAGTTTTGGTGTTTTTTTTTTTTTTTAATAAACCTCAAAACTACGTCGTTTTGGGGTTGGTTTTAAAATAAACTTCAAAACGACGTCGTTTTGAGGTTTTAAAATAAACCTCAAAACGATGTCGTCTTGAGGTTTTAAAAACCAACCCAAAACGACATTGTTTTAAGGTTTATTTATAAATAAATAACCGTAATCTACTTACTTTTCTTTTCTTCTTCTTCTTCCTCTGCCTCCGACCTTTCTTCATCTTCTTCTTCTTCTTACTTCTCTAGCCTCCAACCCTAGACTGTCAACACCGCCTGGCCGCCTTCGCTGGTTGATTTGGGCACAACCAATGTCAACCACCAATTATTCTCTGTTTCTCTTCTTTCTCTTCCTCTTCCTCTCCACCTTGTCTTTTATCAAAACAGATGACCTCTGCATTTCACAAAAAATCTAAACCATTATACAACAATCAAACCCAGACTTGTTCACTTCTTGGGTTTCCACTGGTTTTATCTATAATTTCACAGGAATCACTTGGAATTCGGATGGTGCTGTCAAAGAGATCGAGCTTTCTCATCAGAAGTTGATGGGAACTCTACCTCTTGATTCAATTTGCGAGCTTTCGTTATTGGACAAGCTCTCGTTTGGGTTCAATTCTCTCAATGTTTCAATCTTGGAAAACTTGGAAAATGCACCAAGTTACGGTACCTAGATTTGGGAAACAATTTTTTCACGTGCTCATTTCCAAGCTTTTCGAATCTTAGTAACTTGCGGTTCTTACATTTGAACACTAGTGGAGTTTCTGGTGTTTTCCCATGGATATCTTTAGAGAACATGACTGAACTGGTTTCTTCAATCTCAACAACCATAATTTCAACCCAACTCTGTTTCCAAAAGAGGTCCTGAAGCTTAATAAGTTGAATTTTCTTTTTCTAACCAACTCCTCATTGGAAGGTCGGATTCCACCAGAAATTGGAAGCTTAACAGAGCTTATAAATTAGAGCTCTCCCAAAACAATTTCTCAAGCCAGATACCATCGCAAATCGGGAGCCTCAAAAAGCTACGGCAGCTCAAGCTTTTTATATCAACCAATTGATAGGAAAACTTTCTGTTGGATTTGGACACCTATCATATCTTTGAAATTTTAATGTCTCAATGAACAAGCTTGAAGGTGACTTGTCAGAGGTGGGATTCTGGAGCAATCTAGTATCTCTGCAGTTGTTTGAGAATCGGTTTTCTGGTGAAGTACTATCTGAGTCGGGAAATTTTCAAAAACTGTTGAATCTTTCCTTGTATAGGAACAAGTTGACTGGGAAATTTTCAAAAACTGTTGAATCTTTCCTTGTAAAAGAACAAGTTGACTGGTCCTCTGCCTCAGAAACTTGGTTCTTAGACTGAGTTTGATTTCATTGATGTTATGGAGAATCTCTTGACAGGTTTGATCCCACCCGATTTGTGCAAGAGAGGGAACATGAAATGGCTTCTCATATTGCAGAACAAATTCACATGTCAAAGCTATCTCTAACTGGAACTGTTCCAACTGGAATATGGGGACTGTCGAAGATGAATATCATAGATATTGCCATGAATCAATTCGAAGGCTCTATCACCAAAGAAATCAGAAATGCGAAAGCTTTGATTCAATTATATGCTGGAAACAACCGGTTATCTAGTGAATTGCCGGAAGAAATTTCCCAAGACAAGTTGGTTAGAAAAAGCCGATTCAACTTGTTGAGCTTCATGACCTTTTTTGGAAATGGAGTTGGATCGAATTTATGGTTGCCAAGACTGAAGGAAACTAGTTCAGTCATGTTCTCTAGAGATTTCCATGGGGAAAACACCAGAAACTCCACTGGTATTTAAATACAAGAACCGCAATTTGCTAAGATTCGAAAAGCTTGGAAATGAGCCCGTGAAAAAATTGTTTCCCAAAATATAGGTACCATAACTTCATGTATTTTTCCAAGTCTTCCAAGATCGAACTGTTGAGAGAATTGAACCTAAACAAGAGTTTGTACAATGACTGAAGCTCGCAAATTGAATCAAAAGGCAGAGTTCCCGTCAACTTCTAATGAGAAAGTTCAATCTCTTTGACAGCACCATCCGAATTACAGGTGATTCCTATGAAATTACAGATGAAACCAGTGGAAACCTAAGAACTGAACAAGTCTGGGTTTGATTGTTGCAAGGAGGTTTTGATTTTAAGCAAAATACGGAGGTCATCTGTTTTGATGAAAGACAAGGTGGAGAGGAAGAAGAGAAACAGAGAATAATTGGCGGTTGACATTGCTCATTCTCTTTGACAGCACCATCTGAATTACAGGTAATTCCTATGAAATTACAGATGAAACCAGTGGAAACCCAAGAACTGAACAAGTCTGGGTTTGATTGTTGTAAGGAGATTTTGATTTTAAGCAAAATACGAAGGAAAAGGAAATAGATCCCAATTAGGATTTGGCCAACCCTAGTGCTCCCATATAAATACCACCATTATGTGTACTCTGATGTGTGTGTTAAAATCACCGTGAGTGAGAAAAATTGCTAGAGAGATTGAGAGCAAATTGTAGAGAGACTGAGAGAGAGACAGAGAGATTGTAATCAACTCTGAAAGTAGTGGATTGAGTGCAGTGCGCTCCGTGGACGTAGGCAAATTGCTGAACCACGTAAAATCTTTGGTGTCGTCTTTTTTCTTCTTATTGCTTTCATATTATCTGTGTGTTTAGATTTGTGTGTGCGATTTTTCTTACTACAACAAGCTAATTAAGAAGAAAGAGCTAGCCCTCACATGGCCGCTTAGCTTCTATTATTATTTTCTTTTAGCAATTCAAGATATAGGGTGTACAATGTACATATACACACATTTGTATGCTTGTTAATCTCATCAAATTAAATAATAATAATAAAAGGTTTTTATTTTCTGAGAAAATGACTCAAACAAAACATATTTGTCACTATTCGCAGTTTCTTTCAAAAAAAGAAATGATTCCCAGTTGGCATGCAGCTCTTGGGTGGTCTCTTCAATTACAAATGGAAAATGCTTTGAAAATCAAATATTAATTTGCTATTCCATTTTAGTTAGTAGTCATAGTAGAGACTACAGAGAAGCAATGGACCTAGTACAATACTGGAAGTGGGGAGAGCCCAATCTGTGGCCAATAAGTGAAGACCTATATCCCTCGCTTAAGGGCCACATGTTCGTGTCAATATATCTTTTCATGTATGAATATCTATCTCTATCTCCCTTAAAACTATTAAGATGCTTGTCTACATATCTTTTGTTATATGTTAACCTACTCTTATTGTCTTTTAAGGCAATACTGTGATTTATCATTAATAATTTAATAATCAGATTTATTTTCATTTCAAATTATTTATTTATTGTTTGAAGTTTTTCTGTCGTCTCTATCCACAGGTTCATGCATGCCTTGCTAAAAATTGGAATAAAAATATTTTGCGGTCCCCTTAATTTGCCACCAACCATGATAATTACCTAAATTAGGATGAACATATCTGTAAGTGTCATTGCCTTTTTTCTTTCAAATAAATATTATCATTATTTTCTCTCTAAACACCCAAAACAAACTCCAACTTTCTACATATATCAAACGCCACTTTAAAGCTTTTTCTTTTTCTGTTTGTGGTCCTCTAATTTCTAATTTCTGATATCTTGAGATTGTTCTCCAATCTGGGAAATCCTTCATGTGATAATATTCCAAGATAGGGTAGTAGGGAGCTACACATATATTGTTTTATTCCAACGACTTTACCGTACGGTGTAAATGTGTAATACTTCAAAGTATTAGGGAAGATATAACACAAGTTTCAAAACAAAGATACTCTCTGATGGGGTGGAGTTTGAAATGAATAGATGGTGTCCAGAATATAAATCACACAGAGAACTAGTCTTTTATCTGAATAGGTGGTGTCTGGTGTACAAATCACACAGGTAAACGTTTATCTGCGAATAGGTTGCAATTGGTAGGAGGCTTGGTATTGAAGAACCTCAACTAATGAAGATCATGAGAGCAGCCCTTCACACACATAATGAGTGGTTTAAACTTCAAATGTGTAAAGATCACTTTTAATACTCCTTTCCTTGCTACTGCTGCCATGTCAAAGTCACATGCAGATAGTTGTACCCAAGTATCTTCACAAGTAACAGTATCTTCAAATACCAGGTTGTCAGAGGATGGTAGCTGTCCAACTCAAGTGTCGTCTGGAGATGTTGTCTGTGAGGAAAGTGCAATACTCTTAAAGTAATGGTGAGTTGCGCTGACCATTTGTGTTACTATTTACATAGAAATAAATCTGCTCCTGTTATATCATATGTGTTTTCATGTTATATTCAATTATATTATTCCATGTCCAAAGTTTCCCTGATAACTGATTCTTAATTCAAATTAAAGTCAATTATAGCCAGAACAGACGAGTGATGAGCATACATCGGAATAACTTATTAAATAGTAATGTACATTACAAAACACTTCAACTTCAAGACAAAATCCATGGTTTTATTAATATAATTCAAATTATGGATGGTCAAAAGATGCAAGCAGAAAAATGCTTACGTTTAGATAAACAGTAACATCAATAATTCAATATTAGATTGTGACATTCGTGGTAATCTGGATTTATCTAGGAGGAGCGGCGGTGAGTTACAGATCGAGAGTTTCTAACTTATTTGTGGACAAGCTACCTAAGATGGGCTCTGGAATGCAGGGAGATTTTGTTGAATGGAGTTAGCTTTGTTCGTTTTTATTTTTCCTGGTCTTTTGTCTTAGTTGTTATGGGGGGTCCTCTGTGTTTTCCTGTGTTTTCCTGTGTTTTGTGTAGCTTGTATGAGTTTGCCCTGTCTCTGGGGGTGGGGTTGTGTTGTGTTTTACTGCTGGTGTTGTTGCCTTTTAGGTTGGATTCTGTTTTGTTGGTGTGCTGCGCCTGTTGTGGTGCTTTGTTGCTCTGTTTTCTGGTTCTGTTGTTGGCTGTTGCCTTTTGTGCCTTTGCAGCCTCTTTTAGGCTTGCCTTAATGAAGTTTTGCTGTTCAAAAATAATAATAATTCTACATTGGTGATATCCCCATCCTGCAAATCAAAACAGAAAATACCACTCTGTGGTCGAATTTCCTGTAAATTCTTCCTCCGTCCCTGACCTTTTTCGTGTCACAATTCCAAAACGAGCAAAGGTCAGGGGCAAGGGAAGAATTTACAGGAAATTCCAAATCGGGCCATCGAAGACCTGGATTCCTCCAACGGAAGTACGGAACCATTCTCAACAACATCGAATCGGTCGAATCAAACATGTGAACACTTTTTCCATGATAATCTAATCCAAATCGGACAAATCAGGAGAGTGATTGGTAGTGTAATGGTGTTTAGGGCAAAATGTAAGAAATGACCATTTAAAATAATAATAATAATAATAATAATAAATAAACCCTTTTTCTAGAATGAGTTACACACATCTTTCAAAAATGAAATTACACACAATGACCCGAGATTTGACTTTTTACAAAAGAAGACAATTCATCCAAAAACTGATATGGACATCCCTGGCCATCAATCAAAGTTAAGGTTGAAAGGGTATTTTTGTCATTTCATTAAAAAAAAAGTGAAATTTTTCATATTAACCTTATGAAATTATGAAAATTAGTTTTTATTCACACTTTTCTCTCTTTTCTCACTCTACAACATTTCTCTCTCAAATATAACACTATTTCTCGATAGATCCGTTTAAAAAAAAAAAAAAAAAAAAACACAATAAAATTTAGTTACAAAAATCATTGAAAGCTTGAAACAAAAAAAAAAAAAAATCAAAGTTGAGTGAAAAATGGGCAAATGTTGCCATTTTTATTCAAGATGTGTATAACTTTAGTTTAATTACATTATTTCCTTTTGTTATCATCATAAAATTGGTGAGTTTTGATTGATTGTTGCAATGGTTGAAGATTATTAGGAAAAAAAAAATTGAAACACCACGAATTGCTGGAAAACTTTAAGCTTTTCATATGGTAAAAAACATTGCTTTACAACATGAAATAATCAACGGGTCAACGGGAAATACAAGCAATGATTAATGTGAAATACAAACGATGACCAAGTTGAAACAATAAAATCTCAAAATTTACCCATAAAGGCAAATTTGAGTTATAGGCAAAAACTAAAAAATAGATCCTTAACAAACTCGAAGAAACAACCTTACTGGAAAAGGAAATACAACCTACTAGAAAAAAAAATATGAAGATCTGAAAATACTGTCTAGAAGGCAAAAGTTGAATAACAGAAGCAAAACGGCCGTTTTTAGGAAAATTGTGGTGCATTATCAAGGTAAACCCCTGGTATCTTTTATAGGGCTCGTTAATACGGTTCCAAGGATATATCAGGTCCAAAATGAACACCTCCAAAGAGGCTCCCAAAGTGTTCTAAATCAGTGGCTTTTATTAAAATCTTGAAAATCTTGAAACCAAAATACACAAATAATGTGAACAATTGCAGCTATAATTTTTAGTTGGAATTCATAATTTTGACACCTCCGGAACTATTTTGTTTTTCTTGGAATGTCTGTTCTGTTTTTCTCCTTTGCATTTGATTCACGAAGTTTCCTTTCATCAAAGAGCATTTTCGCGAACCTACAAAAATCAAGACAAACAATCAGTGAACTTGACAACATTAATCAGGAGAGATGATTCCTGGGGCCCACACTTTGCGATTTTACTGAAAGAAATGAAATTTAATTTTATTAAAATCAATTTAAATCAAATAATGTAGGTCTCACAAACAAATCAGAAATTAAATTTCAGTTGGAAAGAGAACTTAATTCCTCCTAATCCCCTTTCTAAACTTGATTTTTTTTATTTCATTTGTAATTAATAGACGTGTTTTAATGAGCAAATGTGAGACTCCATCGAAGTGATCTCAACGTAGAAATCACAACAGCATAAAAATTCAGTAGCATTAATTTAAGTAAATTTACCTCTCGAGTTTTTCCTTATAGGGGCCACCAACTGGCTCATAACGACCCGTATCCAGATTTATACGCGAAACGGGTTTGTCCAACAAGTCTTTGCCAACTGTTTCGAGCTTTTGCATGTTCTCCAATGTTGCTACATCAATTGAAGACACTTCTTTTGGTAGTGTGTCATCCTGATTTTTGCATTTAAAACAGAAAACTTTAGTTTATTCATGGAAGACATATCACATACCTTCAAAATAATTGGCAAATATTAACTACACAATCTTTTAAGCTATATATATATATATATATAATATATAGCTAGAGTTATTTTCAGTTTCGTATAAATCTTTTAAGCTACACAGATCCAACGTTCAACTTTACAAATGCAATATTAACTACACATATTTACTAGTAAACTTTCTGGGAATTTATAAGTGAATGGAAAAGAGCTTACATGGATCCTGAGATAATTATCCTGACAGTTGAAAGCTTTGAAAATGACAGAGATGTGATAATCAACCATATCAGAGCTGCTCTCCTGATAACAATCTATTAATGGATACAGCCAAGATATAATACCCCACTTGGAAGCCATCTCTGCGTCGTATAATTCGTGTTTCTCTTCCCTCTTTTTCGACCCTGTCCCTATCGATATCACCAGAAACCTACCGTAATTCAAGTGCTGATCCATCGACGACGGAAAGTCCGTATTATTCTTCTTTGTTATATGATTCATCACCTCGCTAATCGCAACCAGAGTCTGAAAAAATTATCATCATTTCATGACCAATATGTATATATCAAAATTTTCAGGTGTGAGATTTTCTGTACGGTATCTCTAATAGCTACCTATGTTATGTGTTAATCCAATAGATACATGTAGCTATTTGAAATTCTACACGGAAAATCCTACACCCGAAAGTTACTAAATGTATAAATTACATACCCATAATCTATACATATAAGAAAAGAATGTTACCGGATTATTTGCTGCAATACTGCCATCAATGAGATGGAATTCTGAGCCAGGCTTTTCTTGGTTCTTATTGAATTTTGAACCAGGCTCATCTTGCTTCTCATTGAATTCTCGGGTATTTCCATGCTTGTCTTTCTTAAAATGATAGGCAGGAAAATAAGTTGGCGCAGCAGAGGTCCCTATGCATATGTCTGATAATTTAGCATCCAGGTCTGGATTGCATTCTATCTGCTTGTGAAATTAAAATTATATGTGATTTCATCATCAGGCTGTTAGCAATTTTCAACTTACATGATTACTAATCAGGAATTCTAATGAAGAAAATGAAACTTAATTCCTGATTTATGATTAATGTGTTTAAAGTTCCTTTTCCGTATCCTCATTCCCATAAAACCTAATTCTCATTCATTTTTATTTCTAATCATTGAGGGCCTGTTTGGTGCGCGGGATTGGATTGGACTATTTCATGGGATTGGATTGGATTGGATTAAGATGGGACTGGGATTAGATGAGATTGGATTGGACTAGATTGGATTAAATTAACACTATACCGTGTTTGGAGAAATATGGGATTGGACTAAAATAATCCAATCATGTGTTTGGGTAAAGCATGGGATTGTACAAAATAAAAGTTTTATTTTAAAAAAAAAATTAAAAAAACCAACCACTTCCACCCACTCCACCAACCCACATCCACGGTCAACATCCTTCTCTTCTTCTTCTTCTCCTCTGCTTTCTTTCTCTCTTTTTTTCACACAACTCCAAATCTCCAATCAACAATTTTCATTAACAAATCCAACAATCAACTCCATCTCCATCTTTATCTTTTCTCTTCTCTTTCTCTTTCTTTGTTACCAGGAGAAAATTTGAATCTTCCCCTTCTCTTTCCTCACATCTCTTTCTCTCGTTTCTCTCTTTTCTCTGCTACAAAAATGGTGGACAAAAAATTCTAGATCGGTGAGAGGAGATCGCACCGGCAGTGAGAGGTGAGAGGTGCGGCGGCCGGCGGTGGACGTCTTGCGGTGGCCGCCGATGGAGGGAGCAAACAGTGAGAAATAGTCCCGGAATAAATAGAGGTGGGGTGGGTGTTGGGTTTATTTAGTCCCATGATCATGGGACTAAATTTGCTTCTAGGATTTGTAATCCCTTGTCCAAAACGATGCCAAACACCGGATTGGGACTAAAATAGTCTAATCCCAGTCCAATCTGGTGCGCCAAACACGCCCTGAATGTGCATACAGATGTACATATATGATATTTTCTGACATGTTTAAGCTAAAAAAAAATAATAAATAAATAAATAAATAAAAAGTAACCTGATACGAGGAAAAGATAGTGGGCTGAAGTTTCTTGATGTCAAAAGTTGGTATAACAACGTTAGTCACAGTATCTTGCAGTCTTGTGTCCTTTAATTTATCCTGTATAGCCTTGTGAAGATTCTTCCCATCATATTTGCTTCCCGTCAGAGCTTTCCATAGATCCACTATCCGATATAAATTCCCGCTGCATGTGTGCGTAAGTATTTTATTAATTTCATAATTAACCAAACAATTATCATTTTTTTGTATTAATACACCTAAATAAGAGAGCTAGATCATAATGAATATATAACTTCAGAGTACTTTTTTATATACGTACCTTGTTTGTGGGAAGATTTTAGGACCATTCTCTTTGTAAAAACGTACAATATCCTCAGCAGGGTAAGGACGACCGTTTTCACCAACCGGTGCAGTTAACATGGCTGTTATAAGACCTCCTGTGCTGGTTCCTGCAATCACGTCGAAGTAATCAGCAAGCCTCGCATTCTCATTCTTATTCCCATTTTCATCCTTGTCCAAGTCCTATACGATCATGTAAATTGAAATTAAACATACTATCTAGAGTTATATACGCTATATATATTTATATAATCTGGAGACGAAGATCGTCATGGCTTGCAAGGCGTGAACCCACGAAAAAAAACATTATATAATTAATTATGAATAATATTATACATGCATATACAATCAAGTAGTAATTATTGTAATTACCTTAAGCTGAGATTCAAGGTAAGCAAGAATGACACCAGAAATGATTCCTCGAATACCTCCTCCATCCACACTCAGAACTGTAATAAGATTTCCGTACTTTGGAGGTTGGATTTTGGAGGATGATGATGATGTTCTTCCCTCCATTTTGACCAATTTGTCGATCAACTTTCCAATAACCAGTATATATAGAGAAAAGAGGTATGCAGTGTAAGTGGTTGGAGTACACATCCGTCAACTAATAGACCAACTGTTTGGCCAGTAAGGACTTAAATATGGCAAATAAATAAATCAAGCTGACCTCGTCCTATTTTAAATTTCAGCTATCAGATTGAGATTTTCTTCTGAACTAATCTTTATCTTGACTTCACTAGATCTGATAATAACTACAAAATCCTGTGTTGCAGGGATAGGTAATTGAAATTGTCAGTGATTCTTTGGTTGCAGTTACATGGATTAATTCTTATACTTTTGGTTTTGGAAGCTTCGCTCATGTCAAATTGGTTTATGACATTCGGGATTTGTTAAGGGTTCATGGGTTTATGTCGTGGGGTTTATGTCGGTCCGCTTTTGCTCAAGATCTTCCAATTCTTATGCAGATAATTTGGCTAAGAAGGGCTCTAATAGGGAAGGGGATGTTATCCGATGGGGAAGTATATAAAAGGGGTCATTTTGGATGTGTTGTATTATTCTGTGTTTTGTTTGGTTGAATTGCTGTGTTGTAAACGCTGGTTTTATGGCTTCAGGCTGATGTCGTTACAATAGTTTTTGGGTTAATCTTGGTCTTCTCAGTTGGACGTTGTATCTGTTGCTCTTATTCCTTTAGGGTTTTTCCCTTTTTAATAAGAGAGAAATTCATAAGTAGCCATAACACTTATCATACTTTTGTTTTTAACCACTTTTAAATTTTTAATTGTTAATAACCACTTTTTTAAAAAAAATTCAATTTAGTACCATGAATTACCAGACTACCCCTGAAAATAGTATTCTTTAAACCTCGAAACAAACTTGAAATCACGACTAAATTGAAATACACAAACTTGAAATCATGCCTAACTGGAAATATTCAAACTTGAAATCATGCCTAAAATAGAAATATTCAAACTTGAAATCTGGGCTAAATTGAAATTAGGATAAGTTTTTTTTTTTTTTTTTTCCTCTTTCTTCTTCCTCTTCTTCTTCCCCAAATTCAATTCAGGTTTAGGGTTCAGATCAATTCGCCGGCGACCTGCACGAACCACGTCCAGCGGCTCGGTGTGCTTCGCGATCGCCGGCTGCATGTTGGAACTAGCGGCGGACGAACTAGCCGCCGACGACGCCTGGTCGCACGTGGTTCGTGCGACGAACCAACAGTGAGCGAGGGATCGGCGAACCAGCGTCGCCATCCCGTCCGGATGTCGCCCAGACGCACGCCGGAGCTCGGCGGCCGTCAACCATGCCGGCGAGAGAGAGATCACGGAGAGAGAGGGAGATCGGTGAGAGAGAGAGCAGAGCAGAGCAGAGGAGAGGAGAGAGAAAGAAAAAGAAAAGAAAGGAGAGAGAGAGAGCTGATTTGGGGGTTTTTATATGAGGGCTTTTGAGTAATTTCTCAAAAACATGGTTAAAAACAATTAAAAGTATGGATGTGGTTAAAAAAGAAAATCCCATAAGTATATGGGTCAGTTTTGACAATTTCCACTTTTAATAAATACATTTTGCTGTTTCAAAAAAAAAAAAAAAAAAAAATCAATAGCTAAAAATTATTTCTTTTGTTTTTTTCACTTTTATTATCTTTAAATGCATTATATTATTTTTACATATTTTAGATATGTAAAAATATCAGCATAACAAATTAAAAAATTAAATATCAACCATCGATTACAAATTAATACAACTAGATCATCTACGACATAAAAGAAAATCTCAATCCCTCGCTTGTTAACTATATAATTTTACATCTTTCTTAGCAGAAGATATATATGGTATTCTTTAATAATTGCATCAAGTAATTAAACACCCAAACTTGAAGCTAGTGTCCGTGAAAATATCTTGCATGTAAATGCAAGAATAATAGGGAAGATTTTGATGGCAAAAGGAGAAGAATTAGCTAGCTAGAGCCAAGATTCAGTGTCCAAGTCTTTCTCATAGCTGTCTAATCATAAAGATTAATTAATTAAAACAAGTTGATTTATAAAAATTGATTAGAATTGACAAATATAATTAAGAATGACCTAGTTAGTTTAAAGAAGATAGTTCATATCAAAATAGTTCAAATTTGAAACATCTATCATTAATCATTTGAATGCCAGAAGAGGAAGAATTTTTACCAAGCTATTTGGATTATCTCTTTGGAGTTAAATATATATACATTTTTTAATTTTCTGTTTACTACTTGAATTTTCTCATTGCACCAAATGTGGAATCTCTAAAACAAGAGCATGAAATATTCTTTACATGCATCCTCATTAGATCAAAACCATATATTTATGACTACACTAACAAACAATAGGATTTATTTTATTTTATTTTCTTAACTACTAGGGTTAATTTTTTAATTCCCAAATTTTCAAAAGATTAAACTATTATTAGCCACCTAACAAAGGATTAATTTAATACAAAATTGATCGATAAATTTGACCTATATAAATTAAGAATGACCACAACACCTAAAACTAGAATAGGTTTAGAATATTGCAGTAGAAAACTCATAAGCTTCCAAAATGGAAAATAAAATAACATATGGGGATTTGTTGTGTACTTCACATTAAGAAATGAAGCTTTAGCCTTTAGGTCATTCAATTGCAATTAATTTCCTCTACGTGTAGTCATCCTATAGTACTCTATCAAAGAAATAAATAAATAAAATAAAATAAAATTTAGTTACAAAAATCATTGAAAGCTTGAAACAAAAAAAATTCAAAGTTGAGTAAAAAATGGGCAAATGTTGCCATTTTTATTCAAGATGTGTATAACTTTAGTTTAATTACATTATTTCCTTTTGTTATCATCATAAAATTGGTGAGTTTTAATTGATTGTTGCAACGGTTGAAGATTATTAGAAAAACAAAATTGAAACACCACGAATTGCTGGAAAACTTTAAGCTTTTCATATGGTAAAAAACATTGCATTACAACATGAAATAATAAACGGGAAATACAAGCAATGATTAATGTGAAATACAAACGATGACCAAGTTGAAACAATAAAATCTCAAAATTTACCGATAAAGGCAAATTTGAGTTATAGGCAAAAACTAAAAAATAGATCCTTAACAAACTCGAAGAAACAACCTTAACAAAATTGAAAAAGGAAATACTACAAACCAATAAAATATGAAGATCTGAAAATACTGCCAAAAAGGCAAAACTTGAATAACGGAAGCAGAGCAGTTTATAGGAAAATTGTGGTGCATTATGATCGAACCAATTCAATACCGGATTTTAGCCCCCAATTCCTCTTCCTTTGATCATTTCCTAGGTAAAATCCGAAATTTAATGTTAAATTGTAGCAATTTCAGGTATCTAGGTACTTGTATCCTAATGGAGCTTAAGATGTGAATTTGAGGCTAAAAATCGAGCAAAAGTGGAGATTTGGAGAGCTTTTCCAGTAGGTGTGGTGAGCAATCAAGGCAACTGGCCTCCGTCACCTCATCAAGTCACCACAAATTTCCAGTGTGCGTGGCAACCAGCCATGGCGACTTAGCTCAGTCACCTCAACAAGTCGCCACAACTGTCCAGTGTGTGTGGTGACCTTCCATGGCGACCAATGAAGTCACCACAGCATCTCACCTCAATCGAGCCAAATTTCCAAAGCTTGTGGCGACTTCTCATGGTGACCAATCAAGTCACCACAGCAACTCGCCTCACGACAGATCAAGGGCAAAACGGTCATTTCACTCCCATTTCGTGCCCTACCTATATAAATGCATCTTTTGCTCATCCCTTCATCAGAAAAAAACATACCCAGCAACTCTTACTCTCCTACATCATCACCATACATACACAAACCACACAAACTCCCACCTTTTTACACCATTTCATCATTCTTTCCATATATTCCCTTCCACACATTCTCATCCATCCATCCTTGGAGATTTGCAAGCAAGAAGACAAGGATTCTCAAGAGGAAGCTCTCATGTTCCATATGGGTTTTCTCTACTCTTTTGTTTTCTCTTTTATTTTTCCATTGATGTGTAACTAATTCCTTAGCTAAGGGATTGATGTAACCGTATTGGACTACTCTATGAATTAATTAGTCTATTTTCTTAATTCAATTCAATTTTAGACTCTCTCACTTGATTAGTTTGTGTTTGCCTATTACTCATATTATTTTGAGACCTCAAATGATGTGGGTGTGTAGTGTAGACTATCTATGAAATTGGGTTTTAGTGTGAAAGACCTTTCCACCTTAACACTAATTATGAGCATAGTAATTGAGAAAGATGATATATGCATGACCTTGCTATGTTGTTTTGGCTTTGAGTTTATACAATTATTAAGTAATGACCATTGCTTGTCACATGACTTTGTGGGAGCAATGGGAAGCACCTAGCTCTTAATGATAAACAAGCCCTAAAATTGGATTGAAGTGCCTAAACGAGACTAAGTAAGGACATAGAGTGGTCTAAGAAGGTTGCATCGATTCCCTAGTGTTTTTCTCCCATATATCCATACGTTGTGTGATTGTGAGTCGTGTTAGCTTAATTTTAATTTCTCGAATTTGCATTTTTATTTCTCAAGGTTTGCATCTTTAGTTTTAAGTTTACATTTTTAGCTTACAAGTTTGCACCTTTAAGCATTTTCAAGAAACCAAATCACCTTTTCAAACCATAGCATTATGCAATTTATTTTTCTTGCACTTAGAGTAGTTTCATTTTTAAGTGCAGTTTCATTTTTCCTAGACTAAGTAATTTCAACCATTTGAATCACTGATCCCAGTGAACGAACTTAATTTAAATTGAAAGTAATTTTTACTGCATCACATTACCAAGGTAAACCCCTGGTATCTTTTATATGGCTCGTTAATATGGTTCCAAGGATATATCAGGTCCAAAATGTCCAAAATGAACACCTCCAAAGAGGCTCCCAAAGTATCCTAAATCTGTGGCTTTTATTAAAATCTTGAAAATCTTGAAACCAAAATACACAAATAATGTGAACAATTAATTGCAGCTCTAATTTTTAGTTGGAATTCGTAATTTTGACACCTCCGGAACTATTTTGTTTTTCTTGGAATGTCTGTTCTGTTTTTCTCCTTTGCATTTGATTCACGAAGTTTCCTTTCATCAAAGAGCATTTTCGCGAACCTACAAAAATCAAGACAAACAATCAGTGAACTTGACAACATTAATCAGGAGAGATGTTTCCTGGGGCCCACACTTTGCGATTTTACTGAAAGAAATGAAATTTAATTCTTGATTTATGATTACTGTGTTTATTAAAATCAATTTAAATCAAATAATGTAGGTCTCACACACAAATCAGAAATTAAATTTCAGTCGGAAAGAGAACTTAATTCCTCATAATCCCCTTTCTAAACTTGATTCTTTTTTATTTCATTTGTAATTAATAGACGCGTTTTAATGAGCAAATGTGAGACTCCATCGATGTGATCTCAATGCAGAAATCACAACAGCATAAAAATTCAGTAGCATTAATTTAAGTAAATTTACCTCTGGAGTTTTTCCTTATAGGGGCCACCAACTGGCTCGTAACGACCCGTATCCAGATTTATACGCGAAACGGGTTTGTCCAACAAGTCTTTGCCAACTATTTCGAGCTTTTGCATATTCTCCGTTGTTGCTACATCAATTGAAGACACTTCTTTTGGTAGTGTGTCATCCTGATTTTTGCATTTAAAACAGAAAACTTTAGTTTATTCATGGAAGACATATCACATACCTTCAAAATAATTGGCAAATATTAACTACACAATCTTTTAAGCAATATATAGCTAGAGTTATTTTCAGTTTCATATAAATCTTTTAAGCTACACATATTTACTAGTAAACTTTCTGGGAATTTATAAGTGAATGGAAAAGAGCTTACATGGATCCTGAGATAATTTTCCTGACAGTTGAAAGCTTTGAAAATGACAGAGATGTGATAATCAACCATATCAGAGCTGCTCTCCTGATAACAATCTATTAATGGATACAGCCAAGATATAATACCCCACTTGGAAGCCATCTCTGCATCGTATAATTCGTGTTTCTCTTCCCTCTTTTTCGACCCTGTCCCAATCGATATCACCAGAAACCTACCGTAATTCAAGTGCTGATCCATCGACGACGGAAAGTCCGTATTATTCTTCTTTGTTATATGATTCATCACCTCGCTAATCGCAACCAGAGTCTGAAAAAAAATTATCATCATTTCATGACCAATGGCAATATGTATATATCAATATTTTTAGGTGTGAGATTTCTTGTCCGAATCTCCAATAGCTATATGTGTTAATCTAATAGGTACCGGTAGCTATTTGGAATTCCGTACAGAAAATCCTGAACCTGAAAGTTACAAAATGTATAAATTACATTCCCATAAGCCCATAATCCACATATATATAAAAGAATGTTATACCGGATTATTTGCTGCAATACTGCCATCAATGAGATGGAATTCTGAGCCAGGCTTTTCTTGGTTCTTATTGAATTTTGAACCAGGCTCATCTTGCTTCTCATTGACTTCTCGGGTATTTCCTGGGCTTGTCTTTCTTAAAATGATAGGCAGGAAAATAAGTTGGCGCAGCAGAGGTCCCTATGCATATGTCTGATAATTTAGCATCCAAGTCTGGATTGCATTCTATCTGCATACGAAATTAAAATTATATGTGATTTCATCATCAGGCTGTTAGCAATTTTTAACTTACGTGTTTACTAATCAAGAATTCTAATGAGGAAAACGAAACTTAATTCCTGAATTATGATTAATGTGTTTAAAGTTTCCTTTTCGTATCCTCATTCCCATAAAACCTGATTCTCATTCATTTTTATTTCTAATCAGTGAATGTACGTACAAATGTACATATATGATATTTTCTGACATGTTTAAGCTAAAAAAGAAAAAAAAAAAAAAGTAACCTTATACGAGGAAAAGATAGTGGGCTGAAGTTTCTTGATGTCAAAAGTTGGTATAACAACGTTAGTCACCGTATCTTGCAGTCTTGTGTCCTTTAATTTATCCTGTATAGCCTTGTGAAGATTCTTCCCATCATATTTGCTTCCCGTCAGAGCTTTCCATAGATCCACTATCCGACTGCATGTGTGCGTAAGTATTTTATTAATTTCATAATTAACCTAACAATTATCATATTTTTTTTGTATTAATACACCTAAATAAGAGAGCTAGATCATAATGAATATATAACTTCATGAGAGTACTTTTTTATATATGTACCTTGTTTGTGGGAAGATTTTAGGACCATTCTCATTGTAAAAACGTACAATATCCTCGGCAGGGTAAGGACGACCGTTTTCACCAACCGGTGCAGTTAACATGGCTGTTATAAGACCTCCTGTGCTGGTTCCTGCAATCACGTCGAAGTAATCTGCAAGCCTTGCATTCTTATTCTTATTCCCATTTTCATCCTTGTCCAAGTCCTATTCGATCATATAAATTGAAATTAAACGTACTATCTAGAGTTATATACGCTATATATATTTATATAATCTGGAGACGAAGATCGTCATGACAGGGCTCGAACCCACGGAAAAAAAATACATTATATAATTATGAATAATCTTATACGTAATTATATATTGCATATACAATCAAGTAGTAATTATTGTAATTACCTGAAGCTGAGATTCAAGGTAAGCAAGAATGACACCAGAAATGATTCCTCGAATACCTCCTCCATCCACACTCAGAACTGTAATAAGATTTCCGTACTTTGGAGGTTGGATTTTTGAGGAGGATGATGCTGTTCTTCCCTCCATTTTGGCCAATTTATCGATCAACTTTCCAATAACCAGTATATATAGAGAAAGAGGTATGCGGTGTAGAATTTGGATCCTCTACTGATCTAATTTTTTTCCTGACTTTTTTAAAGCATGTAATTGGTTGTTGTTAAAGTGGTTGAAGTACACATCCGTCAACTAATAGGCCAACTGTTTGGCCAGTAAGGACTTAAATATGGCAAATAAATAAATCAAGCTGACCTCGTCCTATTTTAAATTTCAGATATCGGATTGAGATTTTCTTCTAAACTAATCTTTATCTTGACTTCACTAGATTTGATAATAACTACAATCAATGGCTAAAAAATATTTCTTTTGTTTTTTTCACTTTCATTATCTTTAAATATATTATATTATTTTTACATATTTTAGATATGTAAAAATATCAGCATAGCAAATTAAAAAAAATAAATACCAACCATCTATTACAAATGAATACTACTAGATCATCTACGACATAAAAGAAAATCTCAATCCCTTGCTAGTTAACTATATAATTTTACATCTTTCTTAGCAGAAGATATATATGGTATTCTTTAATAATTGCATCAAGTAATTAAACACCCAAACTTGAAGCTAGTGTCGGTGAAAATATCTTGCAAGAATAATAGGGAAGATTTTGATGGCAAAAGGAGAAGAATTTAGCTAGAGCCAAGATTCAGTGTCCCAGTCTTTCTCATAGCTGTCTAATCATAAAGATTAATTAATTAAAACAAGTTGATTTATAAAAATTGATTAGAATTGACAAATATAATTAAGAATGACCTAGTTAGTTTAAAGAAGATAGTTTATATCAAAATAGTTAAAATTTGAAACATCTATCATTAATCATTTGAATGCCAGAAGAGTAAGAATTTTTACCAAGCTATTTGGATTACCTTTGGAGTTAAATAGCACATAGTTATTGCTATATATATATATATATATATATATATATATATATAGATTATTATTATTATTATTATTTTAATTTTCTGTTTACTGCTTGAATTTTCTCATTGCACCAAATGTGGAATCTCTAAAACAAGAGCATGAAATATTCTTTACATGCATCCTCATTAGATAAAAACCATATATTTATGACTATACTACTAACAAACAATAGGATTTATTTTATTTTAATGATTTTCTTAACTAATAGGGTTAATTTTTTAATGCTCAAATTTTCAAAAGATTAAACTATCATTAGCCACCTAACAAAGGATTAAATTTAATACAAAATTGATCGATAAATTTGACCTATATAAATTAAGAATGACCACAACACCTAAAACTAGAATAGGTTTAGAATATTGCAGTAGAAAACTCATAAGCTTCCAAAATGGAAAATAAAATAACATATGGGGATTTGTTGTGTACTTCACATTAAGAAATGAAGCTTTAGCCTTTAGGTCATTCAATTGCAATTAATTTCCTCTAAGTGTAGTCATCCTATAGTACTCTATCAAAGCAACCTACTCTTACGACTAAATTAATACAAATTGATTATTTTAAAATCGATTATAATTGACCAAATACAATATATTAAGAATGACTTTGTATTTCTTCAAAAAAAAAAAAAAAAAAAAAAAAAAAGACTTTGTATATATAAATAAAACAATTTAGACCACAATAGATCAAATTTGAAACATTCAACTCGACCTATTGTGGTTATCACTTAACAGTTTCAAATTATAAAATAAAGATTTGAGTGTCCTCTCAAGAAACAACTTTTTTATATATATGAAACTCTCAAGGAACAAATTTTAATAATTAGTTTCCTCATTTATTAAAATTCATTTCATGGTGTTCAGGTGTTGTTGCGAGGAAAAGATTTGTCTGCTGTCCACATTTCATGATTTCATTTTTATTTTATTTTTATATAATGACAAGTACGAATAATTATGAACTTCAATATGTACAAGCTAGTACAGTATGTTTATGTTATATATATATATATATATAAGGTTATAGTATTTGTATTCATTCGACTAATTCATCAATTTCCCTTGAAATGAAAGTAAAACTATATTAAATGATGACGAGATGAGGTTCATCAGACTCCACCCAATTCACACACAGGCAGCTGTTCCGCAAGAAAAAGACCTTCCCTCAAAGCTAAAAATTCACCCACTTCAGCCGAAAAAACACCCTCAATAATCTTCCAAATAGCAGCAATCACCTCCCCTGCACTATCACGGATAACAGCACCTACCCCCCACAAAAGTAACACAGCCCTACTGACTACCGCAGTGCCTTTATCTAACTAAAACTAGAGGAAGCAGATATCAAAATCTTGAAAGTATATTATGGAAGACACTCAAAAGCACAAGAAATCTCCAAAATCTGATAAAACAATGAGAAGACTGGATCATTCTAGTGAAATCTGTGTCCAAAATCAAACAATGCTTCATAATCAATCCCCATTAAAATAAATGCAAATTGTAGCATCTAATCAAGAATATTTAATCGATAATACAACTACTTAACAACCCAAAAATCCAGTTCCCTAAGAGCATTGATGTTATTTAGATATTTATACTATTCAGCTCTTATTTACCAAATAAGAAACTAGCAGACTTTTAGTAAGCCTCAAAATCATCCAACTATCCATATCTACTTCTGATACCAGAATGTTTAAGGTTGATTTCAAATTTTCCAGATATTATGAGTCACTACTGACTATTGAAGAGATAATAAATTCAAATGTGGAGAGAATTAACAACAATATATGTTACTAGCCTAAACTAAATACCATGCAAGGATAGAGCCATTGTGATAAAACCAAGACAAAATACCAGTACACATTGTTGTGTGAGAATGGCTGATGTATGCACATGCCTTGTGCGCCTGGGTTTCAGAAACGATACCCTTATATGACATTCTAAATGTGTTCCAAAAAGGCCATAGCCATATGGCAGTTGTAATAAAGAACCAAAGTAACCCCTAAACCCCAAGCAGCCAACCAGTGAACATTCAACTCATGGTAAGCATCAACTCAATGCTCTGGCATGCCTTAAGTAAAGTCCGTGGTCAATATTTCTTTTCCATAAATCTCGTTCCCGGTAGTTAAAAAAGAACATGAATTCAGAGAGGGAGGTGAGGGTGGACATTGATGGTGAAACGCATCTCAAAGAGAAATGTTTGAAGACCAAAAGATCGTTCAAGAAGCTGAATAGTTTCTCCCATGGTGCAAATCTGCATAGAGGAGCCTCCAGGAGCAAAAAATGGGGTAGGGACTTCACTCAGAGTTCTTCATATCACTGATGATCCTATAACAACAGGAGAAGGGGAAGCTGTCAGTATTATAACACTTGAAGATGTAATTGAAGAGCTTTTACAAGTATATGCAATAATTTCTTTGATGAAACTTTGTTCTGTTATACTCTTCAAAGAATTTATGCTTGTTCATTTTGTTTATGTAGGAGGAGATCTATGATGAGACAGATTATCGTGCAGAAATTAATAGCTAAAGACTTCCAGTACCAAGTATATACTTGAGATGTTTACAGTGAACAACATTAAACCCAAGAAATTCATTTGCATTCAAGAGCTAAACAATTTACAATTCTAGAGTGGAAAGTAGACTTTCATATTCTGATGTATGATTGATTGAATCTTAGGAGTTAGGATAATAAAGAATGGTTCATTTGTATTTGCTAAAAAGAAAAACAAAAACAAAGAGATTTGGTATTGAGAAAAGCAACAAAGAAGGATTTTAAACATTGAAAAGGATCTGTACAGAGCGGGGCCACTACCTATAGCCCGGGGTTGCAAGTTATGATAATAAAAGCATAATTTCATTGCAATATGTTTGGCTGCACAAATGATGTCCGTGATATTCAAATACTATTTCTGGGTGTGGGCAAGGTCAAATAACATTGCCAACATAGGAAAATCTTCATCCCAAGAATAATTTTCATTGAATAGACACTAGTTAGTATATTTGAATGTTTCTAGCCATAACAACAGACAAGAAAAATAAATACACCTTATCCTGTATTAATAGTATATTGATCTTCTGCAAATTACTTCAACCCCGTGAGCATACAGCCTAGAACTGCCAATGTCTAAACTCTAAACCATTGCAACAAACTAGAAATCTATCTTTGTCTGAACACCAACAAGGAACTAGACTACTAGAGCATCCATTGTTTCTGGCATTATTTCTAAGTGATTATGGAGTGAAAACTTCTTAGGCAGTACAGGGTACCAAAAAGAAAAAACTATACAACAAAAACGAAAACAAACTAACAAAGTGGCACATTCATACCAGTGATTCAGGTGAAGGAACCACACATAGAAGCAGCAAAGATGTGTCAAACCCCCTCTCTATTGTGGTGCCTTCAACAACATTCAAAAGCTGGAAGTCCCAATGCAAGTTCATGCTAAAATGAAGCTTGAATATTTAGTATGCTCAAAGTATTATACAAAGAGAAGAACGAATGATAGTGGTTGCCCACCAAAGCAAAAAATTTAGATACCTCCACCACCTGCTTAATAAACTGTCAAATTAAAAGTTGATAAACATCATGAGCATGTACCATCAAATGCTTTACCGGATCTCAGCAAACCACATGACAGCAAGATGACATTGTATATTAGATCCAATTATTTCAGGAAATTCTTTTCTCTTAATCTAGACTCTAGCGGGGGTCATGGGTGTGAGAATCACAAGCGAATTGTAAATAACTCAATAATTCAATCAATCAGTTCAGACAGAATTATTTCCCAACGCATCAAATCAAACAGAATAATTATTCCCCAGCGCAAGACCCAGATAAGTTGTTATTGACAGATTTCTTAGGATTCATCTTTCTTAGAATTGGAAAGGTCATTTCTGAATTAATTTATGATTCTTCATATAACTTGACATTAAAATTCTTGCAGAAACACCACTCCAACTGTCCAAATTTTATATGATTTTTTCTTCAATGTCTAAGCACCCCATTTACACATCACAGCTTGCATATTTAACTTTGATTCATGGTAGATAACAATAAATTTCCCAATTACAAAAAATAAATAAATAAATAAATAAATAATACAATAAATTATGTGTAGTCTTAAATAAGGAGAGAAAGCCAAGTCAGGTAGACGGGAGTGGGGAACAAATATGAAAAACCATCATTTATCCAAATCCCAATGCCTAACTAACTATGATGTCATTGAAGATTTTGTAAATGACAAATATGAAAAACCATCATTTATCCAAGTCCCAATGCCTGACTAACTATGATGTCACTGAAGATTTTGTAAAAAAATACCAAGTGACATATCTAAAGGGCAAAGGAGGATGTGTTATTTAGATCATCAAAAGATTATCAAGCAGTCTTATGCTATGTTTGGTAGGGAGGAAAAGGGAGAGGAAAGAAAGGGGTGGAGGGAAAAGGGAGAAGAAAATGGAGAAGTGTGTGTTTGGTATGGAGAGAAAAATGGAGGGAAAGGAAAAATGGAAGGAAAAAATGGTGTGTGGGGCCCACCATTTTGTTTCCTCCTAAAAGTGGGAGGAAAAGGGAGGGAAAGAAAGGAGAAAGAAAGGGGAAATGGGACCCACCATTTTTTGGGTAATTCAAATTACAATTTTATCCAAAAAAAATTAGTATATTAAATATAATATAAGGGTAAAATAGTAAAATTGATAAAAGGATCTTTTCTTTCCTTCTTGTTTACCAAACAACACGAGGGAAAATCATTTTCTTTTCCTTCCCTCATGTTTTCTATCCCTCCAAATCTATCCATCCTTCCTTCCTATTTTCTTTCCTCCCTACCAAACGGACCATAAAGGTTAGGTTTTAATACCCCCAACCCCACCCCGCGAGGTCCCCCAGCAGGTATAACAAAACATGGGATTATGATTTTGCCATTGTTCTTATATCTCCTAATCAATACCAAAGCATCAAAACACTGGACTAATAAAACTAGATTAACAAAACGAAAATTACCTCATTTGAATATGTAAATTGTAAAGAAAATAACTGAACTGAAGGAAAGACATTCAACACATGGTTTAAGGACATACTAATGCAACATCAGCATAGTTTACCAAAGCAAGAAGGTTTCCAGGACCAAAGCAACAAAACAAGATCTATGTTTACAGTTTACTTGTATAATATCAATAACAAAAGAAGGTCTAAAGCTAAAAATGAAACAAAATAGATAAACAAACTTCACAATCTGTAAAGAAACTGTTCTGTGAGTACTTGTATGTAACTTTCAAGCACTTAGCCAAAGACAGGTACATGACCAAACTTCAGGAATTAAAGAGGCTATCTACCATATCTTCTAGTCAGTTTGACACCAGAAAACTATGTTAGAAACAACATCAAATGATTTGTTTCAGATGAACAGATAATACTTACAGAACATGGAATAGCATCTCCTCCTTGTGGTTGCAGAAGCAGCTATCTCCAATAAACTTGCAGGGAAATCATGTGATTAATTTACTTCAGTCTTCACCAGTCTCAGTCTGGACTCAAATGCTCTCGAATCTTCAATTTTCTTGAAGCAGTATAAACAGAAAATAGAACAAAGCTGGTATGAGGCAATCAGCCTATAGTTTGGAAAAATGTCATAGCAGTTAAGTAACTATATATTATGTCTAATGCAATCAATAGAAATCTTAAAATTTTTCTGAGAGAAACCACAATCCCTATGCAAAATTTTAGACAACTAAAAGAATTTGGTTTTAGACAAGGTAGCAAATTGCACCACCATAACTGCTAAAGCACTTTTTGCAACAAGATCCAGACATTGCCAAGAGAAACTGATTCCAAACAGTCTTCATGCACAGGGTGTCCCCTCTAAGAATTGTTAGTATTTCAACAGCTACAAATCTTGGCCCCCATGCAAAGAGCCAAGGCACTATGTTTACTAAAATCTGTGAATCTCTTATTCTTTTCACTCACTATCAGAACTACTACCCATAACTTACTTAAACTTCTTAATAGAAGGGCATAAAACTAGCCACAACATTTAGTATGAAAATCAATAACACTACAGAATTTATAAAAGAAAAATTAAAGCTGCTTTTCAGATACCCAGACTAAACATAACCAATTACCTAAGGATTCAAAGACTTTCAGAATTTACTAATAGCAAAGTCTCATTGATACATTCTGCACAGTGATTTCAATTATTTCACAACAACCCTCTCATTCAAACTACAAAATCTTATCTTTACCACGGCCGCCACCCCACTGGCATCGACGAGCTCTCCTCTTGCCATCTTTTTTCTCCATAAACTTTTCTTTCAAGTCCCTCTCACCACGTCGTTTATACATTTTGAAAGTGATCTCTCTCTCATCAGCCATCTTCCTCACCTTCTCTGCAATCTCTGCTGCAAGCTGTCTATTATACAGTTTCTTCAGACCACGCATAAGTATCTGGCTGAGGCATTACATCCGCATCCATCAAGTCCAAACAATAAGAGCACGCCTCTTTGACATACCTCTTGGAGAACAAAGAGTGAATCCAAATTGTCCATGCATACACATTAAGTTCACATCCTTTAGTCAAAATACAACTCCAAACATCTTTAGCCAATTCAAGCTTCTCAGCTCTCAGCATAGAATTCAACAACTCCTTCAACGTACCAGACTGAGGAGCAGATAAAAGGACTCTCCCAACCATTTCTTTAAAAGATTCACAAGCCTCAACCAAACAACCTTGCCCAAGAAACCCATGGATCATCACAACAAAACTATCAATCCCAGCACTAAACCCACTTGCTTCCATCTCATTCCAAACATCAACAGCTTCTTTCACCTCCCCCAACTTGCAAGCCAACCTGATCAGTCACAGAAGCATCAATATTCAGCTTTAGATCCCCAGATGGAGGGGGTTCCCAACTCCACACAGCAGGAGCAAAACTCCTTCTTCAAAAATCAAAACCCGCTTGGTACTGTGAAATTCTGAAAGGAAATTAGAAGCCCCACCCAGAACCTCATCTGCAGATTTAGAACTACTATTGAAAATGACCGAGTTACGATTTCTCTGAATCATCCACAAAACAATACACACGAACTCAAAGTCATTTTGCTTGGTCTGCAAAAACAATCACCTGATAGCATCAAAACAAGAAATCCTGCCTAAGCCTGACAGGAAACTCCAAAAAAAAAAAAAAAAGTTTTGCTCCAAACTTCCATTGCTTAACACGCCAAAATAAAGCATGAGAACCATCCTCAACAGAAGCACCGCATCTGGGGTAAAAAGGGGGAACTGCAATTTTTCTTTTAATCAAATTAGACAGAGAAGATAAAGCCTAATGACAAGCTCTCCAAATGAAAAGTTTCACTCAAGGGGGAATAATCAAATTCCAAAGACCCAGACACCATTTCTGATACAAACTTGAACTAACATCTCTACAGCCTATACTTCTCCAAAACAGCTACCCGATAACCACTCTTCACACTATACAACCCCTTCTTATCAAAATGCCACATTAAATGATCTGAAGATCTATTAAACCCAATAGGAATACTCAAAATAGCCTCAATATCAATTGGCAAGAAGAGCTTATTCAATTTTACCATATCCCAAGCAGGTCTGGACTCAAGAATAAGGGAACTGACCTTCACATCTTCTACTGGGAGAGCCGAAATTGGCTTAAAAGACACCAGCCTAGGGAGCCAAGGATCACAAAAAGCCCGAATGCTCTCACCATTACCCACTCTCCACCGATTAACTTTAAAAATATTAAAATTAACTTTTCCCCAAAGAAATTTTTGGACTAATATGTAATAGCTTTTGAAATAGAACAGCTTTGCAGCATAATATACACATACAATAACAACAATGCAGATATAAGCAAACTTGAAGTCATGGGAAAGCATAAATATATTGACCCATCTCAACAGTACCTAACAACAAGAATCTAAAAGGAAACAATAATACTAATCAAGCAACTAATCATCAACCAAACAATAATACTAGTCTGAACTCTGAAGACTGATTTAGCAAGCAAAACACCATGCAGAGTGTATGGCCTATTGGCGTCAGCAGGTAACATGTCCAGAATCATGAATACAAAAAATTAAATGGCCAAGCATCCAACCATTTATCATCCACCACCTGTTGTTTAGAATCCAAAAATATTTTAACAAGCAGGAAATCAAATTCAGCAATAATTATGAAGAACGATCCCATATGTTGTTTCTATGCTATTTTATGCAAACCAAGCTAGTAGCTACATTCATATAATATGCACACATGAATTAACCCACAATATTACCTAAGGGTTTTTCATATTCAGAATTCGATAAAGATACAATGCTCATGAGCCTTTCAAATCCTATATAGAAGAGCATTTTCGAGCCCATTTAGGAGACATCCTGCTATTACCTAAAAGGATTTTTCTTAGCTCAAATAGACTTTCATGATCATGGAGAAAATAACAAAACCCTTGTTATCTCATCCTCACTGGTTCATTTGACACGTGAGAGTTGAAAATCATGCTCGATGAAAACTTTGGCCACTAATTATGTAATAGCTTTTGAAATAGAACAGCTTTACAGCATAATATATACACATACAATAACAACACTGCAGAGATATAAGCAAACTTGAAGTCATGTGAAAGCATAAATATATTGACCCATCTCAACAGTACCTAACAACAAGAATCTAAAAGGAAACAATAATACTAATCAAGCTACTAATCATCAACCAAATGTACCTTTAGCCCATCAATCATTGTTTACCCTTCTCCATCTTCCGCTGCCTCATGTAGTCGTGAAGTCTCTCCGCCTTCCTTCTCATCCCCTCTATCATCTCTTCAGTCGCCTCAACTATCTGCTCCGGAAAATAAACCTCCATGTAACCGAACCACTCCCCAAGTGTCATCTTCTCCAAATTCGGCCCATTATCTTCAACACCACTTCCTACTTTAACTCCAGCAGTATTACCATCTCTATTAACATCACTTTCTACTCTCTCCTCAACTTGATCACCACTCTCTTTAACACCTCTATAAACAACATTATCTTCAGTATTATTACTACTATCTGCAATATCTCTGTTAACTTCAATTTCTACTGTGTCCACAACATCTCTGCCACCTACCAATTCTTCTGATCTCAACTTTTCATTATTTTTAACCTCAACTTCACTACTCTCAGGTGGAATTTCCGGTGAATTCCTCATCCATCCCCTACCCCTACCCCTTCCTGTCATTTTACTTGATTTCTCCATTACTTCTTCACATTTCATCGCAGATTTTTTTCCTTCAACATCTCCACCAGATGCCACTTGTTCTAATTTCAAATTTTCATTGCTCTCAACTTGCAGTAGACCACTCTCTGGTGAAATTTCCTGTAAATTCTTCCCTCGTCCCCGACCTTTTCGTGTCACAATTCCCTCATTCTTCACCACTTCACATTTAACTTCCAAATTCTCCACCAATTCCTCTTTCCTCGTCTGGGACCTGGTCACTCTCGCGTTCACTTGACGTCTCGGATTCCTCCTCAGCACCGAATCTTCCTTGATGGCCGCCTTAAATTTGACCGTGATCACGGTTTCCTTGCCTATTTCGAAGTTGTCGTTGTCGTGGAGGTCGACGGGAGAGTTGGGAGAGAGATAAGAGGTGTTGAGAATGGTTCCGTTGGAGGAATCCAGGCCTTCAATTGTCCATTTTCCCGATCTGAAGTCGATTACCAGATGCTTCGTTGCGATTGCGTCCTCACTGATGGAAAAAGTGTTTCCACGCTTGATTCGACCTATTCTGATGACAGATCCGGGTTTGAATTCCAGGGTTTCACCGGAGCGTGGACCCTGGACTATGAAAAGCATCAAATTTGGTAATGGCGGTTCCATGATTCGTGTGTGAGAGAGAGAGGGAAACAGAGTACTGTGAGTGTTTGATCTGATATTTTCCCGCGAAAATGAAGCTAGAAACCGAGAGAAAAGTAGAGGATTCTATAACTTAACAAATTTTATATATATATTTTTTTATTTTATGTTTTAAAAAAAAAAAAAAAAAAATTTTTGAAATCTGTAGTTCGTGATGGGCCCAACTCTATTTGGACTCTAATGTCCGATCCAACTACAAAAAACTTCCAAAAGAAATTGGTCTTGGACTGAGAAATCAGACCAATGTGTGTGTGTGTTTTTTTAATAGAATTAATTCCGCTTTTAATAATTATTTCTTTGTCTTTTAAAATTCTTTTTTTTAAATAGTCTTTTAAAATTCATGAAACTCAAATTAATTTAGTACTAAGAAATTTGTAAATGATAATTACGGAAATAATTATCGATATATCCATGATATTTTCTATCTTTTGAGGGCACATATATCAAAAATATTCTTAAATATTGTGATATTTTATGGATATTTATATTTCCATCGAAAATTCCAAAAGTTTGAATCCCTGGTTTCAGCTTGGAAATGCAACGGTTTCGAGTCGCCGGCCACCATTTGTGATATATATATATATATATATCAGTCCCGATCTGGTTAATGCATATTGATATAACTTTAGCAAGATATTGAAGGTGAGCTACTAATTTTGATAAGTGCATACACACTTGAATCAAAGTATGTAAAACGAGTGGCTCACATTCAATATCCTTACGAAGTTATATCAGGATGCACTGATTTGAAAATTTATGATATATATATATATATATATATATAGTCCCAATTTGGTCAGGACGTCCTGATATAACTTTATCATGATATTGAATGTGAGCCACTCGTTATGGAGAAGCTTTGACAACTACATACACACTTGAGTCAAAGCATGTAAAACTAGCGGCTCATATTCAATATCCTAATGAAGTTATATCAGGATCCACTGACTTGAAAATTTATATATATATATTTATATGGGGAATGCTATCTACCTTTCCCATTTACCTTTCTCACTCATTGCTTGATACATATACATTTTTCATTTAATAAAAAGCTCTCATTTTTTTATTGCAAAGCTTGTTTACGGTGGGAAAGGTAAATGGGAAAGGTAGATAGCATTCCCCTTTATATATATACGGTGGTATTCACATAAGTGCGTGCTTATTTAAGTACATGAGTGTATTAAATGTGAGTCGTTAGATTTAACTATTTTGACATAATCTAAGTCAAAGTAGTTGAATCCAATGGCTCACATTCAATGTACTCATATAAAATCCAAAATGCGCACTTATATGAACAGCACCGATATACATATAATATTTGGGCCTTTGAGACTCAATACTAGTCCACAATATGAAGCCCAAAATGTCACATTATACTGAAATGTGAAATACACAAACAAGCTAAACCAAAAAAACCAGTGGCCTTTCTTTGAATTTTTAGGTTTTAAATTCTCTTTGGAATCCGTTTTTTATTTGTTATCAATTGCTGTTGAAACTTGTTTGCTCTAAGCCTCCACATTATTGGATAAAATTAAAATTTGTTTAAATTTAAACAAAGAATCGAATGATGACATTAATATAAAAATAATGTTAATATGATGAACATAATTGGCGCAGACTAATGAGCGTCGTGGGGTTCACGTTGCTGGAGAAAAAATTTGTCGGCTGTCACATATCATGATTTCATTTTTTGTTTTAATTTCTTAACAAAAACTTCAACTTGAAGAAAACGTTGAAACGTACAAATCAAAGGAAATAGTTGTACCAAAAAATTGATTGCGTTTTTTTGGAGTTGCACAAGTCAAACGTACGTTTGAAAAAAAAATTTAAAATTATTTATTTATAAATAATTTCAAAACGTTGAGGTGATCAACACGTAGAAAAGAAAATTTTGAAGCATGTCAAAGAAGGAATCTCTAGTCTCCACAAACTTTTCTTAAAAGAACTTCACATGCTACCAAACACAACTTTTTGCTTTAGAATGATGATCTTAATTTTAAAATTTGAAAATAATCTAATTTCATAGAAGTGACTCAACAAATGAAATTCATTGTTTGATTGTCACCGGGTGTGTTTTGACCTACGTGGAAATTGTTAAAAATAACCACATAAAACATACAAATTTGGTTTGTAATCACAAACGAAATTTTAATTATTAATAGCTATGTGTTTTAAGAAATACTGAAAAACTCTCATATAAAAACCATCATCAAAACACTCTCTCTCATTTTTCTCTCTTTTCTTTTTCTCTCCTCTCCCCTCTCTCCCCGATCTCTCTCTCTCTCTCCCCCTCAAAGTCATCGCCGGTGTGCTTTGAGGTGTCGTCGAGCGCCGGCGTGCTTCTAGGCTACACAACAACGCCGTTGTCGTGCCCGTGCCGCCGTGCGCACTGCTGCTTCGCGAACCAAGGGGTGCCGCACTTCGTCGTGCTTTGCTGCTGCTGTGACTTGCCGCCGTCGCCGTGCGCTGCTACTTCGTGTGTCGTTCGCCTGGGCTTCACGGCCATCGGACCCCCTTCGCCGGTGATGTGATCTGCAAAAAAAAAGGGGAAACAAAAAAACAAAACAAAAACAAAAAAAACTAATTTGGGCAAGAAGGGAAATTGGGCATGATTTCAAGTTTCACATTTTCATTTTAGTCATGATTTCAAGTTTCATATTTCATTTTAGTCATTATTTCAAGTTTCAACATTCAAGTTTTTAGTCATGATTTCAAGTTTGAGGTTTTTATAAAAAATAAAAAAAATAAAAAACTAATTTCAAGGGTACTCTTGTAATTTATTGATATACACTGCATTTAAAAAAAATAATTGGTTATTAACGATTAAAGTATCAAAAGTGGTTACTAACAAAAGTTTAATGTTTCAAATGATTACTTTTGGTTTTGGTTTTCTCTCCTTAACTTTTAACTACGTTATGATATTAAACCAGTAAAGTGTAATCCACCCAAATTAATTTGTATAATTTCTATACGTTTCTAAATTTTGTGATTTTAATATGAAAATATCTGTAAAGAAATAAATAGAAAATTTATTGACAATAGCATTAAATTGTTCTGTCTTCTTACAGAGGTTTTAGTGCAGGTGTTTCAAACCAAGTAGTACGAAGCTCTGGTCCATGTCCATGAGACTGTGACCAAACAAAAATGGAGAAATAATGACAAAGTGCCATTAATTATGAAACCCAACAAGTATAGTATTATATATATATATATAAGTATAGTAGTATTTGTAGTAGTCATTCATCAATTTCCCTTGAAACGAAAGTAAAACTCTATCAAATGATGAGCCCGTCATGCGTAATATATATAATACAGGGATATCCATTATCCTTTTTCTCTTCTTGTAGATAAAGTGTAGAATTTTCGTACGTTTTTTTGTGTAAGATTTAATTTTCTTATCTTGTCACAGTCTAATGTGGCTCGGTGATCTTATTACTGTTTGTGGTACAATACGTTTTTTTTTTTTTTACACTATCTATCCATCTATTTAGATCAGATTTTTTTTTTTGAAACTTTTTATCATTGATAGGATTTGAGTCACTGACTTATAAATCATTTGCCTAAGCTTCAAGTTCGTCCATCTACCAGTTGAGCTACGCCTCTGGGGGCAGTGATGCAATAAGTTTAGCACAAAATTTCTAATTTTCTAATAAATTGGTCAAGCAATATTATTATTATTTATAAGATCTGTTATTACTTAATAGATGTATTTTCAAAAATAAAAAAAAATAAACAAATTATTATTATATAAAATGTTACCAAATAACCCCAACTTTTTTTCTTTTCCGATAAACTGATTTGCATTTAAGTCCCTTATCTCTAGGTTGAATTAAAGGCCTGGACCTTATGCATTTTTTCCTATAAGACATGAGCTTTTTGAGACATAGCAAGATTGACCGCTATTATAATAATCCAGAAAGCAATTTCTACCCTAGGTAGATAATATGTCTTTTCTCACTTTATGATTTTATAGACGGATATGAGATATTTTATTGATAAGATGTGAGATTCGAACTTCTATAACTGATTCAAAGATGTGAAGGGAAAATACACCGTCACCAAACATTAGGGTTTATTCTATTTTTGTGTAGAGACGACTTTTCAACACTTAATACCTTAATAAAATAATAATGATTTAATTAGAAACCTGACTAATTAATCTTCAAGTTTAGCGGAATGCATGCCTTGTATCATAAATTAATTATTTTAGTTTCAAGTCACATCACATCTAATTAGAAATTATTAATTGTTTTAAATTAGAGATAAATATGTTAAATCGTTAAGATTATCTTGTAATTGCTGGGTATAAGACTGTTTTTCTCATTATTATAAATATATTTTTTGTGTTTATCTTATTATAATGGTTGATCGAATCAAACAAATACTCTTTTATTGAATTTTAAACAACTTTTAAGCATACTTTATTTATTTATTTATTTATTTATTTATTTATTATTTTTGTTTGAAGGAGCATATATTGTTTTTGAACTATAGCAATTCATCTCACTTTAATTATTTTTAAAATAATATATTTACAATTTTTTAAGCATTTCTGTTAAATATTTTCACTTAAAGGTACTTACTTAAATCAAATCCTAGCAAAGAAAGATATGCATATATTTAAGAATTACATTAATTTAAATTTATAAATTATAATTGTATTTTTTTTTTTAAAGTACTTATATCTGTTGTATATCACCTCTTAGTATAGCTGATAGTGCACCTCCATTTCATATATGTGGTAAGGGGATAGAGCTAATAGTGCACCTCTTTTTCATATATGTGGTAAGGGGTTTAAATCCTACAATGCACATTTTACAAGTATGTGGGTGAAGTTTTCTTCTCAGGTTGTGGGAATAGATATCCGGATCATATATATATTGTTAATTTAATCTGGACAGGTCTTGACAGCCCCGTTGTAATAACTCTAGTAACACTTAAAAAAAAAAAAAAAAAGGACTAATTGCACAAACATCCCCTAACATTAGACATAATTACACGTATATGGAACTTTTGCCCATTATTACACAAACCTCCCCTGCCGTTAGTGGTCAACGGTTAAACTTAACCGTTGACTCACTTTTCCATTTAAAAAGTCTAAAATACTCCTACTATGTAATTTATTATTTTAAATAGTTAATTAAAAAAAGATCCAGCTTTTATTAAAAAAAATTCATATTTTATTTAAAAAAAAAAAATCAAGATTTTATTTTAAAAAACAAATCCATATTTTTTTATTTATTTTTTTAAATCTAGATTTTTTTTCTTCTATAAATGGATTTTTTCCAATCTAAAAAAAATAAAAAATAAAAAACTTATAAATCAAATTCTAAAATAAATAAAAAATCAAAAACCAATTTTCTCTTTTTCTTTTCTTTCATCCATACTGCCATAATTTAATTACTTATGGGCATTCTCATTTCTTATTTTGGCAGTATAGATGAAAGAAAAAAAAATGGTTTTTAATTTTTTTATTTATTTTAGAATTTGATTTATAAGTTTTTTATTATTTATTTTTTTTAGATTGGAAAAAATCCATTTATAGAAGAAAAAAATCTAGATTTAAAAAAATAAATAAAATATATATATATATATTTGTTTTTTAAAATAAAAAATAGATTTTTTTGAAATAAAATATGAATTTTTTTTAATAAAAGCTGGATCTTTTTTTAAATTAACTATTTAAAATAATAAATTACACAGTAGGGGCATTTTAGACTTTTTAAATGGAAAAGTGAGTCAACGGTTAAGTTTAACCGTTGACCACTAATGGCAGGGGAGGTTTGTGTAATAATGGGTAAAAGTTCCATATACATGTAATTATGTCTAATGTTAGGGGATATTTGTGCAATTAGTCCAAAAAAATTGGTACGGATTACGGACGGAGACTCTCTATTAATTTATCAACGCCCCAATTGACTACGTCAAACAAAAACGAAGTCTTCCTAATTGAGGAAGTTGGAATCCTCTTGGGTTTGGTATTTTGTTTTAATATTGCTATCAAACTAAACATTGCCAAATATGTAAGCCAACTAATTCAAGTGGTCCTGCCATTTTTGATTTTATAAATATAAATACAAAGTATTAGCTAAATTAATCTAATTTTTATTTTCAAGAAAAGTCAATCTTATTATTTAAAGAATGGTCCTAAAAACTTCATATTTATGATTTTATTAATAAATAAATAAATAATCCAAACCCATGTCACGGATGACGGATGTGAAATGTAAATGTTGTGCTATGAATCGATGCGTTTTTTTTAATAATAATTTTAAAACAAAAACACTATTAAGGGAAGGTGAAACTAACGAAGTTTAATTATGAAGAAATGTAATGTTTTTTTTTTTATTTTTTTATTTTTTTATAAGTACAAAAAGAATGTTTATATAATTTAATATATGTCTATATAGATTTTTAATTGTTATATATTATTGTTTGAAAGTTAGGAGGTCACAATCTTGCAGCCAAGTTAGTAGTAATTTGAAGAAAAGGAAAATTTCAATGTGACTTGGTTATATAGAGCAATCAACTATTATATATATATATATATATATAGTTTTTCTCTCCTTATGATGAACTGATTTTATTTAAATCAGTTCCATAACTTTGATCAATTATTAGATTCACATAATTTAACTTAATCAAAGTCTTCTTAAACTTAATTAATGGCTCACAAGTCTCGTCATAATCTTAAAAGTTCAGTTTAGTTTGGTCATGAGAAGAGAAAAACTATATATATATATATATATATATTCAAGTCAGTACGCACTGATATAACTTCATCAGTGTGTTGGATGTGGACCATTAAATTTACATACTTTGACTCAAAGTGTATGCATTTGTTAAAGTTTTTCCATAATCGGTGGTCCACATACATTGGTACTGATGTGGTTCCATCAGTGCACACTGACTTGAAGCTATCCAATTGTGTGTGATTATGGCAAGCGAGTTTTATTCAATTGTATTTTTCATGAACGAGACAAACGAACGAAACATACAATTAAATAAATCTCTAAACAATTATTTATTAATGCTAGGTTATGATGCTATTTTCTCAGCCGATTAATTTAACATGGTAGAAAGGGGGGTGTTGGTGAGTTGATTGGCTGGAGGATATAAAATTTAACACGAAATTTGAAAAAAGTCCTATCCAAAGTCTCTTGTTCCATAGTTGAATTTACCATAAATGTTTTATTTTTAAAATTATTACAATAAATTCAAAATCTATACTTCAAAATAAATAAATAAATTCAAATTTTGAAGTTGGATGAAACATAACTTGAACCCGCAATTTCAATGATGTAGTTACGAAAAAAAACATTCCATTAAATCAACCTCGACTTCTAATAATATTCGTGTTAACAACACAATAATTCAGTGGTACTTCGAATCAAAATCAATTAACATATTTCAGATTAAACATCTTTAAATTGCAATTTAGCTTATCAGCATAACAAAAAACTCACATATAAAATCCAATAAAATTTATGTCTCTAACAGTTTATCAATCTACAATCATACTCACATGGTTTATCCAAAAAATTTCTCATATGTTTCTTTCATTCTAATATTATATTTAACGTTATGAAATTCACCTCATATGTTTAATCTTTACTGAATAATATTATTTCGCTACTTGGATGACCCCATTATCAATGGAGAGAAACAGAAAATTGAAAAATGTAAGAGAGAGAATTGATTTTAGATTTAGATTTAGATTAGAAAAGAAAATCTAGGAGAGAGATGGAATGAAATAAAACAAATTAATGATGGACGGAGGTGAGAGAAAGAAAGAAAAAATAAATTTATAAAATCTTACCCCTTCAAATTTAAAGATCCAATGGTTATAAAATCCGTTAAATATTAAGTCCTCCAATTCCCCGTTATTTATATTAAATAAAGTTTACATAAAAGATTTTAGATTAAGATAATACTTTGGTGTTGACCGGTCAGTACCAAAAATACTGATCCAGTGATATGGTCCGATTGAACTATAACACAAGTCTTTTTTTTTTTTTCCTTCACCCATTCTAAGACTTTGTAGCCGTATGAAGTTCAGTTTTGTTGGGATTTTATGTTAGAGTAATTCTACTTTGCCTAAATTTGGTGCCCAAATAACGTGGCAACACTCTCGTCCATTCATTTAAATCAAGTAAATCTAATACAATTTAAATGAATGGACGAGAGTGTTGCCACGTCATTTGGGCACCAGATTTGGACACCAAATTTGGACAAAGTAGCATTACTCTTTATGTTATTATGCATTAAAAAGTCTTAGAGTACAAGAAGTCTTGGAGTATAAGAAGTCTTGGAATGGGTGAAAAAAAAAACATATGTTACAGTTTAATTGGATCACATCACTGGGTTAGTATTTTGGGTGCTGACCGGTCAGTATCCAAGTATTATCCATTAGATTAAAGGATAAATTTGTTTGACTCCTTACATATAAAATAGTTTAATTAAAATATCATGAAATTAATCAATAACACCAATCACAAGGTAAAAGTCTTGAAAACACAAAACATTCATTTTAAACATATTTTGCTAGGGATTATCAAGTGCAAAATGTCATATTTTTTGCTAGACATTGTATTTTTAGCTTTTTAGTTAATTACATTTTGCACTTGATATATATATTGTTGAAGTATTACATTAACCCTATATCGTATTTGCACTTGATAGTATGTTACTCATTAATAAAAATAGACATATAATACATAAAAAAAAATTGAAAGCGAAATAGTACGGTACTCATTAATAAAAATAGACATATAAATAAATAAATAAATAAATAATTGAAAGCGAAATTCTATTTAGAATATAAAGAAAGAAATAGTATTAGTGTATTACTCTACTAATTAAAAAAAAACAAAAACAAAAACGAGTGTCCGTCCAACATATGGCATTTACTTATTCAAAGAAAATAAAAGAAAATAAAGAAGAGTATCACAATCCAGCTAAAAGTCAAACTCAGGCAGGTCAGGCCCTAGCTAAATTTACTCGTCTAAAGACTAAAGACACAAATATTTTGTGAATCCGACCTCCGAGGAGGCCTGTGCTCAGTTTGTGATGTTAATGGCGTTTTCTAAGGCAAACAAAATTTGAATTTTTGATTACTACATAAGTGGGATATTTTTACATTATTCTAGGCACAGAGAAAGAGAGCCTCCGACATTAAATAAACAAAGAGAGAGTGTGAGAGAGAGAGAGAGAGAGAGAGCCACTGTTTCTTGTTTAATGGCGTTGTTTTGCACGCGGCAAATTTAGCTCCAAACCTCAGTCAATCTCAAATACCATATCTTTTTGGTTTCTTCTTCTTTCTTCTACTTGTTTTGTTTTGTTTTGCTTTTGCAGAGCTGCTGAGTGTAGAAGGAGAAGAGGGCTTTTTTATTTGAGCCTTCTCTTGTTCTGCTCTTTTGGGGTTTAAGTCTCTTCGTTTTAACTTTATTGGGTTCTTATCAGTTTCTGGAAACATCAATGGCTGAATACATCTATTTCTTCAACAAGGTAACTTTTTTTTTTTTTTTTTTTTGTGAAAGTTTTACTATCTGTTTCTGTTCATGTTTTTTCTGTGAAAAAGTTAAAGTTTTTGCCTTTGTTGTGCTTTTCAAGTGCTGTGAATGATTGATGGGTATGCAGTTTCTGCTTGTTTGTGCATGTTTCGATCTGGGTTTTCGCTGTGGAGATTGTTGCTTTGCTTGATGTTTGTATGTAATCTGAGTTTTCTGGGGTTTTTTTGCCCGTCTCTCTAAAACCCACATTGCATTTTTTTGGGCTGTTTACAAGTTTAATAATTTTGTACTGAGTCATTGTTGAGATAATGATCTTTTTGCACTTTATTTCATATAATTTTCTCTTGTTCTTCATATTTGCTGTTTAATTGGTTATTGGTCTGCTCAGATGAGATTAGATTGTGTGAAAATCTGTAGCTTTTTGAGCTCAGGAAGAAGTTAATTTGCTTGGATAGGTTACTATTTATTGTAATTTGTTTGATATATGTTATTGTTATGTGTTACAGGATACTCTAATTGTAAAACCTCCAAAGAAATCTCCAATGTTCTTAAGGATGATAGCTTTACTGTTTGCTATGGTTTGTGGAGTTTTAATTTGCTCAATCCGCTTAAAGCAAATAAGTACTTCCTCCAAAATTACTTATCGAAATATCCGAGTCATTCAGATACCTGATATTGATTACGGCATCAAACAGATAGAAATTCCTCACGGTAATGGCACCGAACAATCAGAAATTCCCCCTGTGAATTACCCGAAACCCCAAACTTTTAGCAGGTAACTAAGAATTTCTAATTTTTTTTTTTTTTTTTTTTTTTTTCGAATTTTGGTTAATAAGCACGGTATCAATACGTTTTTCTTTTGGTGTATGGACAGGGCCGAATGTGCACACAATCCTGTACAGTTCTTTGCCATAATATCAATGCAAAGATCAGGGAGCGGATGGTTTGAGACCTTGTTAAATAGTCATAGTAATGTGAGCTCAAATGGGGAGATTTTTTCAGTCTTTGACCGTAGAAAAAACATTTCTTCAATTATAAACACTCTAGATAAAGTTTATAACTTGGATTGGTTCACCAGTGCTTCCAAGAATGAGTGCTCCGCTGCTGTTGGCTTAAAGTGGATGCTTAATCAGGTATGAAAATTTCTTCAAACTTGTGATAATTTTCGTTAGATAACTTCTCTTGTTGGTGGCTGTTAAAATACCTATTGTTGCCCAACATCGTTATCAAATGTGAAACCGTGCCAACCATCCTTCCACCTAACTATTTACCTAGCAGTTTTAGGGATAATCGTTTTTCATCATTGGTCCAAACAACAAAACATCTCCAAATGTCCCTTGTCTTATTGATACTTGACATATTTACTAGTGATTGTTTGGTGAATGATGTGTCCTGTAATTTTAATATATAGTTATAACTTATAAACTAGTATGTAAGATAACATGAAGAATTGAAGATTGTCTGCTACTTTCCAAGACTTTCAATATGAAAGTCATTTCATGTTTTGACACTCAGAACTAACTTAAAATGTACTTCTCGATCATATAATCGTTGGATGTCTCTCAAGTTGGTCAACTATAACTCAACTCCAAGCCAAATTAGTATTGTGCGTATCACCGTTGTGGGAATACAGAGAAATCCATGGTTACCTTTTCTGTTGAAAAGTTGCTTTTACTGCTGTGTCTTTTGTTGTTTGACTATATATTACAAGTTTACCTAAAGGTTGAGGCAATTATGTTCCTATATTAAAGTAGATTTTTTAAATCCAACTTATTGTTAGGACTTTGTTACTTGTTTAGTCATTTGGCCCGAGCTTATGAATCTTTTGTAGAGGATCGTTTTTTCTTTTGATCTATACAAAGAATGAAGATTTGGTTGGGCTGTAAAAGATCTCTCATTTAGTTAACAGGTGTCTAGATCCCTTATATGTACTTGTTCAGGTCATGAAAATGCAGATGTGTAGAGAAATCATGGTATATATACTACTTGAATATGGTTTTTCTATCTATGAGAACTTTTAACATGCCTGCATTTGTAGCGCCCAAGAGATAGTGGAGCAACTTAAATGGGCTATCAGAGTGATGGTAGCTCATAATAGAACAATTCAAAAGAAGAATTCTATACTCTCTTTTCTGGGATCCATTGGATCTGTTATGCCTACTGATGTGCAATTCGGCTTATGATTGTTGTGTCTTTATAGAAGTCTTAAGAATTTTCAATGTGAGATGAGAATCACCTCGTGCTGTATTTTGGTTGTATGCAACATATTCGATACACCAATGCTAGATGTTGTTGATATTTTATTCTAATATAGCTTCAGTACGTATTATCCATACCATATCGAGCCTTGAGTGACAAATTGTGAAAAAGAAAAAAAATAAAGAATTATATTTACTCTTAAGAACTACTTGATAGGTTATTCTGTCATCCTTCATAATAAGGTAACTTAAGGTTGTTGTTTGCTAGGACATTTTGGTTGTCTACTTTACCTTGAAATAATTGCACACATGAGCTTTGAGAAAATTTATAAAATTGTAAAATGATTTTATATGTATAGATTATTCTTTTCTCAGTTCTAAGGCAATCGGTTATCAATATTCTCATATCCAAAAACCCATCTCTGTCATTTTTTTTTTTACGGGGAATCAATATTTATGTAAATACAGTATATATATTTTTTAACTTCATCATTATCATTTGTTTCGTGAGAGAATCAGCTGAATTACATGTCACTATGCTTTGTGCAGGGGTTGATGGAGTACCATGAAGAAATCGTAGAATACTTCAAACGTCGGGGTGTTTCTGCTATTTTTCTCTTCCGACGAAATCTATTGCGTCGGTTGGTTTCTGTTCTCGCAAATTCCTATGATCGCCATGCTAAGCTATTGAATGGAACCCACAAGGCTCATGTGCATTCACACACAGAGGTGGTCTCTCTTTCTTTCTCTCTCTTCACATGCTCACACACACACACACTCATGCATCCACGCTCACATGATCTTAAACCCTGTGCTGGTAACTTCTTGTAGGCTGAAACACTTTCAAGTTACAAGCCTGTGATCAACTCAACCTCGTTGATATCTGATTTGAAGGAAGTGGAGGTGACAGCTAACAAAGCTTTAAAATATTTCAATAGTACCCGCCACATCATTCTGTACTATGAGGATCTTCTTATGAACCATAAGGTGAGGATTATTACAAGTTTTTATGAAATCCCAGATATGCCAACCATCCTCAATTTTTTCAGAACGCATGAGTAGGTTGTACATTTTGCCAACATGTTTCTTCACTTCTCATCTTTAGTTGTCCCTTTTGAAGTGCTTTTCCTCTCTGTGAACCGATTTTGATAATATGCTGATGCTACAAATATTCTAAAGTTGATTGCTTGTATTCATATGTATCCGCAAAATGGTAATGATTTCCAATGCTTGTTGCAGAAACTTAACGATGTTCTCGACTTTCTGAGGCTACCACGAATGGAACTAAGAAGCCGTCAAGTTAAAATACACACGGGTTCATTGTCGGAACATATAAAGAACTGGGATGATATCAACAGGACACTAAACGGGACAGTGTATGAAAGTTTTCTCCGTGACTATAAAAGATGACTCTGCTAACTTGTGTGCGGTGTGAATAGCAACTCCTAATTAGTTTTAGTTAGAGACAGAATACTCGTTTGCCCCGTTAAAATTTTGGCTGCCGCAGAGGGATGGATGACTGATGCCGGATGCAGGATGCTTCGATGCTTGTTTTTCTTTTCTTTCTCAACATCCCGTTGAGCCCCCATTTGTCTTTAATCTTGTTATTGATCATAGATACTCTTATGTAAATGTCCCAGCTAATCAAAGAATTTTCAATTGCAAATAGTGATTCACTGATTTGTTTCATTTCCACCTTTTTTTCTCTGTTCTTTCTTATCAATGGCCCAGTTTTCTCTGTTTTATATGCAAACTATACAAGTGTAATAAAAGTGTAGGGAGTAATAATGCCTACGCTGTAAGCTGCTTCAATGGAGTAGTATTATTTATACCTATATAGGAATGCCCAATGTCGAAAAAAACTCGAAGCCTTGGGGACTCGCCTCGTTCCTCATACGAGGTGGGGTCAAACCAAAATAAATGGGGTTGGGTGGGTTTGTGAGCGAATCCAATGCCCCATTTCAAAAACGGGATGGGTAACATGGGTTTGAGATTTGTTGTTTATTATTTATTTATCAATAATATTAATATTTAATTAATAAAAATTAAAATATATTCTTATAATTAAGAAAATTAACGTGAATTTTTTTTATCTAATTTAAATATAATTTTTATCCAATTAAAAAAAAACTAATTATATATATATATATATATACTGTATATTGAAGACCAGGTTTGGGTCAGGGAATTTTCAGCGCGGGAGGAGGTGGTCCACATATATTAGCTATTAAATTATCAGAAGCCATACAATACGGTTAAATCAGCCCATTTTTCGATGATGAGGGGAAGATGTTACCAAACTTTGGCCCAAGTATTGATGGTCACTTTGCAGACTCGACAAGTACTGGGCCTGCTGGCAACTGATTTGGGCGACGAATTTGTGGTCAAAATCTCTGTTTGGTCTCTTAATGATTTTAGTTATCATGAACAAATTAAATGACTTATTTTATGAAATTCTCCTTTTTTTTTTTTTTTTTTTTCTTTTTTCAATGCGGATAAGAGCATGTTTACTAATCGGGAATTAAGTTTCCGATTTCAAGATTCCAGTATTTACTAATTTTTTAGGGAAATAAGGTACGTGGACCTTACTCTCAAATCAGTGTTTACTAATTAAACCTAGGTTTTTACTCACAGCTTGTCTGTAGGTCTGCCTAATGCCCTCCTGGCTGATGGCTATCCTGGTGACTACTGACTTTTGCACCTAAAATTCAATTTATATTAAACATTCTTCTTCAACAAGTCTCAAGGCTCTGATACCAAAACGTAGAACAAGCAAATATGATAGTATAGACAAGATAATATAAAAACATAGAACAAGCAAATATGATAGTATAGACAAGATAATATAAAGCAAAAGTAAAAACATAAATTGGAATGAACAAGAAAAATGATTAAACTAAGAAATTAATACTTACTGCAGTAGTATATGTCTGACAGCAGTGAAGAACAATGGATATACAGACACACTTTATTTATATTTCAGAACTTTACAACAGAAGGAGGAAGGTTTATCAGAGAGGAAAGAGTACAACTGGGGAGAGGAGATTACAAGCAAGAGAGAACAATATGAAAACTGAACCTGCTCCTAAGCTTGTCCTGAGTGTTCCTTATATAGGAAGGTAAACTCAGGTTAAACTAACTATAGTTACAAATATAGTCGTGAACATCATTATTACCACACATAGATTCCTTCATAAATTCTGGCTAGGTCATGATGGGTAATTGAAACTGTTGGAGATGTCTTTTTTCACGAGTTGTCTGTAGTTGAATTATCCATACTTGCCGACACTTTTTTTTTTTTTTATAAAACTAAGATAGAGATTTATCTTAGTTTTATTTTTGTTGATTTTCTTGTTTAGGTTTTTTTATCAAGATTTTTTTTTTGTTTTTTGTTTAATTATGTTGGGCTTTAGGTATTGCTAGCGATGGCAGTTCAACTCGGCCGGGCCGGGTACCAGGTTATACCGGGGTCAGAATTTCAGGGTAAAACCTGGGTAAATCCGAGTATGGGTATCCGGTGGGTCTTTCTAATTCGGCTGGGTACCAGGTAATACTGGGGCCGAAATTTCCACGTAAAACCTGGGTATGGATACCCGGCGGGTCTTCCCGGACCGGGTTCGGGTACTCGAATTGTAACATCCTGTTTTTTCCCCGATGGATACCCGGTCTCTAAAAATCTGAGTTTTCTTTGTGTTGCCGACAAGTGCAAGGTATATTTTTCTTTCTTCTTTCTTCCTTGTTTTTTTGCCTATTTTTTGATTTGCCTATGTTTTGTTCTTTCTTCTTTCTTCGTTTTTTTTTTTGCTTACTAGACGTCTAGACCATAAAAAACTAACATTTCTTTTTACAAAGTTAGGTACTAGAAATCGAAGTCCTAATATCTTTGAATTTCAGAGGGTGTTTTTGAAAATACAACTAAATCACTTAAACAGTGTGAAATATGACAAAAGGTCAGACAGTTTCTGTAATTAACCAAAAAGTATAGGATGAAACCATTGTTGTTCTCGTAACCAAACAAGTCAAATTTAAAACATATCTAGTAAAGATCAACGGTCCACGTTAATTATCACTCTCTTTATCGATCGTAATCGTGAAAAGCTAGGGCAAACAAATAACGTAACTTGTTTTCCTGTGATATAAAACCCTGTTTCCAGTGAACTCCATCTCCTCCTTTGTGAAGCAGAACAACTCTTTAGTGTTTACGCCGGCCACCGCACATCAAAACAGCTACCTGGTATGCTCTTTGTATCTGTTACTTTTACATCAAATGGTTTTCTTCTCTGAATCTTTTTTTTTTCTCGTACATGTGCCATCACTTCTTTTATCGATTTATTTGGTTTCAAAAACCAAAAGGGTTGTTTTATTTCAACATTTTTAGACAAGATAATATAAAGCAAAAGTAAAAACATAAATTGGAATGAACAAGAAAAATGATTAAACTAAGAAATTAATACTTACTGCATCAGTATATGTCTGACAGCAGTGAAGAACAATGGATATATAGAAATAAGTTGCACACTTTATTTATATTTCAGAATTTTACAACAGAAGGAGGAAGGTTTATCAGAGAGGAAAGATTACAACTGGGGAGAGGAGATTACAAGCAAGAGAGAACAATCCGAAAACTGAACCTGCTCCTAAGCTTGTCCTGAGTGTTCCTTATATAGGAAGGTAAACTCAGGTTAAACTAACTATAGTTACAAATATTGTCGTGAACATCATTATTACAACACATAGATTCCGTCATAAATTCTGGCTAGGTCATGATGGGTAATTGAAGAAGAAGGTTTAATATAAATTGAATTCTAGGTGCAAAAGTCAGTAGTCACCAGGATAGCCATCAGCCAGGAGGGCATTAGGTAGACCTACAGACAAGCTGTGAGTAAAAACCTAGGTTTGATTTCTATTAATATTATTCTTCATCATGTCTGCTAGTAGTTCTAGATCCGATATAGAACCTGACAAAGGAGATAGTGTAACAGGACAATCTATTGCAAATTATGAGACTAATTGGATTGACAAAGACTTAAGTGTATGGCAGCTTCCAAATGTAGCAAAACATAGTATCTATAAAAGGACTAGTGTTTTAGATTTTAAGACTTTATTAGGACAAATAACCAAAGAAATAGATGTTAAATTCCAGGAAGACAATATATTTTCGACCAATCTTTTAAACAAAAATAGTATGAAGCATTATTACAAACTAGATTACAATAATATGCATATAGGCAGTGTTCAAATTGGTATTAAACCCCTATCGAAAATAGGCTTAAACAATTCCATGCTAATCTGTCTCCGCGATGGGAGAGTTACCAATTATAAGGAATCTATAATTGGCATAGCAGAATCAAGCCTCACTTATGGACCTATTTATTTTCAATGTTATCCAAACTTCCAAATAAGCCTTAAATCTGATGACCATAAAGAAAAATGTCTAGTAGTAGACATCCAGATCCATAACTATGAATTTATAAGGGGATCCAGTCCCTATAAACTTATTTATAGAGTCCATTATCGTGTTTTATCCTCTGGACTTATTCCTAGTTACATACCTCCCAAGATCCCAGCTAGCCAAACCATCTGTTATAATGCATCAGAATCCGTTAACATGATGGTTCTAGTACCTATCCCCTGGGAAAGAATTAAATTCCCAGATGATTGGATAAAAGAAAGGGTTGACCGACCCAAATTCAAACCACCTATGAGGAACATAGATGACTGTATATCTAACCTAGATGGCAACCTAAGGATATCATTCAGACCTTTAGAAAGGACCCTCTCTAGTAGAGCTCCTACAATCTCTAATAGTGATTTCCAAACACCAAGACATTCTCTATCCAGTAGATCCAGACTGAGAATAGTCGACCAAATACCTGACTATAGACCTTCATCTTCTGGTTATAGACCAAGCCATAGTGAAACTTCTGACGTTCCTGATTTAGTTCACAGAAGAAGGCGACCAATAGTATCACCAATAATAGAAAATAGAGATCCACCTTTAGTAATACCAACCAGAGAACCACCTACTCATATAACCAACATCTATAAGACACTAGAACAAGTTGCCCAGCCAATTCATGTTTATGACAATGAAGGACCACCATCTCCAACCCCTTCTCAAGTCCTCACAGAAATCCCTGACCATGAACCAAGAATCAGAACAATAGATGTTCTCAATAGCCCTAGGGAAATCAATAAAAATTACTTGTCCCAAGAATATTATTACCCTGAAAATACAGCCATGAGAGAAAAGTATGAAGAAAGTTACTCTAGCCACAAGAAGAAACAATTCCACTCTAGATGGATGGAGTGTGTTGAGACATTAGAAACAGAAATACCATTCTTTGAGTGGTATACTAATAGAAAAAACCTGGAAGAACAATGCCTAGTTTTAAATCAGAAAAATTTCAAGACCTATAAATCTAGCAAAGGAGACGAAACCGGAACACATCCTCCCCCTGGGAAGTGCAAGATCAAGTATGGTAATGAAACCTCAGCAAATGACAATGAAATAGGCATTAAGCATGGTAGTAGTGGAAACAACAATGAAAACTTATAATGCCTCCCTTTTATCCTATTTGATGAAGAACTATCCTAAAATATTGTTGCATCTGCACACCATATTGGTGTTATTATGAAACAAAATAATTACACCAATGAATATCTCACAACTATTGGAGACCAATTAGACAGGATAGAAAACAACCAATCACAAACCCCTATCATTCAAACAATACCTTTGATCCCTAGCAATCCCCCTCCTAAAGATTATAAGATGAAATCAAAAATTGCTAAATATGAACCCGGAACAATTTTGTTTCTAGACACCACAGGGATAGAAAAATGTTTTGATAGCTTTACCACTGATTCAGAGCTTGTTAAAATGTTACAAGAAAGACTAGACAAAATCCCCAAACCAGAAGTCCAAACTCTTGATGATCATATCTCCCAATCCGACATCAAAGTCTCAGATTTAGAAAACATGGTTCAGAGATTGACGACTTCCAGAATTGATAGCCATGTCTATAATAGGTGCAGCAATGACACAAAGCCATATTATCCGAGATCTACACCTCCAGATCTTCAATATGAAGAATCTGTACCCTATAGGGCCTATACTGGCAATGTTTGTTATCAATTTAATATTGATGGCTTGTCAGAATATCAGATTATGACTGTTATCAGACAAATGTACACCATAGGATATATTTATATCAAAAAACAAAATATGTCCTATAGTGATGCAGTTAATTCACTTGCATCTGGTTTTGAGGGACAACTTTAGGTTGGTGGACTTATACTTTATCCCCTACTGCTAGAACTAATATTATAAACCATACGAAAGAGGTAGCCACCTCTACACCATTATTTAGAACAACCACCGATACTCCTGAAACTTCCACCACACCAGCAGCTACAACTGCTGTACCAACAACTTCGTCTTATACCACAATAACTTCACAACCCGATGGTATAGATGTCTTATGTCATACCATAATCCTCCATTTTATTGGAAATCCTAACAGATTTCAAGACAAGGAATATTCCAAATTACAAAACCTCAAATGTAAAAAACTTAGTGATTTCAAATGGTATAAGGATATTTTCCTTACTATAGTTCTACAAAGAATTGACAATGCAAATTCCTGTTGGAAGGAGAAATTCATATCTGGATTACCCTCCTTATTTGCTGATAAGGTAAGAGATAAAATGAGGGAACAAATGGCTAGTCCAGACTGGTCCTAAATTGATCTCAATACCTGGACTTATGGTGAAATCATAACAACAATCAATATTGTTGCTATGCAATTATGCATGGACATTAGACTTAAAAGCCAGCTTAAAAAACAGAAACTCACTACTAGAAAAGAACTTGGTTCTTGGTGTGAGCAATTCGGTTTTGATAAACTTCCTAGCCATAATAGGAGAAAGCATTAGGACAAGAAAACAAAACCTCATAAAAAACATAAAACTTGCAAACATTTTGAAAACCTTAGAAATAGAAGCTTTAGAAAGTCCAATAAAGACATGAAAAACAAAAAGGGATGCTTCAAGTGTGGCAAAGAAGGACATTTTGCCAAAAATTGCCCCGAATTGAGAAAAATTAGAAACAAAATTAGAACCCTAGATATTAGTGATGAAGCAAAAGAAAGACTTATCCAAACCCTTTATGAAACAGACACTGACACTAGTAGTGGGGAAATAGAACCCAATCCTGATGATGGAATATTAGCCCATGAAGAATTAGACTCTGAATTCTCAGCCAACAGTAGTGATGATAGTTCACAAATCTGTGATAAACAAGCTTGTACTTGTCAAGAAATCAATGTTCTAGATCAATCTGATTATTATTTAATTATTGGAATGATCGACAGCATTGATGATCCTATCCTGAAAGCCAATTACATCAGACAAGTACAACAAAAGATTACCAAGACATCCACCCAAATACCAAAACCAATAAACGAAGAAAAAAAACCCACAACCTCCTTTATTGCCCCAGATTTTGACCAAGACGTTTTACAAAGATTCCAGAGTACTCAAAAGAAAGTTACCATCCCAGATCTCTAGAAAGAAATCCAGAATATTAAAAAGGAAATTAAAGATTTAAGAATTTCAACCCAAAAATTACAACAACAGTTGGAGTCCCAAAAGACCAGGAAGCCCAAAAATAGGCCACAACCCGAACCTAGTTTTAAAAGTTCCAGTGATTCTGATTCTGGTAACACCAGTATAACCCGTCCAGAACAAGAACTAGCCAATATCCTCTGCAACAAGGAAATGGAACCTGTTGCGACTTTAGCCAATATCACTGAATCTTTCAGGATACAGAAATGGTATTGTGACATAGATATTAGGATTTCTTCTGACTATAATCTAAGGGTAAACGTCTTAATTGATTCAGGAGCTGACCATAACTATATCAAAGAAGGATTAGTACCCACAAAATATTTGGAATCAACCATAGAATCATTATATGGAGCCAATAAGCAGAAACTTGATATCAGTTATAAATTAACCAATGCCAGAGTTTGCAATTCTGGAGTTTGTTATAACACCAGCTTCCTTACGGTTAAGACATTATCCCAGAATGTCATTCTTGCCCTACCCTTCCTCTACCTCATCACTCCTTTTACTACCACTGAAGAAGGATTAGTAACTGAATATTTTGGAAAAAGAATTTTATTCCCTTTTACTTTCCCTGTCCTTGAAAGGGAATTAAACTCTTTAAAAAAAGACTAGTATAGGAAAAGATAACTCCATCTTTTTGGAACAACAGATAAATGATCTCAACAAGAAAGAAAATCAATTGTCCTTCCTGAAGGATGACCTTAGATTCGAAAGACAAAAGAAACACATAGAGGAACCTAATACTCAAAAAAGAATCAGTGACTTCAAAAGCAACTTAGAAAAGGAAGTTTGCTTTTCCTTCCCTAATGCTTTCTGGAATAGGAAAAAACATATAGTCAGCCTTCCCTATAACAAAGATTTTTCAGAAAAAGAAATACCGACTAAAGTTAGACCTATCCAAATGACCTTTGAACTCCTTGAATATTGCCAAAAGGAGATTTAGGACTTATTACAAAAAGGACTTATTAGGCCTTCTAAATCACCCTAGAGTTGTCCTGCTTTCTATGTCAAGAAAAATGCTGAAATAGAAAGAGGAGTTCCTAGACTTGTCATCAATTACAAGTCTTTGAACGAAGCTCTCCAATGGATTAGATATCCAATACCTAATAAAGCAGACTTATTAAAAAGACTTTATAATGCTAATATATTTTCAAAATTTGATATTAAATCGGGTTTTTGGCAAATTCAGATTGCTGAGAAAGACCGATACAGGACTGCTTTTACCGTTCCTTTTGGTCAATATGAATGGAATGTTATGCCCTTCGGATTAAAGAATGCTCCCAGTGAATTTCAATGCATTATGAATGATATTTTCAATCTCTAGACTGAATTATCTATTGTTTATATTGATGATGTGCTAATCTATTCTGGCAATGTTGATCAGCATTGGAAGCACTTAGACATATTTTTAAAAACCGTAAAGAATCAAGGTTTAATGGTTTCAACCCCTAAAGTAGTTTTATTCCACACCGAAATCAGATTCTTAGGTCACAACTATCATACCTATCCAGAGAAGTCTAGAGTTTGCTAGCAAATTCCCAGATGAAATCAAAGACAAAACACAACTTCAAAGATTCTTAGGTTGTTTAAATTATGTGGCCAACTTTTATAAAGAATTAAGAGTCATTTGCAAACCTTTGTTCCAAAGACTTAGAAAAAACCCTTTACCATGGACAGGCCAGCATACAAAAGCAATTAAAACAGTTAAAGAACATGTCCAAAAACTTCATTGTCTATTCATATGTCACCCTAATGCCCCAAAGATAGTTGAAACATATGCCTCTGAGTTAGGATTTGGTGGAATCCTTAAACAAACTATTGAAGGAAAATAATACATTGTTAGATATGTCTCAGGATCTTGGAATGATACTCAGCAAAAATATTCTACTGTTAAAAAAGAAATTCTAGAAATCGTTTTAACTATTCAAAAATTACTTGTTTTAAAAGTAGATTGCCAATCTGCAAAATTCATCTTGAAAAAAGATGTCAAAAATCTTGCTTCAAAACAAATATTTGCTAGATGGCAAGCTTTATTATTTGTATTTGATTTCACTATTGAACATATCAAAGGATCAGAAAATAGTCTACCAGATTTCTTGACCAGAGAATTTTTACAGGGTAAAAAACCATGAGTAGTAGCAAAAGCAAGCCCCGAGGCCCCAGGCCCACTATCAGGCCAGACTTATCATCCGACTTATGACCCAACAATAGACTTATTACGACTTATTATGACTTATCAGGGCAACAATCAAGTTGCACTAACTTATCATGAAAACAATAGTTTGAACCCAACTTCCCAAAGCCCAAAACCCAGTCACAAAGACAAATATGCCATAAGCATATTACCTCAATCTCACAATCCAAAACCATCAGGCCAAATTGTAGCTTCCTCCCCCAGACCTACTATAGCAGGACCAATTCAAATTTCAAACAGTTTTTCCCCACTAAGATCAAAATCTCCATCCTTTAAGACTATTACCTCTTCCCACATCAGCCCCCATTCTTTCAAGCAAGATAAATTGACCCAAGTAAATCAATCTCAGATTACTTCATCATCTTTCCCGAGGATTAATTCCCCAGTTTATCATTACCAGATTAAACCCTTTTTTGATAGATATTTTGCGGTGGAAACACCACTATTACTCGACCATTATTTCAAGGAACCCAAAAAACTGGCAGATGCAGTCATCGACCCCTAGTTTTGTAGGATTCCTGAGGACATAACAAAAAGACACATATTCTATGAATTCATCCTGGTGGACACAGATTCTATCTATGTGTCCAATGTTTTTGACAAAATAGACAAAGAAAAATTGATTTTCAGAAAAATTAAACTTTACAAAATTATCACCTTAGACCAGTGGGGAGGTGACCCCAACAAGAAAAACAGATTTTTCAGACCATTCCATGTTTCTGAATATTCCTATTGGGATTATATAGATGCATGGACAAATGTTTTATATGGACAAAACTTGGGAAATTCCTTATCCTGGTTTGTTTATTTTGACAAAGATTTTCCTCTTTAAATCCCTTTTTGGTTTCTTGAATGGTGGGACAAATATGGTCCAACTATTAACCTCCTTCCTTATCCTGTCAAGGAAGGATATGTCCTATGGATGATTTATCTTTCCAAACCAAATGATTGGGATTTCATCCCCGACTTATTGCTCTTTTTCAAGTATTTTAGTCTGACCTGGATTCTAATGCTTGATTATGCTATCAAAGATAAAATGGTGAGAAATGTCAATATTCCCTATTTTGGTAGACAAACAAAAGTTAAATGGTGGAGTGGCATGAATATTGCAGACCATGGTAAAGATAGGGTAAACAGATGGTTCTCAGAAAACCCTACTCTCTGCAAATCAACTGACCAGTCCCAGTTCTTAATGGCCAAGTCCTAAAATCAAGTCAGGATTGCTGCTGCTAGAACCCCTGAAGAGCTAAGGAAAATAGCACAAGACATAGAGAAGACAATGACAAATATGTCCCAAAAAGACCCAGGATCAGAAACCCAAGATAAAGATGATGACCCTTGCAATGATGCCCACAGCTATTTCGGTCATGACCTATCACCTCAGCAGAGGCTTTAGCCTCGTCAGATTCACCAAGCTTATTTTAAAAGAACATGGCATCCATCATCCGTTTCCATGACCCATCATGACTTATCAGAGTGTCGGTATATATGGACAGCCAGAAAAAAAAAAAAAAAGTGTCGGCAAGTATGGACAATTCAACTACAGACAACTCGTGAAGAAAGACATCTCCAACAGTTTCAATTACCCATCATGACCTAGCCATAATTTATAAAGGAATCTATGTGTTGTAATAATGATGTTCACGACTATATTTGTAACTATAGTTAGTTTAACCTGAGTTTACCTTCCTATATAAGGAACACTCAGGATAAGCTTAGGAGCATGTTCAGTTTTTAGATTGTTCTCTCTTGCTTGTAATCTCCTTTCCCCAGTTGTAATCTTTTCTCTCTGATAAACCTTCCTCCTTCTATTGTAAAATTCTGAAATACAAATAAAGTGTGCGACTTATTCCTGTATATCCATTGTTCTTCACTGTTGTCAGACATATACTGCTGCAGTAAGTATTAATTTCTTAGTTTAATCATTTTTCTTGTTCATTCCAATTTATGTTTTTACTTTTGCTTTATATTATCTTGTCTATACTATCATATTTGCTTGTTCTACGTTTTGAGCCAAGTCAAAGTATTTAAATCCAGTTGCCCACATGCAAGGAACTGATATAACTTTTGTCAGTTCGAACTGATAATAGAATTTCTGTATATATATATATATATATATATATTACAATGAGCACCTTTGATGAGATTGCATGTAATTGAATGTTTTTTGATGAGATTTTTTGTATGCATCCTAAAAAAATTAAAATACACATTTGGGAAAACTTGGAATTTTTTTGGATTTGAGAACTATTTGTTCTTATATTTCTCTATTTTTAAATATTTTATCCTCGAAAAAGTCAGAAAAAATTAGTTATTGTACCCAAAAAAATTTCAATTTTTTTTTCCACAAATGTTTTTCAATGTTTTTATCATCCATACAAAAAATCACATCAATATTCAATATATTCCATTAAATTTCATAAAAGATGCTTAAAGTGTACACCTTCAAAAGTTCTCATCGAAATTTATATATATATATATATATAATATTGTGTGTGAGTGAAGAAATAAAGTAGCTAGAGATCATCAAATAATAACAACAAAAGATTTAAGACAATAAACAATATGCTTTAAAAATAAGATCCAGATTCTCTGCTGATATTTTTCCTGATCTAAAGTATTTGAGAATAAGACTTACATTTAAAAATAATGAAATTGAAATAAATAAATTATAGCAATTTTTTTTTTTTGATAAAAAAATAAATTATAGCAATTGATTACACATGTCAGCAAATCTATATAGGTCAGGACAAAGATCAGCTCTACAGAAGATCAAAATTCTAAAAAATATGTGTGGTGGTGGGGACTAGGAATATTACTGTATTATTAAATGAGTTCAGTTGAAGTTCCAACATTTTATTATAAACACCGAGCCTGGGAAATTGTAGGTACCTACAACATTATGTTAAAAATATGCATAGGAGTCACCTTCGGTACCAACTCTGTTCATGTTTCTCACCTCCAATTCGCTGATGACACTATTCTTTTCCTCAAGCCGAAGATGGAGTATCTTTGCAATGCGAGAAGAATTTTAAGATGTTTCGAATTGGCTTCAGGTTTGAAAATTAATTTTCATAAATCCTCGGTTATTAGAGTGGGGAGGAAGGTTTCGGATTCTAATGAGTGGGCGGAGGCCTTTAGGTTAAAAAAGAGTCGCTTCTTATTTCTTATTTGGGGCTCCTGTTAGGCACCAATAAAAGATCGAAAGTGGTGTGGAATCCTATATTGTCTCGCATTAGGAATAGGCTTGCCCCTTGGAAAAGGAAATTCCTGAGCAAGGGGGGAAGACTTGTTCTTATCAAGACGGTTTTGGCTAGTTTACTTACTTACATGATGTCCATGTTTGAGATGCCGGTTGGGGTTGCTAAAGACATCGAAAAATTACAAAGATCTTTTTTCTGGGGGGACGATGGTGTCAAGAGAAAGTGCCATGCTGTTAGTTGGGAGACCGTGTGTAGAAGCAAATTAAAGAAATGGTGGGTTGGGGGTTGGGAGAATGTTGGAGAAAAATAGAAGTTTAATCGCCAAATGGATTTGGAGGTTCGGGGTGGAACCAAACTCTTTGTGGAGGAGAGTGATCTGTGCGAAATATGGAATTACGAACTCAACTCTGCTTTGGAATTGGAGGTGTGGGAGGAGGAACTCCTCTTTTATCCAAGCCGTGGGCAACTTGTTGATTGATGGTTCTGATACTGCAAAAATTCTTAAAGAGGGGCTGCTTGTTTCTGTGGGCAATGGTAAAAGGGCAAGATTTTGGCATGACCCTTGTGGGCTTGAGACTCCTATCAAAGAAATGTGTCCTAGATTGTTTGTTCTGGCTGACAACAAAGATGGAAAAATTGAAGATTATGGAAGATGGGAGGGTAGTAGTTGGGTATGGGAGATAAAGTTTAGAAGAGCCCTTTTCGACTGGGAGAAAATCCAATATGATTTCCTTCAAAATATTTTGGATTGTTTGCAGATTCATAACTCTAAACCTGATACGATTGTGTGGTCGCTGGAAAAGGATGGTATTTTTTCGGTGAGGTCTTTTCGGCATTGTTTGGAAGAGATAGCTGTGGAGATTAATCTGGATCATGCTTTCATTTGGCAAGGAGTGTGTCCTTCCAAGGTGGAAACTTTCGTCTGGCAGTTATTAAAAGAAAGAGTGATGGTTCGTCAAGTCATGAATAGATTTGGCATGGTTTCAGGGACAACATTGGAGTGTCCTCTTTGCAATTCTGAAGAGGAGTCCGTTAATCATTTATTTCTTCATTGTCCATGGACACAAGAAGTTTGGATGAGATGCATCAGGAGGTGGGAGGTCAATTGGTGTGCTAACTTCTCTTTGATTGACTGGGCTCGTGGGTGGTCAGGTTTATGCCCTAAGTTAGGCAGCAACAAAGCGTGGAATTCCCTCTTTTTTGCTGTTGTTTGGACTGTTTGGGAGACAAGAAATCAGTTGGTTTTCAGAGGTAAGGCAGCTTCCATTCTTCTTGCAGTTGATATGATCGAATTTAGGGTAGCATGGTGGTTTAAGTACTTGGGCAAGCAAAACTGTTCTGATACAATTACTCTGATGATGCTAAATATTCAAACTAGCTATGTCTCTTTTAGCAAATCGCCTCCTAAAACTTTTCCCAGATTTTGGCAGCCCCCCTCCCCGAGTGCTTTGAGATTTAATGTGGATGGTTCTTCTAGGGGGAACCCTGGCAATGCCGGCATTGGAGGGGCGTTACGTGACTGTAATGGTAAGATTTTGGGGTTGTTCTCTTGTTTTATTGGTGTTAAGGATGCCTTTTTTGCTGAAGTTCAAGCCATTCTTAAAGCTTGTGAGATGTGTGTGCTTACGCCAGAATTATCAAGGAAAACAATTATCATAGTGAGCGACTCGAAAATTGTGGTTTCCTGGGTGGTCGGGTGTGAGAGTGTCAACATGGATTGTTCCCCTGCTGTTGCTGAGATTCAAAGGTTGCTGGATTGTTTAGGTAATGCTTTGGTTGTTTTTAATCCCAGGTCTTCAAACATGTTGGCTGACAACTTGGCTAAGAAAGGATCGGGAAGGCTAGGGGATTTTCAGGTGTGGGATTTTTGGTAGTGGTCTGGTTCTGCTCGTGTTGTTTTGCTTTGGCTGCTTGCTGCTTGTTGCTTTGTTGTTTTTCTGCTCTGTTCTCGCAGCTCTCTGTTTCTAGCTTTGTCTTGCTTTTGTTGTTTGTTGTTTCTGGGGGTTTTCTGGGGGGTTTTTTGTGTGCCTTGGCTGCGGTGGGTGGCCTCTTGGTCGTTGTTTGTAAGGCTTTGGCCTCTCTTTGTTTCCTTTTCCTGGCTTCTCAAAAAAAATAAAAAAATAAAATAAAATATGCATAGGATATTCTATCTCCCAGCTGTTAATTGCTTTAATAATCACAAATTTGAGCTAAATGGACGGTTCTAAAAATTACTTAATTAGTTCACTCCATCAGATTTATAATTATAGGTTTCCCTACAAGATCTCCACTGGATCTCAGTTTGTAGGTAGAAATTAAAATATAGGAAAAGAAAGATAGAAATGGCTCCATGGGACATGCAAACTGTTGATGATCACTGACGAGCGATGACCATTCCATCACCCTAGCTATTAGCTAAGCAATAAATTACATGTGAATTATTCACTAAAATATTTGGTATTTGAGTATTTCTAATATTGTATCTTTAATACAAGGCCAATTAATATTTGTAAAATTTAGACTATAATTAATTAATTAATGCGATGAATTTTCTAATGACTATGTCAAGAAGAATATATTAACAATATATATGGATTAGTAGACAAGATGATCGAGGTTGAAAAAATGGTTTACTCCTCACACCTACACTAAGAGTTTGTGTGTTTGAATCTGTCCTCATGCCCTAAATCCTAAATTTTTGTAATATATATTACAAAAATATATATGGATCTGCTATTACTAAATTTTTTTTTTTTTTTTACTAGTTTTGAAAAATGCTGCAAAAACCCTATAAGTAATTCGGTAGGTAAAATTTCTTGTTGAGTGCAATGAGTTTTCTTCAAAATGGAATGCATTCAATCAAGATTTAGTCTAGGTTCATTCTAATAATGATATTATAAAAATTTAGCTAGCGCGCATTCAGGTAGGTTAATTAATCCCTGTAATATAGTTCATACACAAAGTGCATGTGCGTGACCTCAAGAATCAAGATGCATATTTGTAATGTAAGCATGGCATATACCATTTATTAATTAAGTCACTATTTTTCATTAATTTGCAACATAAATAAATAAATTAATTAATTAAAGCCACTTTTTATACTAATAATTAATTATTATCACCTAAGAAATTCATATGGTTCCATAAGCTCTATAAACACCAAGGTGATTGAGGGGTTTGAAGCACACAAACTTGCTTAATTAGTGTATAATTAACCTTTCCTCTTTTGTATTCTTTTTCTTCAATAATTAGCAAGTGTTGCTTCCTCAGTTTCTCTTATAGGGTCCTTTTCTTCTCAGTTAATTTTGAATCTTTAGATCTCTGTGTCATCTATACCCATGGCCCAGAACAACAAGTTGATCTTTTCTTGTCTTCTACTTGTGCTGATTTTTGGCCAAGAAATGGAATCTATCCAGGGAAGGAATTTGAAGCTAGGGAAAAAGAATGAATTCCCAAAGCATCAAGCTTACAACAAAATCCTTGAAAAGGAAACAAGAAAGATTAATAATGCTAAGCAGAACAATAGCTTGCATGGTGAAGAGTTTCCAACAGTGAGAGTGACAGCAAATGCTAATTTGATATCTCCACCGGCAGCACCAAGTGTGGCAGTTGGTGAGTCCTTGCCACCTCCACCGCCAAGACACGTGGATGACTTCAGGCCCACCGCTCCAGGTCACAGCCCTGGTGTTGGCCATTCCCTTCAAAACTAGGGCTACTAGTAGAGTTTGAAAAAACAAATAAAATCCTATTTCGCATTTATAAAAATAAAATAAAATGAGATTAGGCTGCTATTGATCTATTCGCATTTTAACTATTTTCAGTTCATGTAATGAATATTGTAATTATGTTAATTAGGATGTTGTAATATTTGTACAAACTATTTGTAATATTTCTGCATGCATTAATTCAATATAGTAAGTTTGCCTTCTCTACTATTGGCAATCTTTTTTTTTTTCAGCTCTGCAATTCTTTTATTTGTCGACATGCAAATTTTTAATATCACACGTAATATAAGAGGAATTCTTGGATGTCAGATACTGATAATGGAGATGAATACCAGCTCGATCTCAATTGTATACTGATGGAGAGAGTGCAAAAGAAAATGTAATCATTTAGATCGAGTAAGATCAGTTTCTTGTTAGGGTTTTGGAATATTGTTGTTAACAAAGGTGCGGTTAAAAAAAAAAAAACATGCATTTTTCCATGGAAAACATGCAGTTTCTTTGTTTCTCAAAAAAAAAAAAAAAAAAAAAAAAAAAAAAACATGCATTTTTCCATTGCCCTAATACAGTTTGCATACTTCTTTAACTATATACCGTATGTAGCAGTAGCTGGAAGTTATTTAATTGAATGTCCAGACGTTTTAAAAAAAAACAGCAGATTAATTTCTGTTGATTTCTTTTGTGCAATTATTTTTTTACTAGTATTAGTGTCGAGGCTATCTGCTTAAATATGTACAGTTTTTTTTTTTTTTTTTTTGGAAATATTACATAAATCTGAATTTTTTGGGAGGCGGGAGAACTTAAACCCACGATCTCGTGGCATAAGTGTGAGGGGTATATAGTTTTTTTTTTTTTTTTTTTTTTGAAAGAAATAAATCTGTATATATAGTTATTGAATAGCAAAAACCTGTTGAATTCTAAATTTCTAATCCAACTATTAAGAAAACAAAACTCTTAAAAGTGCAAAAATTGAAAGCACTTGGAATTTTTGGAGTAATTGATTAACAACCCAGCAGCTACACAGATCATACATAAATATAATATTATAATATCAAAATCCATTAACTAATGCCGAAAAATAACAACGGCCGAAAGTGGAAAAAAAAAAAAAAAAAAAAAAAACCCTAAGGATATATGGATTTGTTCTTGAGTACCATTTATTGGCATGGTTAGAGAGCATGGAATTTTGAAAGAGATGAAGTGGCAGGTCTCGAATTTAAGATCCGTAAAACGACTTTGATATTGTGTTAACAAAGTTAGTAGTGACATTCAATTCAGAACTAAAATTTTTGTATACGAGATAAATGTTGCATACGTCAATAAATGAGATAGTACCATAATTTTAAAAAATTATACTTACCGAGTAGGATATTAATTGCTCATGAAGTAAGTTTAAAAAGTTATGGGAAAAGAGAAGGTTTTGAATGGAAATGGTATGTTCCGTTAAGAAGAAACCTTTTCGATTGGGAATTTAACCAGTGGAAATGTTTTGTGGAGAGTGTTATGGTTATCAAAATTATGGATTCAGTTGATGACTCCCTCAGATGGGTGCATAATTCTTCAGGGCAGTTCACTGTGAAGTCTTTTCGGGTGCAGCTGGAGGATTTTCAAAATCAGGGGAGGACGAGTATCAAGGACATTTGGTTTGGCGTTTGCCCTCCTAAAATTGAAGTTTTTGTCTGGCAATTACTACAGGGGAGGTTCTAGTGAAATCTGTTTTGGACAGATTTGGGGTGAACTTAGACTCTAACTTAGATTGCCCTTTCTGTCAGCAGGAACCGGAAACCTGTGACCATCTTTTCTTGCACTGTAAGTGGACTTGGAAGTTGTGGCAGAAGTGCATAAGTTGGTGGGGATTATATAGCTGCGTCCCATGTTCCTTGAGTGATTGGTGGAAGGAGTGGTCTAGTTTGTGTTAACGACAGAATTCTGGTAGAGCTTGGAACTCTTTGTTTTTCGCTGTGGTTTGGTCAGTGTGGGAGGCTTGTAATAATCTGGTTTTCAAGGAGGTTCAGCCAGACTTCTGTTGTGTGGTGGATTCGGTTAGATTCAGAATAGGCTGGTGGTTTAAGCATTTGGGTAGAGGGTTTTCGGATCCTATAACTCTTATTTTGCTCAATATTGTTGATCTTTGTTCTGAGGAACCCAAAAAGAAAAGGGCTGTCAATTTTCAGAACTGGAAACCCCCTGCCAGTAGTAATCTTTTGTTTTTTGTTGATGGCTCGGTTAGGGGGGTGCATGGTCAAGCGGGTATCGGGGGTGTTTTGAGGGACCAACTCGGTAAAGTCTTGTGTCTTTTCTCTTCGTACGTTGGTATTCAAGACATCGCAACAGCAGAGATTCTGGCTATCGCTAAGGCTTGTGAGTTGTTGAGCTTGAAACCTGAGTTGGCTGGGATGAACCTTTCCATTATTAGTGACAGTAAGTTGGCAGTAGATTGGGTGAAGAACAGGGGAAAGGGCTGCTCTAGTCATCTTCAGTTGCTGCAGTCTATTTGCGACAGTATGGATTCTTTTGGTCTGGCTTCTATTGTTTTCTGTCCTCGGGATGCAAATTCGATTGCCGATAGTCTTGCGAAAAGGGGGGCTGCTGGTAGTGATCAAGTCTGCTGGAGTGATTGAGTTTTTTGGGTGGTTTTGTTTTTGTTTTCTTCTTTCCGTGCTTGGGTGCTGTGCTCTTTCTTTTCCGTTTTCTTTTCTTCTGTTTGGGTTTGTTTTTCTTCTGGTTTTCTTGGGCTGGAGTTGCTGGTTTCTGTGGTCTGGCTCCTTGGCGTGTTTTTTGCCCTGCTTTTTTCTGTTTGGTGTGTTGTTGGCGTTGGTGCTGGTTTGTTGGCCTTGTGCCTTTTCAATAAAGCTTGCCTTTTAAAAAAAAGAAGTAACATCACACTAAGAGCATCTCCAATGCAAAAGTGGCTTGCATACCAATAATTGTTAACATGGCAACAATGTCAAGAAACTTGCTTCCTATGTGGCATAAAAATAGGCTTGATAGACAATCAATTCAAAATTTGGTCTCCAATGCTTCCGTCTAAAACACAATTTTTTTTAATGACGTGTCCACATTTTTTTCCTATTTTATTTTTTATTTTATTTTCTTACCAAAAATATATGAAAAATTAATGTCAATTTTAAATATTTGCTGAGTCAACCTAAAAAATAGCTGTGCAATAGACCGTCTGAAAGTGGACGGTCATGTTGACAATGTCTAACATTTTTGTTGCCACGTCAGCTTGAGGTTGAATATGCACGGTTGCATTGGAGACACAATTATTAACATAACGTCTATTTATCCTACGTGGCATCTCTTTTTTTCACAAGCCACGCTTGCATTGGAGATGCTCTAAGCAATTTATAAACTGTCAACAATTATTTCCATTACAGATTTTTATGAGTGGGATATATATATAGTTTGATACAAGAACAAGAATATCGTTATTTCTTTTACTTCTTTGATCGCGTTACCAAGGAATCTGTAATTATGTAAATAATTTGTTTCTTATAATAAATTTGTAACTGTTCTGTAATTAATTTGTGTGTTTTTTTTTCGTCCAATCACAGTGATTATATTTCAAAGTAATTGCCTTTCAACAATTAATTAAGTTAATTTTTTTCAAGAAAAAAAATAATGCAATTAAATTTAACTTGTACTAACTAGAATGAATGTAGACAAAGACATGGAAAGATTATAATAATAAGGACAGTTGGGATTCGAAAGCAACATAGGAGATCCTTTTGTGTTCCAGCAGTAGTCATCACCATGACTCAAATTTCTTAACCACGTTCGCTCTCTGAATTGCTTCTAGTGATTAAAAATTGATTAATCACATCACTCGTGCACTACAGCCTAGCACTACAAAGAGAATCAAACTCTCTTTTCTTGATTAATTACTGAATTAAACACTAATTATTTATTTAATGCTATTAAAAGAACTAGTGGGAGGAAACTGAGGGTGTTCCCCGACTCATGGAGCCAACCATACTCTCTAGCCTTTTTGCAAAGATTCTTGGGATAGAATTCCATTTTAATTTAAATATGGCACTTTGTGGCTCATCATTTGCTTGGTTTAACTTGTTCGATGCAAACAAATTTGCTAGTGATAAAGGAAAAGAGTGGTGTAGAGTAGGGAGTTCATGGGGTTGGTGGGCTATATATATAAACATATATATATATATATATATATTTGGTGGTTTGACTTGACCGGTTGAGCACGACCTTTTTGACTCTTGCGCTGCTGTTTTGTTCTTATTTTTTAAATATTAAGTCATGCACGCTCTAGAAAGATTTGCTCCACTCAAGTAATTACTTATAAATTAAATATATAAACTCATTTAAAGTAGCAGGAAAAAAAAAAAAAATAGCTACCAGAATTATTGGAAAGATCTCATTTCATTATATGGCTTTCTAGAATTGCCTGCGATTGGTTTCAGAAATGACCTGAATAGTGAAGAGACCCAATTTTAGTCAATTAAACAAATATAATAAAATAATATGCAAATTTCGGGGAAAAAAATATATGGGGGGTCAAAAAATGTTGCTATACTAAAAAGAAAGCACAAAATAAATAAATATATAATAAACCATTATTCATGACTAATGATATATAATCAGTCAAATTCCGGCTGTTATGTAAACCATCCGTTACTAATTAAGAAAAGGTTTTTTGGCCGCTAATTGTAATTCTGCACTCAGAATATTATTCATATTAAAAGATCATCTTAATTAGTTTACAAATCGCACATCACCTCTTAGCAGAGTTGGTAATACACCCCTTCCATCTAAGTGGTAAAGGGTTCCAATCCCACCATACATATGTTACAAGCATGTGCGAGGAGTTTTCTTGGGAGTAGATATCCGGACCGCACATGTATTGTTTGATCTCAGCAGGTCCCGGCAGTCCTATTGTAATAGTTCTTGGCTGGACCCACTTCAGTCAACTAACTTATTCTTCAACTTCCTTCAATCAAACTAAACAACTACATAAGGTGGTTTCTGTTGTTCCATGAAAGTTGAAACAGTAGCAAGAATCTAATTAAGTTACGAACAACATGTTTCTGTTTTTTCTGTGTTTTTTCGGTGGCTTTGCTTGCCCTGCTTCGGGGTGTTGTGGCTGGCCTAGCTTGTGGCTCCATGTTTTGCTTTGGTTTGTGGTGAATAAATTTACAGTTTGAAAAAAAAAGTTACGAACATAATTAATGGCCAATGCAGTTGAAAAGATCTTGAAAATTTTGACAGGGAAATTGATCACTTCATTAAGTCGTAATTTGACATTAAAAAAGTCATCCGGTAAATAATATTTTCGTGGGACGGTGATGCACTAAGCTACCAGTACTGCAGCCATATTTGGCCAACACAAGGTGGTGGGTTGCTAATTACTTGCTATCTCTTTGTACGGGATTAAAAAAATAAAATAAAAAATGAGCCCATTAAAAACTTGCTAAAAAAGTAAAAAAAAAAAGTTGATTAGTATTACCACTTAAGGAATCTCTATTACAGTAATCAAGTAATCATGCAACCCATTAATTGAAAGTTCTCAAAGTCCATTAAAAATAAAAGTTCATAGGACAGATCCTAATTAAGGACAGATATGCTTCACTTGAGTTTGTCTATGGATAAAAAAAAAAAAGCTGTGAAATTGCACACGAACCATCGAAATATAATACTATACATTTGCAAGTGGACATAGTACATAGAATCACTGTCTTTTTGGTGCATTTGATTGATTTCGGTGGCGGGGTAACCCAAATTGGTTAACTAGCTAATTAATTTCTCGTTTTTCTAATTAACTTAAGTACTCTTAATTAGCTAGCTGCTCTCTTCACCGCTGTATGCAAATTAAACTATTTGATCAAATAGATTGCCGAACTTGAAGCATCAAATCTAGCTAGCAAGTACACATTTCAGCACATTGAAAGGTCAAGGTCTCAAGGATCAGAGATACATGTCTTTTGAAAAACAAAAGCTTTAAGATTAGTCATTTTCACTTTTTCAGTCTGACATGATTCACATTATTATTACATTAATATATATATATATATATATATATATATAGGGGAGGGATCGGGGGACACAAGTTTTGACACAAGATTTGACACAATTTTTCAACCATTGGATCCATGAGATTTGGATGGCTTAGATTTAATAAACTGATTTCTTTTTTATTCCCTTCTTATTTATCTATCATTAATTTCTTTTCTTTTCTCTCTACTCTCTCAGACATTCACTTTCCTAATTAAAATCTAATTAATATTTCATCTTCCTCTCTCTTGCTTTTTTTTTTTTTCCTCATCCTCGTTACTTTTCTCTTCTCTCTCATGAATCAGGATATATAACTTACAAGTTGTATATGCAAAGAAGTCAAAGCATGAGAGAAAAAAATCACCACCTGGTTGAGTTCAAGAGAGTGACTTTGTCCTAATAGCCTTTTTAATTTTGTTTACAATGCAATGCAAATGATCTGCCAAACCGAGAGATGATTAAATATTCTTATTCTCTTTTAATAGTCTAGGATTAATAATTTATTAAAATTGTGAATTAATACCACTTGCAGTTAGAGTTCACAAAAATACAGTGTAAGATGAAAAACATAGTTGAATGAAAATACCCATAAAAGTCACGAAAGTACTCATTGCTCTGTTTCAAGACATAGTTTTTTTTTTTTTTTTTGTAAAGGCAATATATTAAGGAGCACAAACAGCCCAGCACAAGAGCAACAACACCAGAAAAAACAGAAAACAGCAGAGGAAAACAGCAAAAACACAACAGCGGCAACCAACCCCCTGCCAGCAAAAGACAGCTAAAACACCCTAGACATCACTCCAATCAACAAAATCCCCCCTATCATTCGACCCCATCTTCGCCAAACTATCCGCAAATGAATTGAACACTCTTGAATCAAACACAACCTTCGTTCCACTGAGCATCTCTAAGGAACTCCCAATATCGTATATTATTTTCACATGCTCAATGCTTCCAAAGTCCTGTTTCAAGACATAGTTGAATGAAAGATAAAAGTTTTTCTTTTTTATTTTTTTTTATTAATTTTATTAATTTTTTTTTTATTTAATATTAATAGGGAAGAGGAAAAAACGCAAGAGAGATTTAGAGAGGAAGATGAAATATTAATTAGATTTTAATTAAGAAAGTGAATGTATGAGAGACGAGAGAGAAAAGAAAAGAAATTAATGATAATAAATGAGAAGGGAATAAAAAAGAAATCAATTTATTAAATCTAAGCCATCCAAATCTCATGGATCCAAGGGTTGAAAAATTGTGTCAAATCTTGTGTCAAAACTTGTGTCCCCTGATCCCTCCCCATATATATATATATATATATATATATATATATATATATATTTTGAAAAGGCAATTTATTAATATATTTTGGTAGAGATCTTTTGAAGATCTCATACAATATATGCAAAAATATTGAGAGCTAGCTAGGGTTCCTTTAATTTATATATATGTTAATCATAGTACTAGCATATATATAAACCGTCCAATTTGATAGCAATGCCGGTCCACATATATATATTTAGTTTATGAAATAATTAGCGGTTGTGAATCCTAAAGTGCCTACTTTTTAAGTCTATAAATATCTAAGCACACCACATCTTACTATCATATCATTTGCACAGCTTTCTAACTTTCATCTCCTTAATTACCAGCTCTCTCCTTCCTCAAGTCTACTGCATTTCAAGCCTCTCCCTCATTCCATCTTGTAATTAAGAAATCTTTTGAAATAATTCTTCCCTAATTTCTCTTACGATGGCAGAAATCCGATCCATGTACAAATGTTTATTAATTCTTGTTGCACTAATTGCCTGCCATTCAATTCTTTCTGCTGAAGGAAGGCAAATAAAGTCCATCAACAAGAAAGAAATAGCAAATAAGCAGGGAAGCGGAAGCAGCAGCAGCAGCAGCAGCAGCATCAACTCAGAGAAAGAAATATTCCCACCACCCACCATGAGTTTTGGAGATTCGGAAGCAAAATCTGAAGATGATTTTCGGCCTACAACTCCAGGAATCAGCCCTGGTGTTGGCCATTCTTTTGCTCAAGATCAACAAAATGTGGAATCCAAATTAGTAGCTGATAATAGCAAGAAGGCTGGACATTTCATGACAGGAGTTAAGGATGATTTCCGTCCTACTGCTCCTGGACGCAGTCCTGGCGTTGGACATGCTTTTCGAAACAAACATGCAGAACCAAATGCATAGGCATGCATGCATATTCATATCATATGCACCAGTATTCATTTAGGCCTCTGAAGTCTGAATCAATATATCAACCGCTTAATCAGTACGTAGTGTTTAATTGATCCCTGTTAATAGCTAGAAATGTATGATGTATCATATCCATGTAAAGGCTTGTTCCTTGTATTTACTTGTACGTGGGTTTGATAGTCCATGACTCCATGTGGACTCATCAGCCGCCACCTTCTATTATAATAAATTAATAAAACTCTTCTTATTAGTTTTTACCTCACAGCTTAAAAATAACTTTTGTTGAATCTAACGCTTTTGACATGGTATCATATGACGTATTTGATTTAATAGTTTCCAGGTCCCATTCGAGGAAATAGGGGTTTTTGTCACTTTTTTAAGTTGATGTTTCAAGACTATCACCACTTTAATAACTTATGTTTTAAAGGCACTAAAGTAAGTGACTTCCAAAAATACCCTTACTTTACTCTAATATTTTATTTACTTTTCAGTTTTTATTTTTATTTTTTTATTTTTTTATTTTATTCTTTCATCTTCTTCTTAGAGGTTTGTTTAACAGACCTCCAATGGGGGTCGAAATCGACCTCCAATGGAGGTTGAAGTCGTTCGACCTCTGTTGGAAGTCTGTTCGACCTCCATTGAGGTCAAAATTGACCATCTCCATTGGAGATCGATGAAGAAGATGATGAAAAGAAAAAAATTGGGAAATTTTATTTTTTTTCCGAGACTTTTCATGTACTTTCTGAGACTTTTCATATTTTTCCGAGACTTTTCAAGTATTTCCGAGACTTTTCATGTATTTCCGAGACTTTTCAGGTAATTTCCGAGACTTTTCAAGCATTTCCGAGACTTTTGGTAATTTTCAAGACTTTTTGGGTAAAAATGAAATTTTCTGAGACTTTTGGTAATTTTCGAGACTTTCTAGGTACAAATACAATTTTCTGAGACTTCTTTTTGGGAAAAAATGAAAAATCTTCGGAAAATTTCATTTTTGTCCAGAAAGTCTCGGAAATGCTTGAAAAGTCTTGGAAATGACCTCCAATTTTTTAATTTTTTTTTTCCATTTTTTTTTTCATCTTCTTAATCGACCTCTTTTGGAGGCCGATTTCGACCTCCATTGGAGACCCGATTTAGACCTTCATTGATGGAGGATTTAAAAAAAAAAAAAAAAAAAACCAAAATGGTGAAGAAGGTTACTATGGGGGGCATTTTTGTCCGTTCACCATAATAGGTGCCATTTAAACTCCGGTCGAGTTCTATATATGAACTTTCATTCTATTAATTAAATATATAATTTATGATCCACTGGAGGTCGGAAGACCCCGCACCTGATAAGTGTGCTTTGTTGTGTTGGCGTTGTGCTTTTGTTTTGGTTGTGTTTGTTGTTTGCTTTCTGCGTCTTTGGCTGGGCTGCTGATGCCCTGTTGTTTGCGTTGTTTCTCTGCCCTTTGAGGCTCTTTATATATTGATGTTAAAAAAAAAAAGTACGATAATCTATTGGCATTACGGGGTACGTCATTGATCACCCTACAGATTTGCTGCTATGTATGAGCGTGACATCGGTGTTTGATCGTGCTAAATATCAAATGCCACATGGCACTGTGAAGCCCTTAAACCCACCCGTAGGCCGCAACAAGTATAGATGCGAAGGCTTTGCGCTACCTTAAGTATAATTTTTTTTTTTGAAAAAGGAAATTTATTAAGAAACAAGGCCCAAGCCAGGGGCTACAACAGCAGCAAAAAAACAAGACAAACAGGGGAAGCAGAACGCAACAAACAGCGACCACAAACAGCCCCACCTACACAAAACAGCAAGGGAACCACCCTTACACATCACTCCAATCAACAAAGTCCCCCCTCTCGTTAGACCCCATCTTCGCCAGGCTATCCGCAAACGAATTGTAGATTCTAGAGTCAAAGACAACCTTCAAACCCTCAAACTCATTCAAGGAACTCCGAATATCATAAATGATGTCAACATGATCAAAATTCCCAAAGTCATTAGAGTTAACCCAAGAGACAGCCACTTTGGAGTCGCTAACCACAGAAATCTCTCGGTGCCAAAGGTTCGGGTTTGAAATACATAAGTCAATAGCCTTTTTAATGGCCCAAATCTCAGCAGCATTTGAATCCAGGATTCCCAAATAGGAAGAGAAGAGACAGAGCACCTTACCATTTGAGTCCCGGAGAACCCCACCCATCCCAGCTGGCCCTGGTTTTCCCCTGGAGGAACCATCCACATTGAATTTGAATCTATCCATAGTAGGCGGAATCCAATCAACCACTTTGCAGTTCTTCAACTTCTTAGTCTCCACACACAACTCTTTAATATTACGATACAAGGTGTCTATCGGATCATTGGAACCTCTTCGAAGATGTTTGAACCACCAAGCTATACGAAATCTCACCAAATCAGCCGCCTGCATAACACTAGGATCCTTCCCATAAAAAATGAGACGATTTCTGTACTCCCAAATCGTCCACACCGTGGCCATAAAGAGAGAACACCAAGCCTTGGAAAACTTCTCTTTCGGGCAGAGACCCATCCACCCCTCCAACCAGCTCTTAACAGAATTATTAGTGCAAAAATTGACGTCCCACCACGACATGCCTCTTGACCACAGAGAGTTCGACCAGCTGCAATGTAAGAAGAGATGATCAACCGTTTCATCTTCTTCTTTGCAGAAAGGGCAGCTCAAGTCACCTCCAAGGTACACTCCATGTCTCTGAAGCACCTCTTTCACCTGAACCTTACCTTTCCACAGCTGCCAGGTAAAGATTTCAATCTTACTAGGACAGAATCCTTTCCATAAGCAATGGGGATTAATCACATCAGCATTCAAATTTTCCTCCAAAATTTTACGAAAAGAACCCACCGAATACAAACCTGAAGGGCTGTGAGACCAAGCTATTTGATCCGAGAAATGTCTTCTAATGCTCAGGCAGTCCAAAAACGAGAGAAGACATTTTTCTTGATCTTTTTCCCAATCGAAAAGGGGACGTCTGAAGTCTAATCTCCACTGCCACTTAGCATTCACCCAGCCCCCATACTCCTGAACCACGCCTACTTTCCTCACAGCAAGGGCAAAGCAACGCGGGAATGCCAATTTCAGAGGATTCCCCTCCACACGAATATCAGTCCAGAAGTCAGCTCTATTCCCTCTGCCCAGAACTGTCTTGAACCCCTCCTTGATGATCTTCTCAGTTGTTGAACCTACCTTAAGCAAGCTCTCAATAGATTTAACAAAAAAAGAGCCCTTAACTTTGGAATGCCAATCCCAAAACAAGGAATCATCTTGAATCTTGTATGCCGAGCAAATGACCCGTCTCCAAAGAGCTTCATCCTCACGCCCAAATCTCCATATCCACTTAGTGAGCAAGGCTTTGTTTTTATCCAACATTTTGCCAATTCCCAACCCTCCAGCAGCCTTACTTTTACACACCTCATCCCAATTAACAACATGCATCTTTCTTTTGTTCACCGAATCCCCCCACAAAAAACTTCTCTGTAACTTTTCTATCTTCTGAGCCACTCCCACCGGCATTTTGAAAACCGAAAGGAAATAAGTGGGAATACTTGCTAGCACCGATTTAATAAGAATTACCCTCCCTCCTCTAGACAAGAGCTTTCTCTTCCAAGTAGCTAATCGTTTCTCAATTTTGTCAATTAACGGGTCCCAAAAGTTCTTCAATCCCGGTCTACCTCCAAGAGGAAAGCCAAGATACAAGATAGGGAGGGAAGCTTCCTTACATCTGAAAGTTGCTGCCCAATGAGTTGACTCCCTAGCCCTCCCAATTCCCACTCTAACCGCACACGACTTGTGGAAATTGATTTTGAGCCCCGAAGCAATCTCAAAGCACCTAAGAACCCTCTTCGCATTGAGAATAAAATCCTTATTTGGCTTCAGAAAGAGAATCGTATCATCTGCGAATTGCAAGTGAGTAATATGAACCCTATTCTCACCAAAGTTCTCTCCTCCAATCAAGTCCAAATCCTTCGCCTTAAGAAGCAATCCGTTCAAGCCTTCCACAACTATGTTAAAGAGGAATGGCGATAGAGGATCGCCTTGCCTTAAACCCCTCTCAACACCAAACTCCGCCGTTGGCATCCCGTTAACCAAAACAGACAACCTTGGAGACGAAATGCATTCCTGGATCCACCCTCTCCAAATACCACCAAACCCCATACCCGCCATCATGGAATCCAGAAAACCATGGTCTACACTGTCATACGCTTTCTCAAAGTCTAGCTTAACAAGCAATCCCCCTTCTCTGTCATGCTTCCACCTATTGATGATTTCTTCAGCTATCACAAAGCTATCAGAAATTTGGCGGTTTCTTACGAAGGCCATTTGGGTCTCTCCAATGACAGTGTCCATCACTTTCCTCAGCCTGTTAGCTAGAACTTTAGCCAGGATTTTATATAAGGAACCCACAAGGCAAATCGGCCTAAAATCCTTCAAGTTCTCAGGTTTGAGAACTTTCGGAATCAAAGCAATGAAAGTGCGATTAATCTCCTTCACAACCGACCCATCATTATGAAACTCGTCCATGAAATTCATAAAGTCTTTCTGAATAACATTCCAGTGCTTTTTGATGAAATTCAAGTTGAATCCATCGGGACCCGGCGCCTTATTCCCATCGCAATGCAAAAGAGCTGTCTCAACTTCCTCTAAGCTAAAGGTTGCCTCTAGAGCCTTACACTGATCCTCTGTAATCTTCTTGAAAAAAATCCCTGTCATACTTGGGCGCTGCCAAGTGCCCTTTTGGAAATGCTTCTTGAAGAAATCAAACACTCCCCTGCTTATGAGACTCGGTTCCGTGACACTGTTGCCATCTAAAGACACTTCCACAATTCGGTTTCTTCCTCTTCTACAGTTAGCAACACTGTGAAAATACTTCGTATTCCTATCGTCACCCTTCAACCAATTAATCCTCGATTTCTGTTTCCACTCTTGTTCCTCCCTCCTTAAACTTTTCCACAAATCCTCTAAGAGTTTCACACGACTTTCACGAAGGGATCCCGTCCATCCCACCACAGCTGCCCTCTCATCGATTTGCACTAACTTCTCCTCCACATCTTTCGGCTGCTGCATATTATTCTTATTGGATTTGAACCAATTTTTTAAGGAAATTTTCGACGCCTTGGCTTTGGAAAACAGCACAAATCCTTTTGACCCCTTAACTTTGCACTCTGTCCAGCTTTTCATAGCTTCTTTCATCATTTCTTTTTCTTCCAGCCACCAATTAAGAAAACGAAAGGGACTCGGACCCCAAACTAATCTCATCTCACTAAGCAACACCGGGCTATGGTCTGAAAGCCCTCTAGGTAGACCCTTTTGAATCAGATTGGGGAACCATCCGAGAATAGCCGGAGAGATCAGAAAACGATCTAGCCTTGCCCACGCTTGGCTCTCTCTATTATTGGACCAGGTGAATTTCATCCCCTGCAGAGGTAAATCAACCACATTGGCCTGATAAACAAAATTCCTGAAAGCCCTAATGGATCCCATATTACACCCCAATCCCACTCTTTCAGACGGATCTAGAATAGCGTTGAAATCCCCACCTATAACCCACGGATCCTTAAACACTTGCATCGCTTGTAAAATAAACCCCCACAGATTCCTTCTATCCGACTCAATAGAAGCCGCGTACACATTACAAATAACAACGTTCTTCCTCAAATTTGTCAAACAACCAGCTAAAATGATACAATTCCTATTAGATATACAAGCATCCACAGAGAAGCAATCATCCTTCCAAAGGGAAATAATACCACCCGACGCTCCTTCAGAGTTCACACATAACCCCCTAGAAAGCCACGAACCACCCAACGATCTAATAACAAACCTATCAACAGAGGACAACTTGGACTCTTGAATAAAAAAAATATCCGGTTTCCATCGTTGAATTAAACCCCTAACCATTCTCCTTTTCTCATCCCTACCCAAACCCCTAACATTCCAAGAGATAATAATCATAAAAATCAAGAAACCTAAAACAGGATACCAAAGACTTACATACCATTCCCCTCCCTCATTCGTTCTTCATCTTCAATCTCTCTTCTTGCAATTTGCTCCCCAATCTCCACTTCCTTACTGTTGAAATCAAATCCCAAAGCCACCGCAACCTCTATCACCTTAGTAACCTCTTCTTCTAAATTCCATTCAGAATTCTTGACACTATTTCCACCACTCTGTTGCATCGGTCCTCTCTCTTTTGATTTTGAAGTCACAATATGGCCCAAAGCCACACCCTTCTCGATGACCTTTGTTATCTCCTCCTCAAGGCTCCAATAGCACCTGGCTGTCTTAGATATCAGAGCAGCCCCTCTATCTGCAGACACTTGAGACTCCATGCCATCAATTTCCACAGCCAAAGGCACCTCCAGGAAGTCTTTTCCACTAATCTGACCACCCTTCCCATCCATCAAAGGAAGTTGAATGGGATCTTTGAGAGGCAAACTCATCAATCTCCCTTCGCTGTCCGATAAAGACACCACCCTCTGTTCAGAATTCCTCACAAAGATTTGCTTGGGAGCATTCTCAGCAGATGCCGCTCTATTTCTATAAGAATTTCGATATGGGCGGTTAGAATTGGGCACCAACAGCCCATTACCACAAGAAGATAAATATCCATCATCTTGAACACCAAATGATATACTCAGCCCATCTCCACTGTTAGTTTGCATCCCATTTCCTGAGTACCTATCTTTCTCCAGCAGCCCATCATGCTTAGGCCCAAAACCCTTAGTCCTGAACCTTGAACATTCCCCTTTTTCCAAGGCGAAATTTCTAAATTGCCCTTCCTCTAATTCTGAGTCTGATGTTGAAGTCCAACTTTCTGCACTGCCACTGACAACCTTTTTTTTCTCTAAGATTAGTTTGCCGTTCATGCAAGTTGGATATGATGGCCTCCTTTTTGAGCTCCTGACATGCGCCCACTTCCCCTTGTCCTCCAAGCCACCTACTTTGAAATTTCGATTAAAAATGCTTTTTTTATGGCTGATCTGAAGCCCCAGCCTGTCACCTACCCTATTCCTCTGACCTGACATTTTCTGCACCTTTCTTTTGTCTATCAAATCTCCAGCTGCCTCCTGCCACCTATCTTCCCTCCTCTCTGATCTGTTACCTTCTCCATGATCTGAAGACTCCATTGATTCCGGTAAGAAGGATTCATCCAAACCCAGAACTTCTACCACCCAATCCTGTTCAACAGATTTGCTATCCATTTCGATCGAAACCGAGAAGGCATTGCTGCCGTCCACGACCTGCACCTTCTTTGGACAGCACTGCTGAGCCTTAGCAGAAATGAGGATGCGAGCTCTGTCCAATCTGTTCTTAAGGATCGAATCATTATCAGAACAAAGATACTCCCCCAAATGATTTCCTATCTTTCGGAAAAAGGACTCATTCCAGTAAATTAAAGGAAAACCTGAAATGTTAACCCATATCGGCAAGGATGGACCATCCATCGACTCCAACCCCTTTTTCATGGAAATAAACGAGTCATCCCAAAAGAACTTGCTCTTAATGAATCCCTCACTTTCAAATCCTGACTCAAACTCCCATAAAATCGATTTCCCCCCTAGAAACTTAGTATTGAATCTGAAACCTCTGTCTACCAATCTCTTTTTCACATTTGAAAACTTGGAAAATTCTTTGAGAACCCCTACTGCACATGTATTCAGCCAGCTTCGGTCTGCGATGTTTCTGTCCAGATATAATGACTCCTCATCACCACTGCACACATCATCTCTCTGATCCATATATCCCCTAGTATCTTTCACAACTTCCACAAACGACCGATTGTCTCTCACATTTCCTTTGGCCCTGTGCTCCTCCCTGTGATAGCCTTTCACCACCTTAGAAGACTCCCCTGTTTTTACACCTTCAGACTATCTGCTCTTCCACCCATATTGTGCCACACTAACTTTGACTGTCCATCCATAAATGTGCATACCATTTGTCATTTCTGCCACTCTTTTAGCTTCCTCCAAGGTGGAAAATCTTACAAACGCATAACCTATCTTTCGGTTCTTGTTGGCTGCTGGGAGGTAAATGTCTCTTACTCTTCCAAAACATTTGAAAACACCCCATAAACATGACTGATCCACTTTCTGGTTGAGGTTGTCAACGAAAACGGAGTGTAGGTTCTCTCTGAAATCGGATCTTCTTCCCTGCACAAAGGAGTCAGAGCTTCTCACTCTAAGATTCTCTCTCTTCATTTTTTTTTTTTTTTTTAATTAAGTAAATAAAGTATCGCCCTAGCTTGCTATTAGCTTAACTTTTGACATAATGGTAATTAAACATTTCATCTTACAAATTGGTAGTAAAGCGAGGTTGCTAGTTTGAGTCCCTTTGGTGTCGCTGGGTGAGAGATACTGTTGATCTTCTAGGGGTCATCTATTATCCTATGGACTTGCTATAATGTATATGTTTGACATCAATGCTTGACTGTTCCAACCAGTCGGTGCCATGTGGCGCTTCAAAAACCTTTTAGACCTACCCATAACAAGAAAATCTTACATGCACCCATTGGACAGGTGCATTGCACCGGGTGCATGCAAGATTTTCTCTACCTGCAACACGTATGTATAGACATACAAGAGATCACTCTGCATTGCAATGAATATATATAAATGAATATAAATAAATTAAATAAGTACTGCCCTTATAACTTTAGCTTAAGCTTTTGTATATTGTTAAGCACTTGATCTAATAATATATAACATAATATGCATATATGCTTGGAGTAAATAAAAGTATACATGTACATGATATGTATATGAATATATATATATATATATATATATATAGATGACAGAAGTGGTCCATTTAATTAAGAACCATAGTAGTGATGGCAGGTTTGAGGTTAATTAACTAGATAAAATATTTAAGAGTTTATTCAAAAGCTTACTATATGGGGCAAAAGTGTTTTATTATAAGTAATCATAACGCATCAAAGTATCTTCAAAGTATAAAACTATGAACACTGCTCTCCCAGCTGGTCCCAGCCGGAAAGGTCAATTAAGCACCTTTTTTTTTTTAATAAATAAAATATATATTTAATAATTAAGATAGAGATGTAATTAAATTATTAGGGATCGAACATGCCAAAACGTACGCAATAGAGATATTAATGCACATGAAAGCCAACTTCAACCACCAGTTCCTTTTTTTTCTTTTCTTAATTAATATATAATTCACTTTTCTGGTCCAATCTTATACAATTCTATAAACTAATTTATCATGAAAAATTAAACAAAATAAAGTTGTCATAAAAGATTGGAAATAAAAAGATATATAGTTATTAATTATATAGTAAGAAGTAAGAACTCTTTAGTGTTGCTTTTGAAATAAACAAAAATAATATATTTTTTTCAAAGCAATAAGAGTTCAAGTTAGGGTTTTTTTTTTTTTTTTTTCCTCCCTTTCTCCCTTTCAAAATTGTTTGGTTGTAGACTAAAAGTGTATTTTAATAAGGGTGGTGCATATCAACTTAAACTTGTGATTTTAATTTTTTGTTCGACATTATTTAACAATTTATTTGATATTATTCAACTGTAGAGAATGAATACCAACTCATCAACCTGCAGCCTAGAATGAAGAGAAAATAGATGATTGAATGTTGCAGTCAAAAACTTTAAGTTGATGTATTCTGGTGTTTAAATCAATTGATAAATTTATAATTATGAGTATATTTTGGAAGAGTCAGAAATAAAAAAAAAAAAAATTTTGGGTGGGCCAAAATGAGAAAAAAAAAAATTAAAATATAAAGTTGAAACTTTTTTGAGGATTGGCATCTATACTCTAATATGTATGAGATAGGCAGCTACAAAATGTTTTGGGATCCCCTGGAATCCAATACAATATAATGCAATACAATACAAGCTATAGACCTATAACGCAATACAATACAAGCTATCTCTAACGTAAGTCTAGATTCCTTTGTGCGAAGAGTTTATACATAAACAACTAATATTAAAAAAAAGATATGCAATCTCATTACCAACACTTAATTAAAAATTGAGGCAAAATTGGCCTTCTCAAGTTGATGCTTGCAGCCAAAATATAAAACTTTTCGAAAGGACAAGTACTCACAAGTGGCCGCTAAGATCTCAGGAAGTTAACAGTTCGTAAGGCTGTTACAAACATAAAACAAAAGTTATTGATTACATTTACAATCAAGGTTTCTAGGTGGAAAGCTGATCGAATCACCTTGTTTTGTCTGGCATGATATATATAGCTTAACGTAATGTGCGTGAGTCAGCGAGTGAAGAAATAAAGTAGAGATATAAAGCGCAACAAAAGATTTAAGACAATCAACGCATGCCTTAAAAATATATATGTGTGCATTGTGGGGACTAGCTAGGAGTCTAGGTTGCTTTAATTATCAAAACTTTGAACTAAATGGATGGTTACAAAAATAACTAGTTCGCTCCATCAGATTTATATGTTTCCTTACAAGATCTTCACTGGATCTTGATCAGTTTTTAGATAGAAATTAGTATATAGGAAAAGACATCACAGGATACAAGTGGCTGCATGGGACATGCAAAATGTTGATGATCGCACTAACCATCCTACAACCCTAGCTAAGCTATTTGATACGGAAATTACATGTGAATGGAGGCCAGAGTGAAAACTGAATATGTGAGACAGACAGAAAAAATAATCAATATTTTGAAAAATTAGTTTTGGAGAGTATTTTACTATTTTTAGAATGAAGTGCACTAACCATATCCTGGCTGGAGTGCTGCCCCTGTCGTAGGTGTTTGAGGCTGGTGGCTTTGGGGTGTTCTATCCCTTGTTTTGTAGTGTTGCTTAGTCTTCTGGCCTTTGAATAAAGTTTGCCTTTCAAAAAAAGAAAAGAAATTACATGTGAGTGAACACAAGATGCATATATGCAAGCATGACATATATGATATACCATTAATTTAATTACGTATAAATATATATAACCTCTGATTTCATATAACTGGCGGTACAACTACTCGAATCTGCGATATTATTAGCTAATTAAATGAGAGTCATTACCATAAAATCAAATTGGACATGAGGTGGTTGTCGCCCACCATGTTTATTCATTAATTCACAATGGTTCCATAAGCTCTATAAATACCAAGGAAAGGGAGGGGTTGAAGCACACAACTTCTTCAATAAGCAAGTTCCTTCCTCAGTTTCTCTCATAGGGTCCTTTTCTTCACAGTTTTTGATTCTTTAATTAGATTTCTGTGTCTCTCTAGCTAGCCATGGCCAAAAACAACAAGTTAATATTTTCTTGTCTTCTCCTTGTGCTGATTTTTGGCCAGGAAATCCAATCTATCCAGGGAAGGCATTTGAAGTTTGGGAAAAATTATGAATTCCCAAAGCTTCAATCTCACAACAAAATAATCCTTGAAAAGAAAACAAGAAATATCAATAATGCTAAGCAGAACAATAACTTGCATGGTGAGGAATTTCCCACAGTGAGAGTGACAGCAAATGCTAATTTGATGTCTCCACCGGCAGCACCAAGTGTGGCAGTGGGTGATCAGTCTTTGCCATCTCCGCCGCCGCCAAGACACACAGATGACTTCAGGCCCACAGCTCCAGGCCATAGCCCTGGTGTTGGCCATACCGTTCAAAACTAGGGCTACTCTTAATTAGCTAGCTATGTTTCCTAAATTAAATTATTGTCTAGAGTTGAAAAAATAATTTAAAACCTTGTTTGGTTGTGTTGAAAAATTAGAGTAGGAACTCTATTCGCATTAAACCCTTTTCAATTATTGTAATGGAAATTGTAATTCTGTTTAGGATGTTAATTATCTATGTATTTCTACTTCATTCAATATTTTATGATTGCCGTTCCTTATTTAGTTTGCCTTCTTCACTATTGGCAAACTTTGTTTTGTCAGTCTCAGACTATATATATTTTCCAGCCACTTTTCATCTCTCCGCAAATCTTTTATATATGATATATATATATATATATATATATTGAACAGTAGTAGATTCAATTAAAGGCACAAGGCCAAGAGAACAACAGAGAACCACAACAAATATATGCTAAATCCTGTACAGTTTTAGAGGTAATTATGACAAGGGGTTGTTTTTATCATAGTGAATGAAATTGCTAAACGTTATACAACATACAAATTTTTATCACACGTAATATATATAAGAGGAATTCATGGATATCAGACGAAACATCTCGATTGTATTACTAATGGAGAGAGTGCTAAAGATTAGTGTACTTTTTTTAGAGTGAGTTTCTTGTTAGGGTTTACTGTTTAGGAATATTGTTAATGTAAAGGAAGTTAATTAAAGGTCCGGAGGTTTAAAAAGGCAGGAAATTAACTGCTGATTTCATTTTTTTGCTAGTGTTAATGTTGGGTTATGCGGTCAAATTTGTAAAGGTATCGAACAACTAATATTTATCCGTCACAACTACTCTTAACAAAGTCATTTGACACTTCTCGTTCACTTATGTGATAAAGGTTCGAGTTTACCCATTAAATCATAAAGTGTGGGGGAGATTTCCTCTATAGTGAGAGTTGTATTATGGGTTGTGTTTGTAACGGTTGATCTTGTTAAATCTCGGTAGACCCCTACCTAATTAAAGTTAGTTTGTTTTAATATGTAGTGTGTCAAACCTAAGGTTTTTGTCATTTCAACAAAAGATAAATTGTAAGAGCATCCCCAATAGACCGGAAAACAACACCTCCTTGACTATATTTAGGGAGGCTAGACCGGAATTTGCTCTAATAGCCTTCCTATCTCACTCCCTAAATTATTTTCCGGCCAAAGCCTTCCTAAATCTAAGAAGAGAGGCTTCCTCCCTATTTTTTTTTTTCATTCCTAAATTCAAATGAATGGTCAAGATGAGTCCACATCCTTCATATTCAATGGTCCAAATTTAATGTAAGGAAAATATAATGAGCCATTTTTAGGAAGGTTTGTTGGAGTGTTAACTCCTTATATGGCTCATTATTTGTAAAAAGTACAACTGACTTCCTAAATATAAGGAAAATGTAGGGAGCCTTATTAGGAATGCTCTTATTAAAGTCAGTATGGCCATTGTCATATCATCAATATGAACAAGTGGAATAGCGTGATTCAAGTACTAGAACAAGAATATTCTCATCTTTTTACTTCTTTGATCGTGTAACAAAAGAGTAGTCTGTTATATCAATGTCATGATTCATGATTCATGATCATATATATATGATTATCTAATAGAATAAATCATGTAAATTACTGTGTCTTATACATTTCTGTGTAATTACGGCGACAGTGGCTTTTGTGTAGCCTCTGTCGCCGGTGTTTGTCGCTGGTGGTTTTGGGCTGTCGTCTTCTGTGTTTCTTGTTCTCTTTTCGGGCTTCTTTGACCGTTGAATAAAGTTCGCCTTTTAAAAAAAAAAGTTTTTTTCTTGTAACAACAGTACTTAATCTATTTTAATGCAACTCTTTGATAACTAGAATGAATGTAGACAAAGACAGGGAAAGATTATGATAATAAGAACCGTTGGGATTCGAAAGCAACAAAATAAGATCCTTTTTGTATTTACAGCAGTCACCGTCGTTCGCTCGTGCACTAGCAGCACTACAGCCTAGCACAACAAAAAGAATCAAAATCTCTTTTCTTGATTAATTACTCAATTAAATACTAATTATTTAATGTTAAAAAGAATTAGTGGGAGGAAACTGAGGGTGTTCCCCGACTCATGGAGCCAACCATAGTACTCCAACCTTTTAGCAAATTAGAATCTTGAGATTGATCGATCGAATTCCATTTTAATTTTTTTTATATTTAAAGATGGCACTTTGTGGCTCATCATTTGTTTGGTTTGACTTGTTCGATCCAAACAAAATTTGCAAGTGACAATGGAAAAGAGAGGTGTAGACTGTAGAGTAGACCGTAGAGTTTATGGGGGTTGGTGGGCTATATATCTATGGTGGTTTGACTTTTTTATTTTGAAATGCGACCTTTTTGACTCCTGTATTGCTGTTTAGTTCTTATTTTTTAAAATATTAATGAGCTAAGTGTTTGATTAAATTAACAGCTAAGCTGTAGAGCTGTAGAGCCGTAGAGGAGAGAAACTCCATTGCATCTCCCATCCATCTCTATATTTATGTCTTCAAGACATTTTAGAGTATGGGTTGCTCCTACCATACTCTAAATTTATGTCTCCAAGAAAAATTTTTAGAGACTAGAGTTTGATCCTCTAAATTTAGAGAACCAAATCTCATCCTTTAAATTTGTTTTTCAATATTTTTTTTATTCCATTTATATCATTTTACCTTTTTCATTAAATTCAATTAATGTATAATAAATTTTAATTTATACATTTTATTAACATAAAAATTATACCATTAAAAATGTCTCATCTAGATCTTTAAAATGAGTTCAGTATTGAATATAATTTTTTATTTGCCATACTTAATCATTTGTTATTCATTTTATTATTTTGTTAAATTTTTTCTAAAAAAATTTCTTTTATATTCTAAAAAAAATCTCTTATTACATATTAATAATTATAAGTTAGTAATAAAAAAAATCCGAAACATAGTATTAAAATAAAAAATATTAATATTAAAAATTACAATAACATAAAAATATTAAAATAAGGATAGAAAAAAAAAAAAAAAAAACTTAAATAACCATAGCATAACATATGATAATGTCAATATACATTAATATTTTGGAAGGCCATCCAAATGACTTTCATATCCACCCAAAAATGATCCACCTTGTATTTGGGAATTGTGAGTGTTTTTTTTTCTAAAACTTCCATCCTTTTTTCTTTGAAAAAATTCACGTTCATTGGGATTTTTAAAAAAGTAGATTAAAAAAAGTTGATTGAAAAAGTTAGAAAAGAAATAAATAGGTTAGGAAAATTAGTTGATAAATATTAGACAAGAAATAAGTAGGTTGAGAAAATTAGTTGAAAAATGTTTTAAAACCTAAAAATTAGTTATTATAAATTCATGTACTAATAAAACATTATATTTTAAAAAAAAGTTAAAAAAATAATTACAAATGTTATTATAAATAATATTTGTTAAAATTTAGTTGAACAATAATTTATTAAAGAAAGTAAAAAATAATAATGAAAATATAAGTTATTTGAAAATATAAATAGAAATAGGCATAGAGATAGAGATGAGGAAAGAGAGTGTGGTGGGAGTAAAAAAAAATTTAGAGATGGAATCTTGGAGGAATATTCCCTTTTGGATCTCTATTTTAGGGATAGAGAGAGAGAGATGGGTGGGAGATGCTCAATATTAGCTTCTATTTCCACTTTTTTGGATTCAAAGATTTAATCACAAGTAATTTACTGAATTTACTGACATTTCTAGAACACCTTCTCGAGCAGGTAATTAAGCTCATGAGGTTTGGAATTACAGGACTGCTGCTGCACAAACATATTACTTGCTCTTCACAGTGTGATTATGAGTGCATTAATTTTTGGATTCAAATCATCTGTAAAAAAATGGTGTCCCAATTTGTGTCTAACCAATCAAATTGGGCCATGTGTACACGTTTTAAAAAAATAATAATAATTAAATGTAAATGATTGTGTATACATAGCTCAATTTGGTTGGTTAGATATAAATTAGGACACCATTTTTGACAGGTGATTTGAATCCATTAAAAAATAGTATCTCAATTTGTGTCTAACCAACCTAATTAGACCATGTCAACTGCTATCATGTATATTTAAATTATTATTTTTTAAAGCGTTTACACATAGCCTAATTTAGTTTGTTGGATACAAATTGGGGCACCATTTTTAACAAGTGATTTGAATCCTTAATTTTTTGTTCACAACATCATCATTAGAAGGCATGCACGCTGTTGAATGACTCTTGGTTGCATATCACTCTGACTCTTTGAGTGGAACAGACATACAAATTACCTAATTTTCAACTATAGAAATTATTCAATTAACAATCAGGATGATTTTTTTTGTTGAAGTACTACGTAGATCCGGGGTTTTTTGGGAGAGGTGGAAGGCTCGAACCCACAGCCTCATAGTATAGATGTGAAGGATTTACCATTTGATAACCATCATCTCGTCACAATCACGATGATTTGACAATGGTCACAATGCCATCATTGGAAAATCTGTTATTAAAAATTAAAATCCCACTGAAACGGAACCGGCCGGTCCACGTGATTAAATTAAGAAAAAGCACTTTATGTGGTCTGATCACAGAGCTTAATTTTGAATCTCATTGTATTATCATTGTATGTCCAATATTTTTTCTATATACTTCCTTTTTCTAATTATCAATTAGAGGTTTATATTTTCCGTTTCCTTTTTGACACAGTTGCCCAAACAAGAGGTAATTTGAATTCGACTTCAATCGAGGCTCGAGTACTAATTTATTTTTCAATGTTCTTCGATCAAACTTCACAAAGGTACGATGTTTCAGTTGGCATTGCTCTTGGAATAAATGTATATATAAAGGCTAATGCACTTGGAAAGAGTTTAGAAAATTTTGACAGAATTGACTTCAATAAGTCAGAAGGTTGACATTAAAAAAGTCTTAATAAAATAATTAGAGAAAATTTTCGTGGTGCACCAAGCTACCAGTAGCCATGAACCACCTTAATTAGTGCATGAGTCGTCGGTCACAATTAGTCTCTAGATGGTGATGAATACTTCGTTTGGCCAACACAAGGTGGTGGGCGGGTTGCTAATAATTAAATTGCTATCTCAATTAGTATTTGAAAGTTTTAGAAGACCATTAAAAATAAAATAAAAAAATAAGTTCATAGGACAGTAGTGTTTCACGTGAGTTTGTCAATAAAAAAAAGTCGTGAACTTGCTTATGAACCATCCAGATATAAAACTAAACCTTTGCAAGTGGATGATAGTACATAGATGTCTCTTTGGTGCATTAATTTGATTTCGGTGGTGGGAGAGGCTGGCCAAATTAATTTTTCGTTATTCTAAGCAATGTACTCACTCCTCTTAGCTCTCTCTTAACCGCTATGTGCAAAAAAAAAGTATTTGATTAAAAACAAAAGCTTTATGTTAGTCATTTTTGCCTTTTCAGTCCATTATTATTCAGTTAAGACACGATTACTAATCAGGAATCCTAACAAGGAATATAAAACTTAATTCTTGATTTGTACATGTTTACTAAATATTTCCGAGAATCAAATTACATGGACCCTATGTATAAATTAGGAATTAAGTCCATAATTGGAAATTAATTTATTTCCCTCCTCTCACTCGAGGAAGTTCAATTTTCTGATTCTCTTTCTAATAGAACTGGATTCTTTTTATTTTTTTTCATGATTAGTAAACACACCTCTAAAATAATTTTCAAATCAAGATGACCTCACTCTTCTGCTTAAAATAGTTATATACAAATTGAGTCGAATATATTACAATTTTTTTAAAACCTCTCTTGAGATATCCGATTTATTTCTACAAAGGGACCATTGATGAAATAATATAGGCGCATTACAACCCAAGAGATGTCATGATGAAATTTATTCTTACTGTATCATTATTAATAAAAGTACATACACAATAGAATATGGGGTCGCAAAAATGGAAGAGATCTTCAAAAGATCTCATATAATATAGGCAAAAATATTGAGATGGTTCTTTTATATGTTTTTTCTTTTTTGAAAGAAGGCTAAATGTTATACGTAGCATATAAACCGTCCAATTTGATGTTAATGACTGTCCAAATATTTTGTTTATGAAATAATTCTAAAGCTGTGTCCTGGAAACCTCCAGAGGAGGGAGTGCTGTTCTTCAATGTGACGGCTCTGCTTTCGGCTCTCCGGGACCAGCTGGGATGTGTAGAGTTCTGAGGGATTCGACGGGGAAAGTGCTTTGCTTGTTCTCTTCTTATGTTGGTGTTCAGGTTTCCTCCAATGCTGAGATCAGAGTTATTCTAAAGGCCTGCGAAATTATTCATTCTAACAGCACCTGGTCTGATTGCAAAGTTATCATCATTAGTGATTCTTTGGATGTGGTGTCTTGGGTTAACTGTGATAATTTTGGGAGTTTAGCTCACATCGATTTTATTTATGAAATCCATAATTGGCTGAAGGCTATAGGCAAGACAGAGGTGATTTTTAAGTCAAGAGCATCGAATTTCATGGCAGATTCCTTGGCTAAGGAGTGCTCAAACAACTGTGGGGATTATGTGCACATAATGGATTCTTGACTGTTTTGTGTTCTTTTCTTTGCTCCTTTTCTGTGTTGGCTTGTGGCCCTGTTTCTGTTTCTGTCTTTGTGGGGCGTGTCCCTGTTTCTTTTCTTGCTTTTGTTGGCTGCTTGGGTTTGCTTGTTCTCTTTCTCCCTCTAATAAAATGACTATTGTTCAAAAAAAAAAGTTTATGAAATAATCAGCGGTTGTGAATCCTCACAGTGCCTACTTTTTAAGTCTATAAATATCTAAGCACACCACAACTTACTATCATATCAGTGCACTGCTTTCTGATTTCAATTATCTCCTTAATTAACCAGCTCTCCTCCTTCCTCAAGTCTCTTGCATTCCAAGCCAAAAATCAAGCTAGCGTCTTCATTCTATCTTGTAATTAAGAAATTTTTTGAAGTAATTCTTCCCTAATTTATTTTACAATGGCAGAAATCCGATCAATGTACAAACGTTTAATTCTTGTTGCAGTACTAGTTGCCTGCCATGCAATTCTTTCTGCTGAAGGAAGGCAAATAAAGTCCATCAACAAGAAAGAAACAGTGAATAAGAAGGGAGCGGGTTGGGCTAGAGGCAGTTTATGATTCTCGTATTTTCAACTCGTTCGTGGACAATCTGGCTAAGATGGGGTCTTTATCTTATGGTGATTTTTTGCATTGGATGTGATGGGTTGTTTTTGTTTTGTTGGTGCTATGGGGGGTTTTTATTGTCTCTGTTTTGTTTGCTTATTGCTCTTTCTTTGCTGTTGCTTTTTGGCTGGGGTTGTGTTTTTGTCGCTGTCTTTGTTTCTCTGTTTTTTGTTCTTGCTGTCATTCTTTTTCTTGGCTTTCCAGGTTTGTTCTTTGGGTTGCTTGTTGCGTTTTCTTCTTCCGGTTTTGTGGCCGATGAATAAATGGCTGTTGTTCAAAAAAAAAGAAGGGAAGCAGCAGCAGCAGCAGTATCAACTCAAAGAAAGAAATATTCTCACCACCCACCATGAGTTTTGGAGATTCAGAAGCAAGTTATAAAGACACTTTTCGGCCTACGACTCCAGGAAACAGCCCTTCTGTCGGCCATTCTTTTGCTCAAGACCAACAAAATGCTGAATCCAAATTAGTATTAGCTGATAATAGCCAGAAAGCGGGACATTTTATAACAGGAGATAAAGAATGATTTCCGACCTAGAGCTCCTGGACACAGTCCTGGTGTTGGAAATGCTTTTCGAAACAAAAATGCTGAACCAAATGCATAGGCATGCATGCATGTACATACATAATCATGGCATGTACCATTCATTTAGGCCTTTGAATCGATCCAACGGTTCAGCAGGTAACTAAGAATTTCTAATTTTTTTTAATTTCTTTTTTCAAATTTGGGTTCATAAGCACGGTATCAATACGTTTTCTTTTGGTGTATGGACAGGGCCGAATGTGCACACAATCCTGTACAGTTCTTTGCCATAATATCAATGCAAAGGTCAGAGAGCGGATGGTCTGAGACCTTGTTAAATAGTCATAGTAACGTGAGCTCAAATGGGGAGATTTTTTCAGTCTTTGACCGTAGAAAAAATATTTCTTCAATTATAAACACTCTAGATAAAGTTTATAACTTGGATTGGTTCACCAGTGCTTCCAAGAATGAGTGCTCCGCTGCTGTTGGCTTAAAGTGGATGCTTAATCAGGTATGATAATTGCTTCAAACTCGTGATAATTTTCGTTAGATAACTTCTCTTGTTGGTTAAAAGACCTATTGTCGCCCAACATCGTTATCAAATGTGAAACCGTGCCAACCATCCATCCACCTAACTATTTACCTAGCAGTTTTAGGGAGAATCGTTTTTCATCATTGGTCCAAACTACAAAACATCTCCAAATGTCCCTTGTCTTATTGATACTTGACATATTTACTAGTGATTGTTTGGTGAATGATGTGTCCTCTAATTTTAATATATAGTTATAAACTTATAAACTAGTATGTAAGATAACACGAAGAATTGAAAACTAATAAACTTATAAACTAGGTTTTGTTTTTGTTTGGGGCTTGTCTTTGTTGTTTTCTGGTGTGGGTTGTTTTGGCTCTGCTGTACGTTTGTTTTGCTGTTGCTTTTTGTTGTGGTTGGTGTGCTTTGCACTTGCCTCCAGGTTATGTTTTGGTTGGCTTAGTTTTGCTGTGTGTGCTGATCCTTGTTCAGCCTGTTTCTTTGTTTTCTCTTGGGCCGTTGCCGCTCCTGGTTGAATAAACTTCTCTTTTCCCAAAAAAAAAAAAAAAAAAAAAAAAAAAAAAAAAAAAAAAAAACATGAAGAATTGAAGATTGTCTGCTACTTTCCAAGACTTTCAATATGGAAGTCCTTTCATGTTTTGATACTCAGAATTAACTTAAAATGCACTTCTCGATCATATAATCGTTGGATGTCTCTCAAGTTGGTCAACTCTAACTCAACTCCAAGCCAAATTAGTATTGTGCGTATCACTGTTGTGGGAATACAGAGAAATCCATGGTTACCTTTTCTGTTGAAAAGTTGCTATTACCGCTGTGTCTTTTGTTGTTTGACTATATATTACAAGTTTACCTAAAGGTTGAAGCAATTATGTTCCTATATTAAAGTAGATTTTTTAATCCAACTTATTGTTAAGACTTTGTTACTTGTTTAGTTATTTGGCCTGAGCTTATGAATCTTTTGTAGAGGATCGTTTTTTCTTTTGATCTATACAAAGAATGAAGATTTCAAGCATCACGCGGAAGGTTGCTCGGATTTGATTACAGTCTTGCTGCAAAATATCGCTGAAAGGTGCAATGTTTCCAAGCCTTTAAAGGCTGTTAGAACGGGAGACTGGACTCCTCCTTCCTATGGAGCTTTGAAGTTTAATGTGGATGGGTCGGCTAGGGGTAATCCGGGGTCTGCTAGTATTGGTGGTGTTTTGTGTGATCATTGTGGTAAGGTTCTAGGATCCTTTTCCAGAAATATTGGCATAACGGACGCCAATACGGCTGAAATTATTGCAATCCATCAGGCTTGTGTGTTGTGTGCAAGTTCACCGGTCATGATTGGAAAAGTGATCACCATTATAAGCGACTCAAAGGTGGCTGTTTCCTGGGTCAATGGCTCTGGTTTTGGGAGTCTGAAGCATGTTGATTACATATACGATATTCGATCTCTTCTGAGCTTATTGGGCAGAACGGCTGTCATCTTTAATCCAAGGTCAACCAATTGCTTTGCTGATTCTTTGGCTAAGAAAGGCTCAAATTCGGAGGGGGATATGGTCTTGTGGGAGGTTGATTGATTCTTGCTGTTGGTGCCTCTCTGCTGGGTTGCTGTGCTATCTCGCCTCTGTTTTGTCCTATTTTTTTTTTTTCTGTGTTTGGCTTGCTGTTTTCTAGTGCTGGCTTTTGTGCCTGGGGACTTTTATGTTTTTGTTTCTGTGGCCTGGGGCCTTTTTGCTTTGTTTTTTGGCTGTTGGCTGGCGCTTAGCCTAGGGCTTTGCCCGCTGTTTTTCCCCCCCTGGTCTGGTGGGGGCTGTTGCTGTTTACCTCTTGGCTTCTTTAATAAATCTCTGTGGTTAAAAAAAAAAAAAAAGAATGAAGATTTGGTTGGGCTGTAAAAGATCTCTCATTTAGATAACAGGTGTCTAGATCCCTTATATGTACTTGTTCAGGTCATGAAAATGCAATGTGTAGAGAAATCATGGTACAATAAAACCTTGATAAATAAATGTTCGATAAATTAATAACCTTACTTAAATAATAAAATCTTTCGGTCCTGACTCGGGCCTATGTACTAAATTAATAACCCCGTTAAATGCATAAGATAATAATTTTTTTGAAGTCCTTTAGATCCCAACGAATATATAAATTAATAATTAATTAAATACATAAAAAATATAACACATAAAAATTCATTATACATATCAATAAACTTTTAACTAAACAACTTCCTTTCAAAAAAAAAAAAAACTTAACAACTTCTATTTTCTCAATTCAAATCTTTCTAAAAATATGCATCTAAAGTTGTTTGCCTTTGTACTAAAACCGAACTCAATTCGATCCTTAATTTTTTTGCAAATCATACACCATATTGGTATATATATTTTTTCATTTTGTAGTAAGAAGTTATTTAATGTTACTATTGCTTGAAAGACCTCTTTTGGAGAAATGCTTGGTAAAAACATTGCTATCATCTGGATCATAATCATCGATAGGCGTATTCATTAACCCTTGAATAATTTCTTCATCAGTAGGCGATTCAATCACTATATCATTTTCACTAGGATAATTCAAAAGGTGATCAATATCCATCACATTTCTATAGTGTAGACCATAAATGACTTCACGTAATCCATCGATGCCTTCTTCTTCACCAACTTGTGGTTCATAAGCCATATCAGTGGCATATCTTCTTCTGAACGGATCTTGTAATGTCAAAAACAATTTGCAATGGTTGTTGTCTTCATATCAATGATCGAAGCCACATTAACAAATTTCATAGCATTCAATATGTTAATTTTTTCTGGATTTGTTGCTCCTATCTCGTAGCCCTCCAAGATGCTAGAGTAGAAATGACACTGATAATGAATTTTTAGTGCTCGAATAATCCCAGCATCGCATGGTTGAATCTTTGATGTTGTATTAGGAGGCAAAAAAAATAGTTCAACATTTGTCAAACATTCGATAACCTTTAACTTATATGTACTTATGTATCTTAGTAGAAAATATGTATAATACATGTACAAGTAAAAACATAAAACTTAAAAAAAAAAAAAAAAGTAGTAAAAACATAAAACTCCTTTTTAAATTAATAAATATTCATTTATCGATAAATTAATAAATTATTTATTTATCGATAAATAAATAACTCCTCTAAAATAATAATTTTCCCCAGTCCCAACAATATTATTTTATAGTGGTTTTACTGTATGTATGCTACTTTTTTTTGAACGGGTATATATACTACTTGAATATGGTTTTTCTATCTACGAGAACTTTTAACATGCATGCCTGCATGCATAGCGCCCGAGAGATAGTGGAGCAACTTAAATGAGCAATCAGAGTGATGGTAGCTCATAATAGAACAATTCAAAAGAAGAATTCTATACTCTCTTTTCTGGGATCCATTGGATATGTTATGCCTACTGATGTGCAGTTCGGCTTATGAATGTTGTGTCTTTATAGAAGTCTTAAGAATTTTCAACGTGAGATGAGAATCACCTCGTGGTGTATTTTGGATGTATGCAACATATTCGATTGACCAATGCTAGATGCTGTTGATATTTTATTCTAATATAGCTTCAGTACGTATTTTTTTTGAAACAAAGCAACTTTATTCAAGAGAGAAACCACAACAAAAGAAAAACAACAGCAACAAGCCAACCCAAGCCAAAAAAGAAACAAGAAACAGCCCGCAAGAACAGAGCAGACAACACAACAAGAAAGAGCAATAAAAAAGAAAACTAGGAAACTCTCCACACAACCCTCTCCTCAACCAAAGCAGACCCTTCTTTCGCCAGACTGTCAGCAGCCTCGTTTGTCTCCCTCGAACAGAAAACCACAGCAGAATTACCCAGAAAATTAAGCATAGAACGAATGTCAACAATTATATCCCACAAAAGAAGATTACCAAAATCCTTATCGTTCACCCAAGAAACCACAATGCTAGAATCACTCATGAAGATAATATTTTTTCCCACAAAAGCACTTCACGAACACAAAGGGCACATGCCTTATGGATGGCCAACAACTCCACCACACTGACATCCAACACTCCCACAGGAGCCGAAAACAAGCACAACGTTTCGCCCATAGAGTTTCTTAGAATCCCCCCAATTCCAACCCTCCCAGACATCCTCAAAACAGAACCATCCACATTGAAACACAAATTCGAAGCCTTAGGAGGAATTCACTTCTTCCTAACCGAAGATCTTATAGACTTGACTTCAATGCAGCAAGTCTTCAAGTTCTCAAAGATAACCGTAATAGGTTCCGAAGAGCCTTTCCCATGGTGCTTGAACCACCACGCTATCCTAAACTTAACCAAATCCCCAAAATACAGAACATCAGCAGCAATTCCTTCGAAAAGAACCTGATTTCTAGCTTCCCATATAGACCACGCTATCGCAGAGAAAAGAGTCACCCACACTCTACTGAACTTCATGCTCGAACATAGCCCTTTCCACCCATGAAACCACTCCTGAAAATTCCTATTTGGACAGTAAATCACATCCCACCACTTCATACAAAAAGACCACAACTCCCTAGCCCAAGAGCACAACAAAAAAAGGTGATCAATAGTCTCAACATAAACATTGCACAACCGGCACTCCAAACCAGAATTTAACTGGACACCAAACCTATTCAAAACTTCTTTCACCATGATTCTTCCTCTCAAAAGCTGCCAAATGAAAACTTCCACTTTAGGAGGACAAAAGCCATTCCAAACCACACCACAATCCACCATGCCATCTTGAAAATCTTGTTCAACTCATTTCCTATAAGACATAACCGAAAACAACCCTTTTGGACACCAAGACCATGCCAAAGAGTCTTCAACCCCTCTACGAATTCTGACCGTGTCAATGATTGAAGCAAAAGAAGACCAAACTTCCAACTCCCAATCAAATAGTCTCCTGCGCAACTGCACTTCCCAAACCCAATGGTTCTCTTGCCAACTCCCAAAATCAGAAATTAAACCATTCTTCTTAACAGCCAAAGCATAAATTCTGGGATACCTTTCCTGTAAGGTACCCAAATCACACCAGACATCATACCAAAATCTAACCCTCTCACCATTACCCACCACAATCTTAAAACCCTCCTCAAGGATACTCTTCGACAAAGAACCTTCCTTATAGAGACTGGCCACAGCTTTCACAAAGGAGGAGTCACTTGAACCAACATTAACTAACAATCTAATGCCATGTAAACCATCTCCATACTTTGAGCAAATAATCCTTTTCCATAACAAATCATTTTCTCTCCAAATTCTTCACACCCACTTAGCTAACAAACCATTATTTTTTACCGATTATCCTTCCAATTCCTAGCCCCCCATTTCTTTTGCTCCTACAAATGGTGCCCCAATCTATCGCGTGCAACTTTCTTTTCTCCACCCCATCACCCCAAAAGAAACTTCTTTGAAATTTTTCAATAGCATGAGCCACATTGCTAGGAACTTTAAAAACTGACATGTAATGGATCAGAATGGTAGATAGGATTGCCTTGATTAGCACCAACCTCCTACTCTTACTCAAAAACTTCCTCTTCTAAGGAGCCAGGTGTTTCTCAATACGCTCCAAAACTGAATTCCAAAACACTTTAGTAGAAGGTCTAGCACCTAGAGGCATGCCAAGATAGGAAATCGGTAAGGTGGCTGTCTTGCACTTAAAGGCAGCCGCCCAAAACTCCTCCCCCTGCTGCTTTTTTCCCACTTTGACCACTCATGACATGTGGAAATTTATCCTAATCGTCCGTAAACTGGAGATGAGAAACATGCACCTTGTCTTTACCCAAAAAAGCACCACATAACATATCCAACTTGAACGCTTTAGTCAAACAACAACTAAGGCTTTCAATCACAATGTTAAAGAGGAAAGGAGATAAAGGATCGCCTTGCCTAAACCCCCTCTCCACGCCAAATTCCAAACTAGGACTACCATTAACCAACACTGATAAAGACGGAGTCGAAATACATGACTTTACCCAATGTCTCCATCTCGAACCAGAACCCATATCCTCCAAAACTGAATCCAAAAAAGCATGATCTACTGAATCATACGCCTTTTCAAAGTCTAATTTCACCAACACACCACCCTCCTTATCTTTCCTCCAAGAATTAATGATCTCCTTAGCCACCATAAAACTATCCGTTATTTGGCGACCTTGAACAAAAGCCATTTGACTCTCGCCAATCACCGAATTCATCATTTCCTTCAAACGTTTAGCTAACACTTTCGATAAAATCTTGTACATGCACCCTACAAGACTAATCGGTCGAAAGTCGCTAATGGTCTCCGGATGAGAACATTTAGGAATCAGAGCAATGAACGTATGATTCAACTCTTTCACAATACTACCATTCTCATAAAACTCATGAATAAACTTCATGAAATCCTCCTGAATCTCCTTCCATTTAGCTTTAACGAAATTGAGATTCAGACTGTCAGGGCCCATGGCCTTATCACCATTGCAACTACACACAGCTGCCCAAACCTCCTCTTTGCTAAACATTCCTTCTAAAAAACTGTTTTCGCTATCAGAGATTTTCTTGAAATTGAGGCCTCTAATTTTAGGACGACTCCATTTAACATTCACAAAATGATTTTTGAAATAACGCACCACCCCTTCCTTGATCTTATTCGGCTCCTTCTCTATGACACCATCCAACATTAGCTCCGAAATCTGATTCCTTCTTTCCCTACCATTTGCCATAACATGGAAAAAATTAGAATTCTTATCCCCTTCCTTCAACCAACTAACCCTCGATTTTTGCCTCCATAACTGCTCCTCCATTCTAAGACCCCCCCACAAGCTTGAAAAGAGAGATAAACGCTCTTTTCTAAGCTTCACAGACCATCCTTCAATTCTAGCCTTTTTATCAACCTCAACCAGACCTTCCTCAGAAATAACACTCACCGCAACCTTTTTCTTATTTTTTGATATCCACCGCCTAATATGACCCTTAGCCTCCTTAACCTTAGCCGCCAAAGAGACCCCTTTAGACCCTTCATTATTGTAGCCTTTCCAGCCCACCATGGCCTCCTTCATCAAGCCCCTCTCCTGAAGCCACGTGTTAACAAAACGAAAAGGGCTTGGACCCCAATCTTCCTTTTCTTCCCCAACCAAAACAACATTGTGATCCGAAAGGGACCGCGGAAGATCTTTCTGAATTAAATTAGGAAACCAAGATAGAATTTTCGGGGAGATAAGGAAACGATCCAATCTTGCCCAAGCTTCTCAATCTCTATTATTGGACCATGTAAAAGGCATTCCATGCATCGGAATGTCCACCACCTTGGCTCTACACACAAAAGAATTAAAGTTCCCAATAGACCCCATATCACATCCAATACCTTTTCTCTCCATAGGGTCAAGAACCGTGTTAAAATCACCCCCGATGCACCAAGGGCTCGAAAACGCATACTGTTTCTGGGTGATATAATCCCACAACTCCTTTTTCTTGCTTTCCACATTAGCCGTATAAACGTTACAAAAAACCAACTTCTTTTTAAGCCCTATCAGCTCTCTCTCAAAAATAATAGTTCTATTAGAAGAATTGCAAGTGTTAACTACGAAAATATCCTCGTTCCACAGAGTGATCAGACCACCCGAAGCACCCACCACATCCACCCCTATCCCTCTAGTGAAGGAGGAACCACCCAAAGACCTGATAACACCGCTATCAAACGACCCCAACTTAGTTTCTTGGAGAAACAAGACTACCGGATTGAACTTAGACACCAACCTACTGACCACCTTACGTTTTTCACATTTACCTAGGCCCCTAATATTTCAAGATATAGCTAACATAGAAAAATCAAAAACCCCTAGCCAGAAAAACAAAAATAGAGGACTACTGGCCATACCTGTCAACGAACCTAGCATCATCCTCTTATTCCCTTATCGCAATAGCTTCCCTAACCTCCTTGTCAGCTTCCTTGAAATCAAAACCAATGACCGTACCCATTTCTATGATGTTGGCCACTTTTTTCTCAACCACAGCTAACTTCCTCTTGCTCCTGCCAACTGCCGCAGATTAAAAGAGCTATACTCCTAAACACTTGGAATTCCTTATTTTCAGTCTATGCTTGCATTTCCTTATCTTGCTTGATACGTGTTTAGAATGAATTGCCTCATTTCCTACCTTAACCTTGCTCTTACCAGGCTTTCTCTCCACCGCTATCGTCGCTCTCACTAACTCCTCTTCACTATCACCTGCAATCCTCCCTGCAGAATTAACCACCACTACCTCATCTTCACCATCACCCGTAACACTCCCAGCACAATTCTCCACCTCTTCAACTTCACTCACGTCGACCTGAGAGCTGAAATCCATTCTTCTATCATGCTCTAACCCTTCCTCCTCCTCCAAAGAATCAGAATTCATAAGGAGATTTTTTGGCATAAAGAGAACAAAATTCCTCTTAACCTCAACAGAGTCTTGCACCAATTCTTCATCAGAGCTGGATAAGAACGCTTCTCCCTCATTAGACTTGACTCGGTTGACGTTGCTAACCCTTAAAGAACTAGCCAAAAAGGTTTCCTTATTGGACTTCTGCTTACCTGAAGAATAAACCTCCACAGGCCCTAGATCCACACATAAAGATAACCTATCAAAACTGCCCTAGGCCTGGCCCCTAATAATTTCCACCAGAGGTTGATTGAAAGACACCTTTTTGGGCTTAGCCATCCCATACACTCTTGGCCCACTAGACAAAGTCTCAACCACTCTTTCTTGACCATTGTCAACAACTTCCACACCCCCCCATCTTTGCCACCTGCCCACCAATTGTCTTTTTAGAACACTCTCCTCTCATCCTCTGTGATCCCACGAAAACCTTTGAGCCAACCACTTCCTCTGACAATGAGGAAGACTCATCAGAGCTTTTGACACCTCCCCTGTCACGACCATTCTTTTTTTTCCAAATTAAGCTTTCCATTATGAACTAAAAAGGACATCGGCTTTTTAGACTTCTTACTTTCCCATTTCTGTTTGCCTTTTTCAAAAACCCCTTTTACAACAAACGCCCTGTCACTGTCATCTTTCTTCCTTTGCTTATTCAAAACTTTCCTAACCTTTATACCCATCTTTTTGGTCAGACCTTTCTCCACTTGTGTCAGACCTTTCTCCACCTGAGCACCTATAGTTAAGTAAAAAAGCACATGGCTCGAGGAAGAAGCCACAGCTGCCCTTTTTTAAAATCCTTCCTTCTCTGACGTGGCTCCCCTGCAACCTTGGTTTTAAGATTTTCTCAACGCCAGCAAGTTTTCTAACCATTGAACATCCACCAGATTTCTATCTTCTTCAACATCAACCATAAAAGTCCTCTGATCCCCATACACTTTTACCTTCCAAGAACAAACAGAGGACTGAGGAACCAAAACCATCATCCTCCCTTTATCAAGACAACTTCTATTCAGAGTTTCTTTCTCAATAAAAACCGGTTCTCCAATCATCCAACCCAATTTCAAGAAAAAGTCTTGTGTCCAAACAGATAATGGTATGCCTCTGTAATTTACCCACACTAATCTTGACTGTGGGATTGACGAATCAGACCACCTAACCATGGCTGAGAAGGAATCCTCCCATAATCCCTTGGAATTAATAAACCTCTCCTTCTGGGATTCAGATTGAAAGCACCAAAGAGTGTCTTTGTCCCCAAAAAAAGTTGTAGTGAAAACAAAACCTTCAGCACTTAAGCGATCATTAACCTTAGAAATCTCAGAAAATTTCTTCAAAACTCCAACCGCACACTTATTCAACCAGGCTTGATCCTGCTTTTGACTTTCCCAAAACATGGATAGAGAAGTATCTCCTCCCCCCTTATCTGATTTGGAGCCAGAATCCTTTTGCCCACGAACTATCTCCACAAAGGATTGCCCTACTTCATCCACCTTCCGCTTATCCCTCTCTCTACCATAACCCTCCTTCCTATATCCAGGACTAGGTCTCTGCATCTCCACCCTAATGTTCCTTGAAGACCATCCATGAGACGCCACTTTCGTAGCAATGGGCCACCCGTAAATATGCATCCCGTTTGTAGTCTTGGCCACCTTAATGGCTTCCTCCACATTCTCAAAAACCACAAACGCAAACCTACTCCTCCTAGAATTCTTTTCCTTTGATAAGAAAATACCTCTAATCTTCCCAAATGTTTTAAACAACCCCCACAAACAAACCTGATCCACATATGAGTTAAGATTGTCCACGAACACCCCTTGCATTTCTGTCTTGGGCAAAGAATCTCTCTCTACTTTTCTCTCTCATCTCATAGAATAGATGCAAGAATTGAGCTTCAGTATGTATTATCCATACCATATCGAGCATTGAGTGGCAAATTGTGAAAAAGAAAAAAAAGAAGAAGAATTATATTTACTCTTAAGAACTACTTGATAGGTTATTTTGTCATCCTTCATAATAAGGTAACTTAAGTTTGTAGTTTGCTAGGATATTTTGGTTGTCTACTTTACCTTGAAATAATTTGATATGAATCGTGGGTATATATGTCCAGCGCAAGAAAGGGTGCATGTGCTGCACGTAAGAGGCACCAAGTAGTGGGTGTTATTTTAGTTGGTTGTTAACTGATTGTTTATGCTATTTAAATTATTAAATAAGTTAGTAAGTAGTGGGCGCTGGAAATACTCCATGATTCCACTACCTTATGTCTTTTAGCTTTGTTAATTGTTATCAGTTGTAAGGCCTCCTATAAAGAGGTCTATTTGAATTCAATAAAAGGTTATCAAAGATTATAACCAAATACCTCTCCTTTGAATTCTCTTCTAAATTCTCTTCTCAACTATTCTACTTCTTATTTTCTTGTTTACCGAAATTCAATTCTAACATAATTGCACACATGAGCTTTGAGAAAATTTATAAAATTGTAAAATGTTTTTATATGTATAGATTATTCTTTTCTCAGTTCTAAGGCAATCGGTTAACAATATTCTCATATCCAAAAACCCATCTCTGTCATTTTTTTACGAGGAATCAATATTTATGTAAATACAACATATATATATATATATATATATATATATATATGTATATGTATATATATATATATTAACTTCATCCTTATCATTTGTTTCATGAGAGAATCAGCTGAATTACATGTCACTATACTTTGTGCAGGGGTTGATGGAGTACCATGAAGAAATCGTAGAATACTTCAAACGTCAGGGTGTTTCTGCTATTTTTCTCTTTCAACGAAATCTATTGCGTCGGTTGGTTTCTGTGCTTGCAAATTCCTATGATCGCCATGCTAAGCTATTGAATGGAACCCACAAGGCTCATGTGCATTCACACATAGAGGTGGTCTCTCTTTCTCTCTCTCTCTTCACACGCGCACACACACGATCATGCATCCATGCACACATGATCTTAAACCCTGTGCTGGTATCTTCTTGTAGGCTGAAACACTTTCAAGTTACAAGCCTGTGATCAACTCAACATCGTTGATATCTGATTTGAAGGAAGTGGAGGTGACAGCTAACAAAGCTTTAAAATACTTCAATAATACTCGCCACATCATTCTGTACTATGAAGAGATTGTTAGGTTTTGACTTGTATTCCTAAGTGAACCAAATGTGAACCAAACAAAACTCAATTGATATGGAGCTTCCTGGAGACGTGGGATACGTTTGGAAGTTGAAATTGGTGTTTGAGGGAGGTTGAAGACTAGAAGAATGGAAGAATGGAGCAAACCGCTGTGGGTTGCACTGTGGCTTTGACAGCGATTCCCATAGCGGTATAGCGCTGTGATGTACGCCGTGGATTTCAACAGCAGTAATGAGAGCGATCGAAGATTAGTGGAGAGCGTTGCGAGTGGTGCTGTGAAAGCCACAGTGGTGGCAAGAGCGATTAGGAGCATAATTGCTTCGTGGTATTGGAAGCAGGGTGCACACCGTGACCAATACGGCGTAGACGATGTATTACTGAGATCGGGAATGTTGCACATAATAGGAAAATGTATTCTTCTGGAAGTTCTTGTGCTTGAAGGAAAATGATTTACTCCCTACAAGAAGACTTGTCATAAAAGGAAATAGTATTTATGTGGAACAAGTAAGTCTTGTACGTTAAGGAGTAGGATTTCCTTTTATCTTAAACTCCCTGTAACTAGTATAAATAGAACCTTGTAATTAGGTTTATTTGTGTGGAGAAAAGAACACCATGTAAACATTAGAAAGTGTGAGTGAGATCTGGGGAGACCCAAGGGAATATTCAGGGAGGGATCCAAGGGAATATCGGTGGATTAAGTTAGAGATCCGTGGGTGATATTTAGGGGAGACCTAGGGGATATTGTAGGGTACTCGGTGAGGATCTTGTGAGTGGAGTTTGGGGTTGAGGTGAGAGAGTTAATCCTGAAGTATATGGTTGTAATAGTTTATCATATAGTGGAACTTTCTCTGTCGTCCTGACGGCCCGTGGTTTTTTACTCGATTTGGGTTTTCTATGTATATCTTGTGTTGTGATTGTTTTATTCTCTCTCATCTATTTTTTTGCTTATTAACGTTATTATTTGCTATGAATTATGGGCGTATATTAGACACAGCGTTTCCCTGTTCATAGGTTTATAGGAATTATCCCCAACAGAGATCTTGTTATGAACCGTAAGGTGAGGATTATTACAAGTTTTTATGAAATCCCAGATATGCCTTAAATGATTAAATTAAAGTACGGTTTATAAAGCCATCCTCAATTTTTTCAGAACTCATGAGTAGGTTGTACATTTTGCCAACATGTTTCTTCACTTCTCATCTTTAGTTGTCCCTTTTGAAGTGCTTTTCTTCTCTGTGAACCGATTTTGATAATATGCTGATGCTACAAATATTTTAAAGTTGATTGCCTGTATTCATAAACATCCGCAAAATGGTCATGATTTCCAATGTTTGTTGCAGAAACTTAACGATGTTCTCGACTTTCTGAGGCTCCCACAAATGGAAATAAGAAGCCGACAAGTTAAAATACACACGGGTTCATTGTGGGATGATATCAACAGGACACTCAACGGAACAGTGTATGAAAGTTTTCTCCGTGACTATAAAAGATGACTCTGCTAACTTGTGTGCGGTGTGAATAGCAACTCCTAATTAGTTTTAGTTAGAGACAGAATACTCGTTTGCCCCGTTAAATTTTTGGCTGCCGCAGAGGGATGGATGACGGATTCCGGATGCAGGATGCTTCAATGCTTGTTTTTCTTTTCTTTCTCAACATCCCGTTGAGCCCCCATTTGTCTTTAATCTTGTTATTGATCATAGATACTCTTATGTAAATACCCCCGCTAATCAAAGAATTTTCAATTGCAAATAGTGATTCACTGATTTGTTTCATTTCCACTTTTTTTTTTTTTCTTTCTCTGTTCTTTCTTATCAATGGCTCAGTTTTCTCTGTTTTATATGCAACTATACAACTGTACAAGTGTAATAAAAGTGTAGGGAGTAATAATGCCGACGCTGTAAGCTGCTTTAATGGAGTGTATTATCTATACCTATATAGGGATGTCAAAAAAAACTCAAAACCTTGGGGTGGGTTTGTGAGCGATTCCAATGCCCCATTTCGAAAACAGGATGGGTTTGAGATTTGTTGTTTATTATTTATTTATTAATAATATTAATATTTAATTAATAAAAATTAAAATATATTCTTTTAATTAAGAAAATTAACGTGAATTTGTTTATCTAATTTAAATATAATTTTTATACAATTAAAAAAAGAGAAAATAGCACTAGACACCATTAATTGGTGGATGGAGTCCTAAAAAGACCACCGACTATTCAAATTGTTCTAAAATCACCATTTTGACGAAATTTCAAAAACAGGATGGGTTTGAGATTTGTTGTTTATTATTTATTTATTAATGATATTAATATTTAATTAATAAAAATTAAAATATATTCTTTTAATTAAGAAAATTAACGTGAATTTTTTTATCTAATTTAAATATAATTTTTATACAATTAAAAAAAGAGAAAATAGCACTATACACCATTAATTGGTGGATGGAGTCCCAAAAAGACCACTGACTATTCAAATTGTTCAAAAATCACCATTTTGACGAAACATTGTTCATTGACAGCCATTCTGTTAAATCTAACAGAAAGCTGCTGTTATTTATGACATGGCACTCCTAAAGAATAAAATAGCACTAGACACCATTAATTGGTGGGTAGAGTCCCAAAAAGGCCATTATTTCCATCTCTGCAAACTATTCAAATCTGACTTATGTCCACATTCAAGTGCACATCTCTAAAAATACCCAACGTTATTTGCTCAAATTTTGACACAAGAAAGTAAACATGCAAACAAACACTTTTCATTCAGAAAATATTCCAAAAATCGATTTGGAAAAGTGTGAAAATGAGTGATGAACACAGCTCACTTGGGGATTCGCGTTGCTTCTGACCTTTGACTGAATAATTGATCATAACTTTCAAAATACTGCCCAAAATTTTACATTCTTTATACCGTTGGATTTGTATCGAAAAATTGAAGAACTCAGCATGGAAAAAATTTATTTCCTTGCCAAAAGATACAGTTTTAAGGAAAAGAGCGATGAACACAGCTCACTCATGGATTCGTGTCGCTTCTGACCTTTGACTGAATAATTGATCATAACTTTCAAAATACCGCCTAGAATTTTACGTTCTTTACACCATTGGATTCGTATTGAAAAATCAAAGAACCCAACATGGACGAAAAAATTTATTTCCTTGCCAAAAGATACAGTTTTAAGGAAAAAGAGCGATGAACACACCTCACTCGTGGATTGCGCGTCGCTTCTGACATTTGACTGAATAATTGATCATAACTTTCAAAATACCGCCCAGAATTTTACGTTCTTTATACCATTGGATTCATATCGAAAAATCAAAGAACCCAACACTAATGAAAAAATTTATTTCCTTGCCAAAAGATACAGTTTTAAAGAAAAAGTTTACACAAAAATATCTCTAACAGAACACAAAACCACACAAAAATTGAAATGAAAAATAAACCGATTTCTTTTGTGTTTTTTGTAGTAGTGACTTGAAAAGAAAAGTGAAAAAACGTGAAAAAAACGCTCCTAAGATGGTGACTTGATGATTTTACAATATTGCCCCTTCTTATTTTACTATTTTAACCTCGATTCTAACAGGTTATGACATAAGCAAATGGTTTATGACATAAGCAAACGGACTTCAAACAATTAATGGGCAAAGTGACAACAATTGATACTTTCTTTTAATGGAATGGCTAATTTAAGCCATTTGGAAAAATTAATGGCCATTTAGGGACCGTCTCACCAAATTAGTGGCTCTAGATATCACTGACCCTTAAAAAAAATAATTATATATATATATATATATATATGAAGTCTTTCTATTGTCAATTCGTCTTGAGAATAAATATATCAGGACGAAGAATGTGGACCATAGATTATGGAGAAGCTCTGACAAGTGCATACACTTTGAGTCAAAGTATATAAATCTAGTGGTCCACATTCTTCATCCTGATATATTTATTGTCAGGACGAACTGATAATAGAAAATCTGTATATATATGTATGTATAAATATTTATTGAAGACCAGGTTTGGGTCAGGGAATTTTTAGCACGGGAGGAGGTGGTCCACCGTCCACATGTATTAGCTATTGCATTATCAGAAGGAGTGGCGATATTTGCACCCCTTTAAAATCGTATGTGCACCCCAAATTTATATATTTTTAAAATTCCAATCTTACCCTTAATTATTATTGTTATCTTATTTTCAAAAGTTTAACTAACTAAATCAAATTATACTGTTTTTCTTCACTTTTTGATATATTTGGGATTTTGTTTTTTCATCCTGATATATTTATTGTCAAGACGAACTGATAATAGAAAATCTGTATATATATATATATATGTATATATATTTATTGAAGACCAGGTTTGGGTCAGGGAATTTTCAGCACGGGAGGAGGTGGTCCACCGTCCACATGTATTAGCTATTGCATTATCAGAAGGAGTGGCGATATTTGCACCCCTTTAAAATCGTATGTGCACCCCAAATTTATATATTTTTAAAATTCCAATCTTACCCTTAATTATTATTGTTATCTTATTTTCAAAATTTTAACTAACTAAATCAAATTAAAAATAATAAGGAAAAACAAAATCCCAAATATATCAAAAAGTGAAGAAAAACAGTATATTCTCTCAAGAAAATATGGAGGAGGCTGCTGCCTCATCCTCTTCTATCCTAGATTAGAAAATTAGATTATTACAACCTCTTCCAAAATTTGGGAGGAATACTGTGGCTCCTCCATATATATTAGGCATATTTTAATTTTGTATTTCAGATAATAAAAAAACAACACATAAAAAATAAAAAAATATAAAAAATACCATTCTCGTAAAAAATATAAAAAAAACATGTCCAGCTAATATATCAAATCCGGAGCAACCTCGTAAAGCTCGGCAAAACAGAAGTCATTTTTAATTCAAGAGCTTCGAATTCCTTCGCGGATATGCTCGCGAAAAGGGCCTCGAGTATGGGTGGGGATGTGTTTGTGTGGGGGGATATGTAGGTTTGTGTTAGTCTGGGGGCTGTTTTTGTGTATGCCTTGCGGGTGGGGTGTGTGTTTTGTTTTTAACTCTGGTGGTCTTGTGCTCTTTGCCCTGTCAAGGGGCTCTGTTTTCCTTCAATAAAATTATTGATGTTCAAAAAAAATAAAAAATACCATTCTCTCTCTCCTTTGGAGAATGATGAATTCGAAGTGGATGTCTGCAATTTTATTGTTGTTGTTTATCCGTTTATAATTTTTCCTTTTTATTAGTATTTTTAAACTAATTTTCCTTTTTATTTTGTTTTAGGTAAAATAAAGAATACAAGGTGTTTATTTTATAATATTTTTAAAAATTAAAACAAAGGGCATATTTGGTAATGTGTGGGGTGTACTTACAAGATTTTATCTTTTAAAATTTTTTAAAGGGGTATATATACAAATAGGGGTGCACCACTCTATCAGAAGCCATACAATACGGTTAAATCAGCCCATTTTTCGATGATGAGGGGAAAATGTTACCAAACTTTGGCCCAAGTATTGATGGTCACTTTGCAGGCTTGACAAGTACTGGGCCTGCTGGCCACTGATTTGGGCGACGAATTTGTGGTCAAAATCTCTGTTTGGTCTGTTAATGATTTTTGTTATCATAAACAAATTAAATGACTTACTTAATGAAATTCTCCTTCTTTTTTTTTCAATGCAGATAAGAGCATGTTTACTGATCGGGAATTAAGTTTCCGATTTCAAGATTCCAGTGTTTACTAATTTTTAGGGAAATAAGTTACGTGGACAGTGGACCTCACTCTCAAATCAATAATTAAGTTAAAGATGGAAAGAGATTTTGATTCCTCTCACTTACCCTAGAAATCAAGTTCCTTTTCATGATTGAAAAAAGTAATTCATATCTTTTTACTAAATTATCCTCATATATATATATATATATATATATATGTATTATGTATATATTTCCACTTTATCATTCTCTTATAGCCTTTTAGAGTTTTAGGGATTGTTTTCTATCATTCTCTTATGTTCATCATTTTTCTCCAAATCGTGCTATATGTACTGTTTTTTTTTTTTTTTTTTTTATCGAGATTTCATGAATATATATAAAATCTTGATAATGATTATTATTCACTTGTTTCACCGATTATATATATATCAGAGCTTCTTACCTACAAATCCCCTGATATAACATTACATACAAACCTATTTATTAGCCTTTGGATCAAGATCCATGTTGTGTATTTTCTCTCTTGGCGCACCACTTACACAACATCTAAAGTTACATCAGGGGGTTTGTAGGTGAGAAGCTCTCTCTCTCTCTCTCTATATATATATATATATATGAGAATTCTCAAGTACAAACCAATTTTATGTTATTACATCCACACCATGTTGAATTGTAATGAATTTTAATGAGATTTTTTACATGCATGATAAGAAAAATGAAATATACTTGATGAAAAAATTTCAAAAATTTTCAAGTTTGGGAACTAGTTTTTCTAAAAATTTAAAGTCAAAATACTTAACAAATGGAAAAACATAGGAAAAATGGAAATAAAAATAGTTATTGGATCCGAAAAATTTTCAAAAAAAATTCCCAACCAAATCTCATTGATCTTAACATCCATACACAAAATCCCATCAAGATTACATCATGGTATAGATGAGTTTAGACATAATGTGGTTTGGACATAAGCCCATTAGATATATTTTTAAGTCTCTAAAAATTGATAGGCCCACACGAAGCAGATGATCCTGGACACGGACCTCATGTTGCAATTTTCCAGATTTTTTGAGAGACAATTTTCCAGATTCAAGCATGTAAAAAACATCAACTTTAAATCTTTTTATCATAAAATAACAACTTTCATCCAACAATACAATGTTATAAATTTAACTATTGAACAACATTCATGACATACGTATTGCACAACTTATGTCACGTCAGTACTTTTTTATGTACATGACACGATCGATGCTATTGCATACAACAGATGCCATAGATATACTAATTGAAGACTTTCGATATTGTGAATTGTGCCAACCATACCATTTTCTCGTGCATATACAGTGCAGATTTTTTAAAAAAATTGGGACAAATGTACTTGAAGTTGTTGGCCTTCTTTAAATTCCATGTCATCTATAATTTTCGAAAGGACAAAGTCATCACAAGTTGTCTGGCTGCTAAAAGACGTACTCAGGAAGTTAGCAATATAGCGTGAATCGCTGCTGCAAACATAACAAAATTTTAATCACATTCACAAATCACAAAGTATATACTATAGCTACAATTCGTAGGGTTTCTGGTTGGAAAGCTGATCGAGCACATTCTCTTGTCTGACATAATATATATATATATATATATATATATATAGGATTTGAAAATTTAATAGCACTCTTTAAAGAGTAAGTTTTAAGACTATCACCAACTTAATGACTTAAGCTTTAATAGCACATAAAATGTGGATCTGACAAAAATACATTTAAAACACACTCACAAAAATAAGTCTTGCATTTTTTTATATTTCCGAGACTTATTTTATAGTTTCTGAGACTTATTTAAAACACACTCACAAAAATAAGTCTCGCGTAAAATAAGTTTTGCGTTTTTTTGTGTTTCCAAGATTTATTAGGTATATTTGTAATTTCTGAAATTTATTGGGTAAAAATGAAATTTTTCAAAAAAAAAATTTGGGTCATCTTATACATCGAGACCTCCATTAGAGGTCGATTTTGACCTCCAACAAAGGTCAAACAGAGTTCGACCTCCAACCTCCAATGGAGGTCTTTCATCTCCATTGATGGAGGACCTCCATTGGTCCTTCATCGATGGAGGTTTTTGAAAAAAAAAAAAAAAAAAAAAACTAAAAATGGCACAAACATAATAAAAGAATAAGATTATGAGAGTATTTTACACTTAACATATTAAACTAGTGATACTCTCAAAATTCAACATAAAAAAGTGTTATTTCCCACCATGGCACCATTTCCACAATATATATATTACAATGAGCACCTTTGATGAATTGCATGTAATTAAATGTTTTTTGGTGAAATTTTTTGTATGAATCCTAAGAAAATTAAAATACACATTTGGTAAAACTTTGGAATTTTTTTGGATTTGAGAACTATTTGTTCTTATATTTCCCTATCTTTAAATGTTTTATTTTTTTTTGAACAGCCAATTTTATTAGAAACAGGGCACAGAGGCCAGCAAAAACAGCCCAGAGCAGGACAGACAGCACAACAAACAACCAGAAACAAAACACCCCCAACCCCACCCAAAAGAAGGGGGGCAACAAAGCACAACAGAGCAACAAAACGCCACCCACACCGAGCAACAAACGCACAACCCCAAGGAAAGGGGCACCACACCACAACGAAACCCCACAACACAAAAACAAAACACAACTCACCGCAAAACTGAAACCAAGGCACACAGATACAGCCCAGCAAAAACAGAGAAAGAAACAACACAAAAAGAAACTCAGTCCACTTTATTTTTAAATGTTTTATCCTCGAAAAAGTTGGAAAAAATTAGTTTTTGTACCCGGAAATTTTTTCAATTTTTTTTTCCACAAATGTATTTCAATATTTTTATCATCCATACAAAAAATCACATCAACATTCAATATATTCCATTAAATTTCATCAAAGATGCTTAAAATGTACAATGTTAAAAGTTCTCATCGAAATATATATATATATATATATATATAATATAGTGTGTGAGTGAAGAAATAAAGTAGCTAGAGATCATCAAATAACAACAACAAAAGATTTAAGACAATAAACAATATGCTTTAAAATAGGATCCAGATTCTGTGCTTTGCTGATGTTGTGCCATAAAATTAACTACGTGAAAGTTTCTAAGTTAATAGAAGGAAATCATGACTTTAGCACGCAAATGAGTAAATGTATACGTACATTTACGTATCGCACAAGTATATCTAGAAGCATGAATAAATTCAACCGAAGAAGGAAATAAGGAATGTGCAAAGAAAATCGTCCAAGGAATATCCGAGTACGTATCCGAAGGAATATGTTACATGCCCGAGATCAAGGTCCAAAGGATACGAGCTCGACATGAGGATGACTACCAAAAGTCTCCCGAGCACAGTCTCAGACAAGAGGGAGGATCTTGCCCTATGACCAAGATTGGGGAATCTTTCCTAAAGTTCGAATCCAATATCAAAGAAGGCAAAGGGGCTGAGTCCAAGTTCAAACATCAAAGAGACAAAGGTGCCGAGTCCGAGTCCAATGTCTAAGAAGATAAAAGTGCCCGAGTCCGAGCTCAATCCCCGAGGAGATTTTGTCCTAAGTCCGAGCTCAATCGTTAGGTGGCATGAAGCGTGAATCCAAACACATCCAAACACGTGTCCTAGGGACCCTACAAAGAAGCATTATAAAAGGTGAAGCTCACCAAGAAGGATGAGACGGACAAAAAAAAAAAGAGAAAGAAAAGGTGTATTAACACATAAATTGTAATCTCTCAGTTTTAAAGTTCAATAAGAGAAGTCATTTAATTCAATTTGTAGTTGATCAATTTTCATGCATCAACATCTGGCGCCGACTGTGGGGACGTAAAAGTTTCCTCCAAAGATTTTGAGTATGGCTTCAGAGACTGAAGAAGCCCCAATTCCACAAACAGGAAGCCTTGTTAGATCCGAAATTCACCGAGTGCTCAGTGATGGCGAAGAAACGATCCGTGAAATTAGGCGCATGACGAAAGCGAAAAAAGGGAATGCTCAAGCTAGCACTCGTGAGCTCATCCGTGAAAATGAAGAATTACATGATCGAATTCGAAATTTAACAGGGAAAGTCACTCAACCCAGTCTCGGACAAGATCATGTCGCAAGCATACCACGGTCACTACTTGAAAATGGAATCAACTCAAACGGATGTGCCAAAGAGCGAAATCAAACGGATCAGAACCACCATATAGAGGAAGCTTGTCATGGAAATGAGGAACTAAGAAATTTTGATGGAAACACACGAAAAGAGCATATCCATACTGATAAATGTCGAGAAGGGCGTAGAAGAAGCGAACCCCAAGCTCCGGCCGAAAGCCAGCACAGTAGCTCTCGACCTAGAGTCGAACGGGGTCATTCAAGGAGTACGTTTCGACGGCACGCCGATAACGAACGGCGAACACGACAACGAACGTGTGAGGTTGAAATGAATGACTCTCGACATTCTCGATACCTGCATGACTACTGTTATAGGTAAAAATTAGTGGTGAAGGACACGTCATCAGCACGAAAGGCCAGGAAAGCAAGAGTCAAGATAAGTCAACTTATGGAGCAGAAACCTCCCACGATAACCTACTCGGAAAAAAGAGTAAGTAGTCCGACCACAAACGAAGACGATCAACTCGGGCAGCAAATCTCACTCGGGCACATTCGGGCATACTCGGGCATACATACTCGGGAATCAATGAGATAGTCACCAACATTCGTATGCCAATCATAATCAGCGACCAGCACATCCACGATAAGCAACGATGTGGACTATTAGAGTTTAACAAGGAAACAAGCAGTTCTCCCGCGAATAAAGGAGAAAGAATCTCGTCCAGAATCAGACTCAGCCAAAAGAGGAAACATAATCTAATTAGGACTAGAAAACCGCTTGAGACTTGGGCACCACAATACCAAACCCTAGCGGCCACCTTAAAACCCTAAAAACAACATGTATAAATACCCCCTCTATACACAAACAGGGGGGTACGTAAAAAAGTAGAACAGGAGATAGAGAATCATATTGAAAAGCTTGTAATCATTCTTGGTCATTCTTGATCTTGTAATCGTGATTCATAGTGGATTTGGCTTTGTTGCTAGAGGCAACGATCCCGTGGATGTTTCTCCGATCTTTTGGAGTTTTACCACGTAAATCACTTGTTATTTCTTTACAATCTTTGACCATACTCAAATATAAATTGCAGTAATTCGAGAACGAGTCGTTGACTTGGTGATCACCAAAAATCACCGTCAACAATTGGTGCTAGAAGGAGGGGGACCCAGAACTTTGTGACAACAATGGCTGGCGACGGAGATGGTAGCGATTCCAGGTACAGTCAGGGCGTGCCAAGTAACGAGTTGGAAGATGACACCGCGCTCAATACGGCGGATGCAACTTTGACGACGGTAAACCAGTCAGCTGCCCTGGCTGGAATTCAACGTTTACCTACAGCGAATGAAGAAATCGCGCAGCGACTCCGTGCTTCTCTACAACAACTCATATCAGACGCAGCAAGGCAGGGAATTGATCTCTCTGTTACGGAAGGATTGATGTCACCTCATGAACTGTCCGCCCCAAGCCAGCAGACAGCAAGACTGCGCTCCGCGGTGGTGATACCAACCCCTGATGCACCCCCAAAGGCGAGGCAAGATCCTACAGGCAGACCAGAGATGCTATCTGAAAGAGTAGCCAGGAGAAGTAGGGAGCGCAGAGAGGGGAATGATTCCGACAAAGAGTACTATCAAGATCGGGTAGCCGGAGATCGAGATCGCCCCAGGAGGCGTGGCCACCGGAGAGACCGGTCATCCTCTGAAGAAAGTGAGCAGAACCATCATCGCAAGCGCCAAAGGGGTACAGTCCGACTGCATGGCCTAAACCGAGATCATAGAGAGTTGAATCCCGAGGAGAGGGGCCAAAAACTGACCATAAGCCAGAACTTCGATGCGTCAGGGGAACCTGAAGGGGACAGAGACATACTTGTACAGAGCCTCACCCGGGAAGTTCAAAATAATCGTCGGTAAATGGATGCTTTGGTCAGGCGGTATGGGCGTAATGAGCTGTCAGACGATGAATCCGGAAGCCCTTTTACCAATGGGGTTTTGAGGATGCCTTTCCCAGAAAGATTCAGAATGCCCCACATCGAGCTGTTCAAGAAGGATACAGACCCAAAAGAGCATGTCCGGAGGTATAGGAGCGCTATGGCGCAATATGTCCATAATGATGCACTACTATGTTTGAATTTTCCTCAAACTCTTGGGGATCTAGGCTCCCGGTGGTTTGGAAGGTTGCCAGCAGCAAGCATAAGTAGCTTCGGTGAACTGAGCAAGGCTTTCTCAAGGCAGTTCCTCGGGAATGTACACAGGAAAAAGTCAGTGGCTCATTTATCCCAATTCAAACAGGGAAAAGACGAGTCGCTGAAGAAATATCTGGGAAGGTTCGGTCAGGAAGTGTCCGAGATCGGAAGTGCAAACGACGAAGCAATAATTGCCGCGTTCATTAACAACCTTCAGAATGGCCAATTGTCCTTTGACCTCAGAAGAGCCCGACTAACCAGCTATGCCGATATGATGGACATGGCAGGAGGTTACGCCTTGGCCGAAGAAGAGGAAATTGCCACAGGAGGTTACTTCGTACATGGCGGTCGCCCAGAGGGATCCAAAACCAAGGACCAGACCAAGATGCCCGATACCAAAGGTGACAAGCAGAAAAATAAGGCACGGGATGGTCGGGATGGACGACGAGCATACGACCCAAAAACCGATCAACCACGGCAGAAGTTCCAGGGCCGATATACAAATTATACCCCGTTGAAGAAAGATCAAGAAGAAGTCCTGGCAATCCTAGAAGAGAAGAACATGTCCAAAGAACCACCTAAGCAATTGACATATGCTCGGAGGGACACCACCAAATATTGCCGTTTCCACAAAGAGAATGGGCACGAGACATCCAAGTGTTTCCAGCTAAGGGATCATATCGAGACTCTTATTAGGGAAGGGCATTTGAAGGACATTGTTTTCAAAAAGACGGACAGGGCAGATGGACAGAAAGACAGCCGACAGGACGGACGGGCAAGAAAACTTAGTCCCAAGAAAGCTGAGGATGAAGGAGCAATTAACACCATCTTCGGAGGTCCAGCAACGGGCAAGAGTAACAGGGAAAGAACCCAGGAGATTCGGGAAGCTATGGAGGCACGGAGAGACCTGGACGTCAATTCTATTGAGCCCGACCCGAAAAGAATCAAGGAGGGCTGGGACCCGATCGTGTTCACAGAGGCCGACTCACACGGAGTGGATGTTAGGCCAAATGACGCACTGGTGGTCAGCGCTCGGATCGGCCATAGAGAAGTTCATCGAATTCTGATCGACAATGGGAGTTCGGCAGACATTCTTAGTGCAGAAGTATATGACCAGCTGAGGCTAGACAGGAAAGACCTACAGCCTTTTCCCACACCCCTTAGAGGATTTGGAGGGGTCGAAGTGAGGTCACTCGGCACGGTTAAGCTACCTGTGAAGATCGGAAAAGCCCCTTGCCAGAAAACAGTGCTGCTCGACTTTGTGGTGGTAGATACGGAAAACTGGCCGTATAATGCTTTACTGGGCCGACCATTTTTGAATAAAGCCAAGGCGGTGACAGCAACTTATGCCCTCATGATGAAATTCCCGACCGAATATGGTGTGGGAGTGGTCAAAGGGTCACAAGAGATGGCCCGTAGAGCAAACTTATCAGTATATAGAGATAGGGAGGTACGCCAGGTATACATGGTAACAGTCCAGCAAGAGGATAGAGAACCTGAAAAACAGGCAGAAGTGCCGAAAGATTTTGAGTTGGATCCCAGAGAAGGACCGGAGGATAGGGAAGACGAGCCGACCCAAGAGGTGGCACTAGACCCGGAGGATCCAGGTAGGACAGTGAAGGTAGGGGCAAGTTTGAGCGTACATGTCAAAACCGCACTTATTGCGCTACTGAGAAATTACAAGGATGTTTTCGCTTGGAGCCATGAAGATATGCTGGGGGTAGACCCGAAGGTGATTTCACATCATCTTTCCACCGACCCCGAGTTCCGACCCGTGGTACAAAAAAGAAGACTATTCAATCCAGAAAGAAGCGTCGCAATCAAGAAGGAAGTAGAAAAGCTACTTTCCGCGGGGTCGATAAGGGAAGTCAAGTATCCGGAGTGGGTGGCCAATGTGGTGTTGGTCAAGAAAAAGAACAAGCAATGGAGGATGTGTGTAGACTTTACAGACTTGAACAAAGCTTGCCCAAAAGATAGTTTCCCACTACCGAGGATCGACCAGTTGGTAGATGCGACAGCGGGACATGAATTGTTAAGCTTCATGGACGCCTACTCGGGATACAATCAGATCCGAATGAATAAGGCAGATGAGGAAAAGACGTCGTTTACCACGGACCAGGGTTTATATTGCTACAAAGTAATGCCATTCGGATTGAAAAACGCCGGGGCAACATACCAGAGGCTAGTAAACAGGATGTTTGCTCGGCAGATTGGAAAAAATATGGAGGTTTATGTGGATGATATGCTGACTAAGAGCACCACTGCAGAAAAACACGCGGAGGATTTGAAGGAAACCTTCGACGTCCTAAGAAAGTATCAGATGAAGCTCAACCCAAGCAAGTGTGTGTTCGGAGTACCTTCGGGAAGGTTTCTAGGTTTTCAGGTGCACCAGAGGGGAATCGAAGTAAATCCTGAGAAGATTAAAGCACTGGAAGGAATGGCTTCACCCAGGACGCTAAAAGATGTGCAGAGGCTAACGGGATGCCTCGCGTCACTCAACCGGTTTATAGCCAAGTCAACAGACAAATGCGCCCCATTCTTTAAAGCAATAAAAAAGGGGAAAGGGCTCGAATGGAGTACAGAGTGTGAAGAAGCCTTTCAAAAATTAAAAGAATATCTGGGGAGAGCACCAATCCTTTCAAAACCGGTGGTGGGAGAAACATTATACTTATACCTCTCGGTCACCGAGGTGGCGACGAGTTCGGTGTTGATCCGACTGGAGGAAGGAATACAAAAGCCAGTGTACTATACAAGCAAAGCGTTGTTAGCGGCGGAAACCAGATACTCGCCGGCAGAAAAAATAGCGTTAGCTCTGATCACATCGGCCAGGAAGCTAAGGCCATATTTCCAAGCACATACAATAGAGGTATATACAGACTGCCCGTTGAAACTCATTCTTCAAAAGCCAGAAGTGTCAGGAAGGCTGACCAAGTGGGCGGTAGAGCTCAGCGAATACGACATCAGATACACACCAAAAACGGCCATCAAAGGGCAGGCGGTATCCGACTTTATAGCAGAATTCACCGAGCCAGACGCCGAGGTAAGGAGGGCAATGGAAGATGAACAGACTACTAAATTCTAGTGGAAATTACATGTAGATGGGTCATCGAACACGCATGGCAGCGGGGCAGGAATAGTCATAACGACCCCCGAGGGGGATACTGTAGAATGTGCCATGAGGTTCGATTTCAAGGCAACCAACAACCAAGCAGAATATGAAGCCTTGCTGGCCGGTCTGAGAGTCTGCATAGCACTAGGGGCAGATGAGCTGGAAGTTTACAGTGATTCACAGGTAGTGGTCCATCAGGTACTGAATGAATACTAGGCCAGGGAAGAGCACATGATAGCTTATTTGGACATTGCAAAAAGACTACTTAAAAAGTTCAAAGCATACAGAATCTCTCAGATCCCTCGGGAAGAGAACGAAAAGGTAGATGCTTTGTCCAAATTAGCTTCAGCCACCACAAGCATCAGATCCAAAGCAATACCAGTGGCGCACCTGACTAAACCAAGTACAGCGGAACCCGAGGAAATCATAATAGCAGAGATCCGACCTAGCCCGGGCGACTGGACATACCAACTCAGAAAGTACTTGGAGGAGAACATACTACCGGAGGATGCTGTGGAAGCTAAACGCATCAGATACAGGTCAGCCCGGTACACGATTCTGAGAGGAGAATTATATAGGAGAGGATTCTCGAAGGTATTGCAGAGATGCATTTCCGGTGAGAAGACTGGAGAGATCCTGAGAAGTATCCACAGTGGAGTATGTGGGAACCACACTGGGGGTAAAAGCTTAGCACACAAGATACTCCGGCAAGGGTTCTATTGGTCGACTCTGTTCGCGGAAGCGCAGCAATTCGCAGAAAGTTGCGAAACATGCCAAAGAGTAGCAAATGACATTCGGCGACCCCCAGAGTTGCTCAGAAGCTTAACCTCGCCTTGGCCCTTTGCCATGTGGGGACTCGACCTGATAGGACCAATGCCCACAGGAACGAAGGGAGGAGCCAAACATGCTATTGTGGCAGTGGATTATTTTACCAAATGGGCAGAGGCAGAAGCACTTGTACACATCACCGAGGCAAACACTACCAGCTTCGTTAAAAAGAATATAATATATCGGTTTGGGATCCCGAGCATCATCATAACAGACAATGGGACTCAATTCGATAATAAGAAGTTCAGAGAAATGTGTGAAGAGTTCAAGATCGCAAACTACTACGCATCGCCTGCTCATCCTCAAACCAATGGCCAAACAGAGGCCGTGAATAAAGTAATCAAGCACACATTGAAGGCAAAGCTAGAGGCAAAGAAAGGTGGCTGGGCAGACAAACTGCCTGAGGTGCTATGGGCATACCGAACAACTGTGAGGTCTTCCACAGGGGAAACTCCTTTCGCGCTGGCATTCGGGACAGAAGCTGTTATCCCAGCAGAAACTACTTTCACATCCCCCAGGGTCCAGCTATACAGTCCCGAGCACAATATAGACATGCTGCAGCAGAACCTAGACGAGCTTGAAGAAATCAGAGACGCAGCACAAGTAAGAAATTCCGCATACCAGCAAAGGGCCGCTAGGTACTACAACTCCCATGTTCGGGAGCGGAGATTCCAACTCGGGGATCTAGTGCTGAGGAGAGTATCACCGAATACCAAGGATAAATCATCAGGATCCCTCGCCGACAAATGGGAAGGACCATATATCATCAAGAGAATCGTAGGGCACGGGGCCTACATGATAGCCCGACCAGAAGGTGGCCTGGTACCCCGACCATGCAACGCACAATATCTGAAGATCTTCTATCCCTAAAAGAATCCGGTTATGGTTCTACAGTTTATTTATTCTGCTTTAGCTCAGTTTTTAGTTTCTGCGTTGAAATTTCAGATTTATTTATTAATTTCATGTTCATGATCATCTAATAAAGTTCAGTTGCAAATACGATGTGGCGGAATCAATAAAATCCATGAGCAATATTTCAATGGAGGTCACTCAAGGCGACCGAATAAATGCCGAAAAAGTCGAGCGCTATAAGGCCGCGAAAGAGCGGACGAGTGGTGCTCGAAGGGCGGAAAAGCTGTAGTAGCATGCCCGCCTAGTTAAAGCGATGCAAACGCGTCCCTTAGCAAAAAGGCAAAACCGAGGCACCAGGATAACTGGGAAAATGCTCGGAGCGCCGCTAGAAAGACTAGTGAGATGCGCAGTCGTGTTGGCCGGTACAAAGTACCCCAACGATTCGACGAACCCTTGCGCAGATAAAACCAGGAGACGTCCTAGGTGACTTGTGCAAGGACCTCAACGTATGGTCGCGGCGAGCCCCGACGCAACGTGAAGGTTAAACAACCCCAAAAAATTAGTTACCGGTTAAATAAGATACTCGGTCTAAATTGACAAGCCAGTTACATAAGATACTCGGCACAAAATTAGTTACCAGTTTAATAAGATACTCGGTCTAAATCAATAAGCCAGTTACATAAGATACTCGGCACAAAATTAGTTACCAGTTTAATAAGATACTCGGTCTAAATCAATAAGCCAGTTACATAAGATACTCGGCACAAAATTAGTTACCAGTTTAATAAGATACTCGGTCTAAATCAATAAGCCAGTTACATAAGATACTCGGCCGAAAATTAGTTACCGGTTAAATAAGATACTCGGTCTAAACTGATAAGCCAGTTACATAAGATACTCGGCAAAAAGTAGAATGTAAGAGTAAAATTTGGTCTTATATTCATAGTGTATAGAAAGATACAATGTACGATGTATATATGAAAGATGTACAAGTATAGTTACAAAAAGGCTTGAAGATCAAGAGGAAGGCGCCGGGGGTGGTGAGCTGCTTCTGCCAACATCAGGGTCAGGCTCCATCACATACTCGCTCAGAAGACTGTCGTCCGATGGCCATATGATCACATCTTCTTCGTCATCCATCCAGTGACTGTAGTCGGTACCAGGAACGGGCCCTAAGTCGGGTATCTCGTTGCTAAAACTCGCCCTTTCACTGGCGTAAAAGGTAGAGAACGACTCGGCGGTCGGAACCTCAAGGTGCATGGGATGTGGCGTTTTTCCTTTACTTCTACAATACGCCCGCCACTCCTTCATTTGGATCCGGAGAGACTCCAAGGATGTATCCACATGCTTCCTAATTGACAGGCTCCAGTTGGCCCGGGCCCGATCAGTCGCCCTGTTCCTTTGCTTAAAAAATTCGCCGGCCGAGACCATTCCACGCTGGAACTCCCGAAGAAGCAGAGCATCATAGGCTGGAGATCTCTTAAAACGGTCAATGCTTTGTAGCTCCATTTCCAGCCTAGATCCCTTCGACAGTTCCTTGGCCGTCAGGGCCTGACACTCCAAGTCGTTGATTCGACGTTCATAAGCAGACTTGGCGTCTTCGGCGTTCTGTTCGGCTCGAAGCAAGGCTTCCCGGGTGGATGACAGTTGATCCTGCAGAGTCCTGACCTCCTCCGCAGCAGAAGATGCCCGTTGCTCGGCTTCCATTTGCCGTGCTAAGCACTGATTTACGAGCATCTCACTCGACCTGGCCTCCTCCTGACGAGCTAACTCAGCCCGAGAACAGTGATCTTCGCTCTCCTTCAATTGGGCTTCTAGCCTTCTTATTTTTTCCGCTTGGGCTTCGCCAGCTTCGCAAGCCCTAGACATCTCGGCCACCATCTGCAACAAACAAATCAACAAATATAAATAAAAAAAAAAAAAAGGAAGAATGCGAAATGACGCATATGAGAGTCACTCACGTAGGAAGCGTTGTTGAAGAAATTGTGGAGTCGGTCAGACACAGTCCCGGTCCTGAGACGACTCCAACGATCCTCCCCAATATAGGCTCGGCCTGAAGCCATGGCCCTGAAAATAGTCTCGGGGGTGGGATCATCGATTTGGGGAGAGGAGCCCATATCACCCACATCGCCTTCGGGGAGTTCAGCGGACGGGGCCGCCCGAGGAAGGCCGGCTGAGCCACCAGCACTCTCTCTGACCTGCTCCCGCGTCGGGGTCACGCTCGCATCATCCTCCCCCTCATCCTCCGAAGAGGAATTAACATACGCAACTACTCGGGGAATCTTTGGGAAAGGGCGACCAGAAGAAAACGAAGCCTTCCTTTTCCCAGTCGGCCCAGCTTCAGTGTTGCTGTCCCCTGGAGTAGAAATCGGATCGACAGAGGCAGGAATCTCCGAAGAAGAACGGTTCGGTTCAACTGAAATCAGAAACTCCGGAGCTACCGCACCTGAAGGCCCCCCAACTGCTTCAAAAGGAACGTTTTGCATATCGGCAGTAGAGTGGGGAGAACCAGATCCGCTGGGGGGATTTGCCTGCTCGGGCTCAGGGAGATCCCCTACTTTTTCTTTCCCCTTGGAGGAAGGACCTGCGGGATTGCCCGAGTCAGCAGAGGTCCTACTTACTCCAAAGTTCCCCGAGGTACCCTCAGCTCCCGCCGAACACACGGTCGGTTCTTGATCGTGAGCCTCCTCGGGCACATAATCGGGTACTCCCTCTTCATCACCTCCCTCGGGAACGTTCCCGGGAGTACCCTCGTCAGATTCGTCTTTAGGAGGGGCTATCCCAGCATCTCGCTGGCGAAGGGCTGCCTTTCGACTCGCCTCGACGATGCCTTTCATCCGGCGTGCCAGACCATCACTGACTATATCTACATCAAACACTTTAAAAACAAAAAAAAGAGAGAAGAATCCGAGTTAGCAAGCAAGCTTAGAAGTCAGGTTGCAAATAAAAAATGCATACAAGTAAACTTACGGCGTCTGCGGCACGCGGAAATCTGAGGGAAGAGACGGGCCTTGATCATTTTCCCCTCTCTATAGAGATAGGGTTTTCCCCTTTTCTCTAGGGGGTGGACTGCTGCCCGAGCCAAGGTCTTCAGCTCCTCATCAGTAAAAGCTGAAGTTAGATGGTTCCACTGCGGCGTGCAGAAGTACCGAGGAACCCGGCAGGTCATCTGAGTGCCGTCCAAATCGAAACTAATCGACTGGCCCCAGTCTTTGCCCACGAAGAACCAGCTGTTCTTCCAAAACTTGTTCGAGGTCGGGAAGCCCCAAACGAACCCTTTCATCTTCTCGTCCGTGGTCGGTTCGACACAGCCCTTGACCACGACATCCTTTGGAATCCAGAACTCGGGCTGGGTCGACTGGAGAAAATAAATCCCGGTTTTCCCCACTGGCCTCAGCGAATAAAAATGGCGAACCTCGCGAGGGGTGGGAGGTGGCCGCTTCATTCTATGCCACATGTGCCACATGCACATCAGGATGCGATAACTGTTCGGCGTGAGCTGGGCCGGAGCGAGTCGGGCTTCAGCCAAGAACCAAGTAATAAAAGGCTGAAGAGGAAGAGTGACGCCGCAGGTAAGCATGGACCCGTAAATTGCTACGTGGCCGGGGGGTGGGTTCCATGCAGCCCGACCTTCGGCTGGAATCAGCGAAACCTCATTGCTGTCCAAATCGAACCGCCGCATATATCGCGTTATCTCGTCAGGGCCGACCACGTTCGGCTCAACATCATAAATGCAAATACGCTCGGGGGAGAAGGGAATACGAGCAGCCCTGTGCTCCTCTTCAATATCATCCTCGATAATCCTTTGAGCCGCCACTCGGCTTTCCCGAGAATGCGAGTCTTTATAAACTTTGCGAGTAGTCATCCTCTTTCCTGGTCTTCTGCTCGGGCGAATATCAGTACAAGCAGAAGAATCCGACCAAGCTTCAGGTTGGTATGAGTAAGGTGGTGATGAACTGGCAGAAGCAGTAGGAATCTCTGAAGCAGGAGGAACCTCAGAAGTAGCAAGCCTCTCTGGAAAAAGTCCAGAAACGTCGGCGTCAGTGTAACGCGGCTGATCGAAAAGAGGCTCGTCTAATAACCTGTGAACAACCGACGCAGTGAAAGCATCATTTCGCTCAATAGCAATCATACCAACAGTAAAAAGACGGTATCTAGCTTCAGGATCCATGAGAACTAACCTTGATTAGGGAAAGGCAGGTAAATGCAGACAACAGAGGAGAAACCTTCGAGTACAGGCCTGGGGGTCGAAACAGACGATCTCGGCAAAGCAGGATTAAGAAAACAAGTTGGAGGAGAGAACAAAATACCCAGAAACGCAAGGGACACAGGCACACTTGTTTCGAAGAAATACAAAAATGGCGGAAAAGAAATAAGAAGGGAAGGGGAGGTGGATAACCAACATATATAGGCGGCACATTGATTTCAAAAACGAACGAAACCCTAGGAGAAGCACAGTAAAGCGGGAAAATAGAGGGGCGTGGGCTATGACGTGGGCTACACGCAGGCAAACAGAGAGGTCGTGTCTCATAAATGAGTCGTGCCCCAGCCAAACAAAGAAAAGACAAGTGGCAACCGGAGAGCACCTTGAGCCGCCAGAGAGTAGAAACGTCACCATCAAGAGATTTCTGAAATGAGTGGTGAATCGAATGCGTGCGGTCGTAATTAAGACAGGTCATTTAAAGCTTCGAATCAAATGAGGATACATTAATGCGGAAAACGACAAGCGAGGACCAGTTGTGAGAAATTATTGAAGTTAAATATTCGTCCCGAGAGGACCTGACTCAACATGATCGGCTCAAATATTTAAGGGGGTATTGTTATAGGTAAAAATTAGTGGTGAAGGACACGTCATCAGCACGAAAGGCCAGGAAAGCAAGAGTCAAGATAAGTCAACTTATGGAGTAGAAACCTCCCACGATAACCTACTCGGAAAAAAGAGTAAGTAGTCCGACCACAAACGAAGACGATCAACTCGGGCAGCAAATCTCACTCGGGCACATTCGGGCATACTCGGGCATACATACTCGGGAATCAATGAGATAGTCACCAACATTCGTATGCCAATCATAATCAGCGACCAGCACATCCACGATAAGCAACGATGTGGACTATTAGAGTTTAACAAGGAAACAAGTAGTTCTCCCGCGAATAAAGGAGATAGAATCTCGTCCAGAATCAGACTCAGCCAAAAAAGGAAACATAATCTAATTAGGACTAGAAAATCGCTTGAGACTTGGGCACCACAATACCAAACCCTAGCGGCCACCTTAAAACCCTAAAAACAACATGTATAAATACCCCCTCTATACACAAACAGGGGGGTACGTAAAAAAGTAGAACAGGAGATAGAGAATCATATTGAAAAGCTTGTAATCATTCTTGGTCATTCTTGATCTTGTAATCGTGATTCATAGTGGATTTGGCTTTGTTGCTAGAGGCAACGATCCCGTGGATGTTTCTCCGATCTTTTGGAGTTTTACCACGTAAATCACTTGTTATTTCTTTACAATCTTTGACCATACTCAAATATAAATTGCAGTAATTCGAGAACGAGTCGTTGACTTGGTGATCACCAAAAATCACCGTCAACAACTACCTTAAAAGACTAGAAGAACGCATCGTAGGTATGCAAAGGAATCAAACTGATAATCGCAATCTTGATCCACTTGTCGAGCTACAATCTCCTTTCGTAGCCAGGATTCGCGAAGCTATCGCACATAGAAGATTTGAAATGCCCCAGATTCCTCACTATGAAGGACATTCAGACCCTATGATCCACATGCAACTCTACCGAGGACTCATGGAGGTTCGCGGGGCTAGTGAAGACGTGATGTGTAAGTTCTTTCCTCTCACTTTAGGGGGAACATCTTTGAAATGGTTCAACAAGCTCAAGCCGAGCAGTATCCAGAATTTTCCCCAAATGTGTCGAGAATTCATCACAAGGTTTAGAGGAGCCCGTCCTCTGGAAAGAAAACCCAATGTTCTTCGTGATATCAAACAGGGCGAATCAGAAACCCTCAAAGAGTATGTCGAAAGATTCCACAAGGAGGTGATCAACCTTGGAGCATACGATGAAGAAAACACCCTTGAAGACTTCATTAGAAATATACGGATATGTTGACTATGGTTCAATTTCCAAGACTTCCGACCAAAAGACTATACTGAAGCTTATGAACGTGCTCTGCGTTTCATTGAGACCGAGGAGCAACTCAGACTAAAGAAAGTCACTGAAAGAGCCGAGTATAGTTCTAAAAAACAAAAAGGAAAGGGAAGGGAAGAAAACCAAGGGGATCGAAATAGTCGCCCTATGATCACCGGTGGAATCCCTCGATTACAACCTCGAGGACATGACCAGCTGAAAACACCGGTCCTTTAACCTCAACCTGTGATGAATGTTCCAAACGAGACGCATCCGGAGACCTTTAGACGAGTTCGAACATGGAATTCAAAATATGCAAACTATCATGCCCTAAATGCTACTCGGGAACAAATCCTCGCAGCTCTTCATGAAACTGGACTGTTGACAAAACCCGAGCCCTTGAGAGGAGATCCTAGCCGAAGAAATCAAGCAAAATATTGTGACTTCCATGATGATATCGGTCATACCACTTCAGAATGCTTTCATCTGAAAGATCACATTGAAACTTTAATTCGAAACGGCTACTTGAAAGAATTTATCGACATTACGCAAGAAGCTCGGCAACAAGTGCCCGATACAACTGAGAGAGACCTACCCAAGCACAGTGACAAAGGAAAGGTACATATGGTGCATACCATAGCCGGAGGACCAACGCTGGCCGGAGATTCAAATCGAGCCAGAAAAGCGTATTCCCGAAGTACCGTGGCCAGCCGAGCATGCATGCAAGTGAATCAATTTCAAATCCCCAAGAGACAGAAAATACACACCACACCGATTATTTTTACCGACGAAGACTCAAAGGGAGTAACACATCCACACGATGATGCTCTCGTAGTATCCCTGACTATCGCCGGAAAGATAATCCCTCGCATATTGATTGACACAGGAAGTTCTGTGGACATTATGTTCAAGAAAACACTGGATCATTTGGGAATTGAGAAAGCAAGACTGAGAGAAGTAAACACTCCCTTGTACGGCTTCACCGGAGATAGTATCTAGCCTGTCGGAACAATTGACATCCCGATAACCTTCGGTGAAGATCCCGACCAGTTTACTACAATGATTACTTATGTGGTGTTCGATGCCCCTGGTGTATATTCTGTGATCCTTGGAAGACCATTTCTGGTTGCAACTAAGGCAGGGGTCTCCTTGTACCACAATGTGATGAAGATCCCTACAGGTGAGAAAATCGAGACCATTCGAGGGGACCAAGAGTCCGCCCGAAAATGCTATGCCACCTCGGTAAAAGAAAACTTTCAGGTCGGAGATTTAGATCCATGAATTTCCGGCAATGAAAAAATCGACGGGGTGGATATAGGGGCATTACAAGAAAGAGCAGAACCCGTAGAAGAATTAATTCCCATCCAAATAAAGCCGGACGATCCAAAAAAAGTGGTCCGAATCGGATCCACACTCCCCCCTGACGTGAAAACAGAGCTGGAAAAATTCCTTAAAGAAAACTCTGAAGTTTTTGCATGGTCTCATGAAGAAATGCCAGGTATCGATTCCAAAACAGCGACGCACCGCTTAAATGTTAACCCGATCTTCAAACCAATTAAACAGAAGAGACGGTTGTTCAACCAAGAGAGATACGAAGCAATCCATCAGGATGTGGAAAAATTGTTAAAAGCAGGATTCATTCGAGAAGTGGACTATCCGGATTGGATTGCCAATGTGGTGTTGGTAAAAAAAGCCAACGGGAAAAGGAGATTGTGTGTTGATTTCACCGACTTGAATAAAGCATGCCCTAAAGACAGTTTCCCCCTCCCCAGAATTGATCAAATTGTGGATGCCACAGCAGGACACGAAGCACTAAGTTTCATGGACTCGTTTTCAGGCTATAACCAGATCAGCATGTGCTCGTCGGACCAAGAAAAGACCACCTTTATCACCGATAAGGGGTTGTATTGTTATCGGGTCATGCCATTCGGCCTGAAGAATGCAGGAGCAACCTATCAAAGGTTGGTGAATAAAATCTTCGATCAATACCTTGGGAAAACAATGGAGGTATATATCGATGACATGTTAACAAAGTCATTGAGATCGGTCGAACACGTTAGCCACCTCCAAGAAACATTTGAGGTACTAAAAAAGCACAAGATGAAGTTGAACCCGGAGAAATGCTCATTTGGAGTATCGTCAGGGAAATTTCTTAGATTCATGGTCAGTCAGAGAGGGATTGAGGCCAACCCGGATAAGATTCGTGCCGTGTTGGAAATGAGGTCACCGAAAACCCTGAAAGACATGTAGAGGCTCGCAGGACCAATTGCGGCCTTAAACCGATTCATTTCGCGAGCCACCGATAAGTGTCACTCTTTTTTCAAAGCTCTGAAACAGGGAAAAAACATGGAATAGACAGATGAATGCGAACATGCCTTTCAACAATTGAAGGTTTACTTGATGAATTCTCCACTGTTGGCAAAGCCTAAAAATGGAGAGGAACTGTTCCTCTATCTTGCAGTTTCAGACACCGCCGTCAGTTCGGTCTTGATAAAGCAAGATGAAAATGCACAAAGACCTATCTATTATTCAAGCAAGGCACTTTCAGATCCTGAGACACTGTATTCAAAAGCCAAAAAATTGGCATTAGCATTGGTAGTAGCTTCTCGAAAATTGAGACCATACTTTCAGGCCCATACTATCATAGTGCTAATAGATCAGCCATTGCAGCAAATTTTACAGAAATTAGAGATGTCAAGACGATTGATTCGATGGTCTTTGGAGTTGAGTGAATTCGATCTAAAATTCCGTCCTCGAACCGCAATAAAAGGACAAGTATTGGCCGATGTTGTGGCCGAATTCACTAAATCCGAGGAAGAAATAAAAGGTTTGGGCGATGAGGATCCGGACAATTCACAAAGGGATATCGTAGAAGTCGGATCATCCAACCCGACGACATCCGAGCATAAAGGGGACAGCCCCTCGCAAACATGGAATCTATTCGTTGATGGATCGTCCAACAATTATGGGAGTGGGGCTGGAATTCTCTTATTAAGCCCAAAGGATGAAGAAATTCAATATTCGGTAAGGTTTGGGTTCAAAGCAACAAACAACGAAGCAGAGTATGAAGCCCTGATCGCAGGATTAAGGCTTGCGGAAGCATTAGGAGTGAAACAACTACGAGTTAGCAGTGACTCGCAACTGATTGTGAGACAAGTGAATGAGGATTACCAAGCCAGAGAAGAAAAAATGATCAAATATCTGAAGATTGTCCGAGAAAAAATGGACAAATTCGAGAAAGTGCAAGTGGTTGAAATTCCACGAAGTTCCAATTTCAGAGCAGACACCCTGGCTCGCCTCGCCTCTGCCGTCGAGGCAAAGTTGCCAAAAGCCATCCCAATTGAGATTTTAGAGAAACCCAGCATCCAAGAATGTTTGAGAATCATGGAAGCAGAATTGGAGCCGTCAAGTTGGATTGACCCAATAATGAAATATTTGAAGAACGGAGAGGTCCCTAAAGACAAACATGAAGCAAGGAAATTAATATACAGGTCGGCTCGGTACACGATCATTGAGGATAAGCTTTATAAAAGAGGATTTTCGCTCCCATATTTGAGGTGTTTGAACCCTGAAGAAGCAAATTATGTCCTTAGGGAAATTCATGAGGGAATATGTGGGAACCATTCAGGAGGACGAGCACTTGCCTATAAGGCTCTACGTCAAGGGTATTATTGGCCAACGATGCAACAAGACTCCATAAACATGGCGATAAAATGCGACAAATGTCAAAAATTTGCTAAGGTGCCAAGGCAGCCTCCTGAAAAGTTAACAACAATGAAAAGCCCATGGCCTTTTGCTCAATGGGGGATAGATCTGATTGGTCCGTTGCCAACTGGTAAAGGGGGAGTGAAATATGCCATAGTTGCCATCGACTACTTCACCAAATGGGTAGAGGCCGAACCACTCTCCACCATAACCGAGAAAAAAACTACAGGTTTTGTGTGGAAAGCCATTGTGTGTAGATTTGGGATTCCATATGCAACCATCACCGATAACGGAAAACAATTTGATAATGCAAAATTCAGAGAATTTTGTAAAGAATTGGGGATAGATCATCGATTTTCAACTCCGGCTCATCCCAAAGCCAATGGACAGGTAGAAGCCGCAAATAAAACAATCAAACATATGTTGAAGACTAAGCTCGAGAGCAAAAAAGGGACCTGGGCCGAGGAGTTACCAAGTGTGCTCTGGGCACATAGAACGACCAAGAAGTCAGGAACTGGTGAGACGCCGTTCGCCCTAGTGTTTGGATCAGAGGCAGTAATCCCAGCCGAAATAGGCGTTTCTACTCATCGAACGATCCACTTCAATGAGCAAGAAAATTTAGAGAATTTAAGGACAAATTTGGACTTGGCGAAGGAACAGAGAGACCAGGCTCAGATTAGAGTTGCTGTGTACCAACAAAGGGTAGCCCGTTATTATGATGGTAATGTCAGAGGCCGGAGTTTCAGAATTGGAGATTTGGTGTTAAGGAGGGTAACCCAAAATACAAAGGTACCCAATCAAGGAGCAATGGGGCCAAATTGGGAGGGACCATATCGGGTTTCCAATAAGCTCAGGATGGGTGCTTACAAATTGGAGCGATTGGATGGAACTGAGATAAAACATGCTTGGAATACAGAAATGTTACGAAAATACTACCAGTAAGGGAGGTCCACAAGCCAAGTACGAATCAAGATCTTTGGTTGAGATGTTATTATCGTTGTAGGGTGATGCTAAGCGCATACGGTTAGCGCCAAAAGAGCACACTCAGTTTGCATAAATAAAATTGCAATGATAATTTTACTTTGCTTCCTCATAGGCTAAAGTAGTCTCAATACATGCATATATAATAATAGTAAAAATAATAATAATAAAAATATGCACATGTATGTGGTGGCGAAACATGTAAAAAATACACAATAATAAAACACCCATGCATTAAAAGAGACGAACAGAGTACAGTACTATGAAGGGTCGGCCAAGGCAACGGTACCTAAAACGACAATAAGAAAACACAAGCTCCTAAGTCGAATACAAATAAGAATTTTGGTGCCAACTAAATGAAACACCTCACTTTTATTATTCGACTAAAAGAAAGGATAAAGATCAGTAGGAAAAGCTATCCCAGTCCGGAGGAGGAACACCCATGTCAATCATGGCCAGCCGATACCCATCAATCCATTCGAGTGGAAGCCTTCCCCTCAGGGCATCCCTCTCCGCCTCGGCAATGGCCTTCATTCCCAAAAGAACCACTTTTTCACTCTCAGAAGTGGCCCTCATTGCCCTTAGAGCATCTCTTTCGATCTCGGCACTGACCCTCAGCTCCTTTTCCCGACTGACGTTACTCAAAGCAGCATCCTTCTCAGCATTGGTGGCAACCCTCATCAACCTAAGAGTGTCCCTCTCAACTTCAGCGGCAATCCTGGTCTGTTTTTCCTTCCTAAGCTTGGCCGACAGAGCATCTTTCTCGGCAAGGGCGAGCTCGCTGACTATCTTTTCATCCTCTAACGCCTTGCCCAAAGATTCGACACTGTTCGAACTTGACATAATTCCAAACCAAGTAAGAAATCAACAGGTACAAGAGCAATATGAAAAACAATAGGAAGAATGAGCCTCCATTTATACACGTTTGATTCAAGAAGCAAAGGTAGTTGGGAAGATCGGATAAGTGGGGGATAATAATTATAAAATCGTCTTTGTCTATTGTCTCAATTGTCTCAACATCCCTTTTCGGAAAAGTTTCCTTAAACACGCCTGGTTCATGACGACAGAGGGAAAAGAGTAGTCAGAAAACACAATGAAATTGGGCCTGCAAAATTAATTGTTATCAGAGGAAACGGCCAAAATAGAGATAGAAGACTAAAGGCCAAATGCATGCAAAGTCGACCAAGTAAATATTCTTAGCCCCACCAATAACAGGTGGTACCATTTTTACTCAAAGAGGAATTTTTAAACCTCCACAAAAGGGAACCACACAAGAGTTCCTTATTCAGGCTCAAAGACAAATCTTAAGAAACTCGGTTAAGCTTCAAAAAGAAGTGTCCGAGTATAAAAACATACACTTCTCATCAAGAGTAAGGATGGTGGAGTACCATAATGCAAATCACAACATGAAATATTACAACGCCAACAAAAGATCGACAAAGGTAAAATATTACAACACACCCAAGCAAAAGATCGACGAAGGCAAAACAAAGTACCGATACAGATTATAGGTAATCAAAGACATGAAAACTTAAAGTCACGCAGGGAAAGCATCATTCCCCTCGGAGGAGTCGGGAGAATCAGCTGAGCCGGGAGAATCAGGTGCTTGAGCCACTTCTTGATTATACGGATAAGCCATCCAGTCTAATGGATAGGAAGGATCTCTCCCACGAACTTCTGTTTGAGCGTCCATGTATCCCCTGAGGTACACATTGGCATTCCTTTTTCTATCCCTTTGTGACGCACGTTCGCGCTTTTCCATCTTTCGTACGAGAAAATCCTTCTGAGCCTCTAGTTGAGCCTTCTGGGCCTCCTATTGAGCCTTCTCCGACTTAAGCTCACTAACAGTCTTCTCAACAAGTTCACGATCAAGTTCAAGTACTTTGATAGAATTATCTCGATCCATGAGCTTTGTATCCCTTTCCTGGAGTTGACGCTCGAGATTTTTGATGGTATCATCAAGAAACGATATCCTCTGTTTATGATGCGAGACTTCGGTTGCCAGCTTACAAACCGACTCAGTAAAGTGTGAAGCCATAAAGCCATACTGCCAGCAAACGGGAACGTTAGAAGGAGAGACATTGATAAATAAATAAGAAAACATGAGTTCATACCTGGAGGTGCATCTTGTTAAAAGAGGCAACAACCTCGTCCACAGACCCTGCCATTAAGCTATCCTCCTCGACGCCTGTCATCCCCATAACTCGCTGGGAATAACGTTGAAGATACCCAGAGGGGGTGTCATCACCCCTAGGCTCCCTAGGAAAAGGTACGGAAAGTTCTGAAGCGCCCCCTAGAGAAGGAGATTGTGAAGTACTACCAAATGAAGTAGGTTGACCAAAAGGCATAGGATGCCCGAAAGAGGAGACCTGTCCAAAAGGAGCGGGTTGTGAAAATGACGTCACTTGTGGGGTTAAAACAACGGTGGGTGCAACAGTGGAAGAAATGGGGGGAAGATCCACGATTTTTCGAGACGTGGAAGGACTCTTGCTAGCTTTTTTCTCATAAGCAAGACGGATAAGTTCCTTCTGAGCATCGATAGGAGTTTTCCTTTTCAGTCGAGACATTTCCCCTAATAAAGTCAAGACAATAGTCAGGATAATAACAATAATAAAACTGTTATGCATGAGTACATGATACCTTGTTTTGGGCAAAAAGATGGCGAAAGTCCAAGACGGCAAAGGAGCTCTGGATCAAGCAACGATCTGTAATCACGATCTTGCTCCGATACAGAAAATAATGTATTAACCCGATCAGCTTCGTGGTCACGGAGCACGGCAATAGATGAATTTGATACTACAGGAACACAATAGTCGGTAAACAAATAAAATAAACTTATACGTGTAAAGACGCGTACGACGAACATGTGTGCACATAAAGAACGAAGATTAGACCTGGAATCCCAAAATGAGTGGGCACCGATCTTATGACTCCGTCCTCATGCAGCTCCCCACCCCAACTTCCCGAAATAAGGAACCATTTTTGTTTCCAATTTTTGTTATTATCAGGAAGGTTTAATATCAACTTGGACACATTAGGTCGGGGATGGAAATAATACCATCCTGAACAGACACTGGCTTTTAGACAGTTCAAGTATTGAAATTCAGCTAAGGAAGGGTCATCGTTGTACATTAACCTAAATAAAGCTAAAGTACTAACCAAAATCCTCCAGCCGTTAGGACACAACTGGGAAGGGGCGAGCCTATAATGGCAAAGCACACGACAAACGAATGGATGGAGAGGGAGTCGGACACCAAACCTAAAAAGTCGGCACAAAAAGTTACTTTGTCTTCCGGGGGAAAACTTGGCAAGTCATTATCCTGAGGTAAATGAAGAAAAACAGTATTGGGTATGGAAAAAGTCTTTTTCAAAATTTTGAGCATATTTGCGGACACAGTAGATTGGACATTATCTATTTCATAGCCCGAGTCAGGAAGAGAAGTACGAGTGCGAGGCCTATGACCCCCGGCAGAAGGAAGTGCCGTTACAATTGTAATAACCTGAGGAGACTCATCATGACCGGCATCATCCTCCTTCGCCTCCTCATAACTTTCGGATTCAAACTCATAATCATCCATCTTTACATGCGTAAAATGATAAATACATAAAGCGGTGAATGAGCAAAAAAAAAAAAAAAAAGTGGGGAGGTGGGTGGATGAAAACATACCTCTAAGTGAGAAATTGATGGTAAGAGCAAGTTGACGATTCTACAAAGTAATACTTATATGTGAAAAATTGATAGTAAATGCAAGTTGGTGATTCTACGAGGTAATACTTATATGAAAATCGGTCCGCAAAAGTCCAAAGATAAGGAAGTGACCTGACTCTGAGAAATTAGAGAATCACGCAAAATACAGAAGTCCATGAGATAGAAACAACTTAACTTTGCAAAGAATTCAGAATGCTGCAAGAGTCCAAAGATAGGGAAGTGACCTGACTCTGTGAAGAATCACGGAATCTCAAAAAAAAAAAAAAAAAAAAAAAAAAAAGGGGACCAGGATGACGTCATTCTCGGCCAAGAAAAGGGCAAGGGTGACGTCACCCACCCCAAAAAAAAAAAAAAAAAAAAAAAAAAAAAAAACGAGGATGACGTCATCCTCAGCCCAGAAAAGGGCGAGGGTGACGTCACCCACCCAAAAAAAAAAAAAAAAAAGGAAGACGAGGATGACGTCATCCTCGGCCCAGAAAAGGGCGAGGATGACGTCACCCACCCAAAAAAAAAAAAAAAAGACCAATAAATATATATATATATATATATATATATATATGCATATATCTTCCAAGCGTGCGACTAATATTTGACGCTTGAAAGCTAGGGGGCTGGTGTTGTGCCATAAAATTAACTACGTGAAAGTTTCTAAGTTAATAGAAGGAAATCATGACTTTAGCACGCAAATGAGTAAATGTATACGTACATTTACGTATCGCACAAGTATATCTAGAAGCATGAATAAATTCAACTGAAGAAGGAAATAAGGAATGTGCAAAGAAAATCGTCCAAGGAATATCCGAGTACGTATCCGAAGGAATATGTTACATGCCCGAGATCAAGGTCCAAAGGATACGAGCTCGACATGAGGATGACTACCAAAAGTCTCCCGAGCACAGTCTCAGACAAGAGGGAGGATCTTGCCCTATGACCAAGATTGGGGAATCTTTCCTAAAGTTCGAGTCCAATATCAAAGAAGGCAAAGTAATACTTATATGTGAAAAATTGATAGTAAATGCAAGTTGGTGATTCTACGAGGTAATACTTATATGAAAATCGGTCCGCAAAAGTCCAAAGATAAGGAAGTGACCTGACTCTGAGAAATTAGAGAATCACGCAAAATACAGAAGTCCATGAGATAGAAACAACTTAACTTTGCAAAGAATTCAGAATGCTGCAAGAGTCCAAAGATAGGGAAGTGACCTGACTCTGTGAAGAATCACGGAATCTCAAAAAAAAAAAAAAAAAAAAAAAAAAAAAAAGGGACCAGGATGACGTCATTCTCGGCCAAGAAAAGGGCAAGGGTGACGTCACCCACCCCAAAAAAAAAAAAAAAAAAAAAAAAACGAGTATGACGTCATCCTCAGCCCAGAAAAGGGCGAGGGTGACGTCACCCACCCAAAAAAAAAAAAAAAAAGGAAGACGAGGATGACGTCATCCTCGGCCCAGAAAAGGGCGAGGATGACGTCACCCACCCAAAAAAAAAAAAAAAAGACCAATAAATATATATATATATATATATATATATATGCATATATCTTCCAAGCGTGCGACTAATATTTGACGCTTGAAAGCTAGGGGGCTGGTGTTGTGCCATAAAATTAACTACGTGAAAGTTTCTAAGTTAATAGAAGGAAATCATGACTTTAGCACGCAAATGAGTAAATGTATACGTACATTTACGTATCGCACAAGTATATCTAGAAGCATGAATAAATTCAACTGAAGAAGGAAATAAGGAATGTGCAAAGAAAATCGTCCAAGGAATATCCGAGTACGTATCCGAAGGAATATGTTACATGCCCGAGATCAAGGTCCAAAGGATACGAGCTCGACATGAGGATGACTACCAAAAGTCTCCCGAGCACAGTCTCAGACAAGAGGGAGGATCTTGCCCTATGACCAAGATTGGGGAATCTTTCCTAAAGTTCGAGTCCAATATCAAAGAAGGCAAAGGGGCTGAGTCCAAGTTCAAACATCAAAGAGACAAAGGTGCCGAGTCCGAGTCCAATGTCTAAGAAGATAAAAGTGCCCGAGTCCGAGCTCAATCCCCGAGGAGATTTTGTCCTAAGTCCGAGCTCAATCGTTAGGTGGCATGAAGCGTGAATCCAAACACATCCAAACACGTGTCCTAGGGACCCTACAAAGAAGCATTATAAAAGGTGAAGCTCACCAAGAAGGATGAGACGGACAAAAAAAAAGAGAAAGAAAAGGTGTATTAACACATAAATTGTAATCTCTCAGTTTTAAAGTTCAATAAGAGAAGTCATTTAATTCAATTTGTAGTTGATCAATTTTCATGCATCAACAGCTGATATTTTTCCTGATCTAAAATATTTGAGAATAAGACTTACATTTAAAAATAATGAAATTGAAATAAATAAATAAATTATAGCAAAAAAAATTTTGTTGATAAAAAATAAATTACAACAATCGATTACACATGTTAGAAAATCTATATAGGTTAAGACAAAGATGCTCAATAGAAGATCCAAATTCTTAAAAATATGTGTGTAAGGTGGTGGTGGGGACTAGGAATATTACTGTATTATTAAATGAGTTCAGTTGAAGTTCCAACATTTTATTATAAACACCGAGTCTGGGAAATTGTAGGTACCTACAACATTATGTTAAAAATATGCATAGGATATTCTATCTCCCAGCTGTTAATTGCTTTAATAATCACAAATTTGAGCTAAATGGACGGTTCTAAAAATTAATTAATTAGTTCACTCCATCAGATTTATAATTATAGGTTTCCCTACAAGATCTCCACTGGATCTCAGTTTGTAGGTAGAAATTAAAATATAGGAAAAGAAAGATAGAAATGGCTCCATGGGACATGCAAACTGTTGATGATCACTGACGAGCGATGACCATCCTCAAGGCCGTCTCTAGATATTTTAGGGTTTGAGTGATTTTATGATATTAACAAAAATTGGGGCCCTATATAAAATTATTACCACTAACATATAAAAAATTAAATAAATAATTCTTCATTTACCAAATACAATATAATCCACATAAATTAAAACAAAACATTGTTTACATTTCTATTTTTCTTGTTTTCTGAAGTGCTTATTTACTAATTATACTACTACCATCAAGATTACTAATTGGACTTTCTTTCAAAAGAAAAAAAAAATAAATTCAATTGGACTCGGACAATTTTGACTCAGATGATGTCAAACTAAGTCTGATATGTTAGAATTCAATTGGGTTTTGATGTTTATTTTTATTAAATTGAACTAGATATAGATAATTTAGCCTTATTAGAAAAAAGTAAAGAAATGTTTGAGATTCGGTCCTTCTTAAACTTAAATAGATTGGACCTGAGGTCTTTAATTTTATAAAAGATGAAGAAGTAGAAATGATCATTTGAGGCTCCTAATTTTATAAAAGATGAAGAAGTAGATTTGACATTTTGGAGGCCCTAGCAAAATGCTAGGTTTGCTGCCCCAATGGGCTGGCCCTAACCATCCTACCACCCTAGCGATTAGCTAAGCAATAAATTACATGTGAATTATTCACTAAAATATTTGGTATTTCTAATATAGTATCTTTAATACAAGGCCAATTAATATTTGTAAAATTTAGACTATAATTAATTAATTAATGCGATGAATTTTCTAATGACTATGTCAAGAAGAATATATTAACAATATATATGTATTAGTAGACAAGATGATCGAGGTTGACAGAGTGGTTTACCCCTCACACCTACATTAAGAGTTTGTGCGTTTGAATCTGTCCTCATGCCCTAAATCCTAAATTATTGTAATATTTATTACAAAAATATATATGGATCTGCTATTACTAAAAATAAATAAAAAATAAAAAAATTACTAGTTTTGAAAAATGCTGCAAAAACCCTATAAGTAATTCGGTAGGTAAACTTTCTTGTTGAGTGCAATAAGTTTTCTTCAAAATGGAATGTCATTCAATCAAGATTTAGTCTAGGTTCATTCTAATAATGATATTATAAAAATTTATCTAGCGCGCATTCAGGTAGGTTAATTAATCCCTGTAATATAGTTCATACACAAAGTGCATGTGCGTGACCTCAAGAATCAAGATGCATATTTGTAATGTAAGCATGGCATATACCATTTATTAATTAAGCCACTATTTTTCATTAATTTGCAACATAAATTAATTAATTAATTAAAGCCACTTTTTATACTAATAATTCATTATTATCACCTAAGAAATTCATATGGTTCCATAAGCTCTATAAATACCAAGGTGATTGAGGTGTTTGAAGCACACAAACTTGCTTAATTAGTGTATAATTAACCTTTCCTCTTTTGTATTCTTTTTCTTCAATAATTAGCAAGTGTTGCTTCCTCAGTTTCTCTTATAGGGTCCTTTTCTTCCCAGTTAATTTTGAATCTTTAGATCTCTGTGTCATCTATACCCATGGCCCAAAACAACAAGTTGATCTTTTCTTGTCTTCTACTTGTGCTGATTTTTGGCCAAGAAATTGAATCTATCCAGGGAAGGAATTTGAAGAGAGGGAAAAAGAATGAATTCCCAAAGCTTCAAGCTTACAACAAAATCCTTGAAAAGGAAACAAGAAAGATTAATAATGCCAAGCAGAACAATAGCTTGCATGGTGAAGAGTTTGCCACAGTGAGAGTGACAGCAAATGCTAATTTGATATCTCCACCGGCAGCACCAAGTGTGGCAGTGGGTGAGTCCTTGCCACCTCCGCCACCAAGACACACAGATGACTTCAGGCCCACTGCTCCAGGTCACAGCCCTGGTGTTGGCCATTCTCTTCAAAACTAGGGCTACTAGGTTGAGTTTGAAAAAACAAATAAAATCCTATTTCGCATTTAAAAAAAAAAAAGATTAGGCTGCTATTGATCTATTTGCTTTTTAACCATTTTCAGTTCATGTAATGGTTAATCAGGATGTTATAATATTTGTACAAACTATTTGTAATATTTGTAATATTTCTGCATGCAATAATTCAATAAAGTTAGTTGCCTTCTCTACTATTGGCAATCTTTTTTTCTTCTACTACTGCAATTCTTTTATTTGACGACATGCAAATTTTTAATATCACACGTAATATAAGAGGAGTTCTTGGATGTCAGATACTGATAATGGAGATGAATACCAGCTCGATCTCAATTGTATACTGATGGAGAGAGTGCAAAAGAAAATGTAATCATTTAGAGTAAGATCAGTTTCTTGTTAGGGTTTTGGAATATTGTTGTTAACATGCATTTTTCCATTACCCTAATACATTTTGCATACTTCTTTAACTATATATATACCGTATGTAGCAGTAGTTGGAAGTTATTTAATTAACTGTACAGACGTTAAAAAAAACAGCAAATTAATTTCTGTTGATTTCATTTTTGCAATTATTTTTTACTATTATTAATGTCAAGGTTATCTGCTTAAATCTGTATATATAGGGTTTTTTGAAAGAAATAAAACTATATACTATAGTTATCGAATAGCAAAAACCTGTTGAATTCTAATCCAACTATTAAGAAAACAAAACTCTTAAAAGTGCAAAAATTGAAAGCACTTGGAATTTTTGGAGTAATTGATTAACAACCCAGCAGCTACACAGATCATACATAAATATAATATTATAATATCAAAATCCATTAACTAATGCAGAAAAATAACAGCGGCAAAAGTGGAAAAAAAAAAAAAAAAAAACCCTAAGGATATATGGATTTGTTCTTGAGTACCATTTCTCGGCAGGGTTAGAGAGCATGGAATTCTGAAAGAGATGAAGTGGCAGGTCTCGAATTTAAGATCCTTAAAACGACTCTGATATTGTGTTAACAAAGTTAGTATTTCAGACCTAAAAATTTTGTCACGTCAATAAAAGAGATAGTACCATAATTTTAAAAAATTATACTTACTGCGTAGGATATTAATTGCACTTACTGAGTAGGATATTAATTGCTCATGAAGTACACACTAAGCAATTTATAAACTGTCAACAATTATTTCCATTACTTATCGAGTATGTCATTCAATGAAAAACGATTATGATATATATATATTTTTTTTGAAGAGCAAAATATATTCAAGGGGTCAAAAGACCAAGCAAACACAAGCACAAGCCCAGCAACATCAAAAAACCGCAACAGAGGCGACAACACCCAAACCTCTGTCGCTGAAATATAGTTTGATACAAGAACAAGAATGTCGTCATCTTTTTTACTTCTTTGATCACGTGACCAAGGAATCTGTAATTATGTAAATAACTTGTTTCTTATAATACACTTGTAACTTTTCTGTAATTAATTTGTGTGTTTTTTTTCGTCCAATCTCAGTGATTATATTTCAAAGTAATTGCCTTTCAACAATTAATTAAGTTAATTTTTTTCAAGGTAAAAAAAAATAATTCAAGTAAATTTAACTTGTACTAACTAGAATGAATGTAGACAGAGACATGGAAAGATTATAATAATAAGGACAGTTGGGATTCGAAAGCAACATAGGAGATCCTTTTGTATTCCAGCAGTAGTCATCACCATGACTCAAATTTCTTAACCACGTTCGCTCTCTGAATTGCTTCTAGTGATTAAAAATTGATTAATCACATCACTCGTGCACTACAGCCTAGCACTACAAAGAGAATCAAACTCTCTTTTCTTGATTAATTACTGAATTAAATACTAATTATATATTTAATGCTATTAAAAGAACTAGTGGGAGGAAACTGAGGGTGTTCCCTGACTCATGGAGCCAACCATACTCTCTAGCCTTTTTGCACAGATTCTTGAGATTGAATTCCATTTTAATTTAAAGATGGCACTTTGTGGCTCATCATTTGCTTGGTTTAACTTGTTCGATTCAAACAAATTTGCTAGTGACGAAGGAAAAGAGTGGTGTAGAGTAGGGAGTTCATGGGGTTGGTGGGCTATATATATAAATATATATATTTATATATATTTGGTGGGCTATATATAGATATATATTTATATATATTTGGTGGTTTGACTTGACCACGACCTTTTTGACTCTTGCGCTGCTGTTTTGTTCTTATTTTTTAAATATTAAGTCATGCACGCTCTAGAAAGATTTGCTCCACTCAAGTAATTACTTATAAATTAAATATATAAACTCATTTAAAGTAGCAGAAAAAAAAAAAAAAATAGCTACCGGAATTAATCCCTGTTTTTGGCTGGTGGCTGGCTTCTGTTGTTGTTCCCTCTTCTTTGTTTTTTGGCTTTTTGTGCTCCTGCGGTGCTGGCCGTTTTGTTTGTTTCTCGGTTTCTCGCCTTTTTGGCTTGGTAATATAATTTGCTTCTAAAATTTTTTTAATGGAAAGATCTCATTTCATTATATGGCTTTCTAGAATTGCTGCGATTGGTGTCAGAAATAGTGAAGCGACCCATTTTTTTTTTTTTTTTATAATTATAAAAAAAGAGTAGTGAAGAGACCCAATTTTAGTCAATTAAACAAATATAATAAAATAATATGCAAATTTCGGGGAAAAAGATATATGGGGGGTCAAAAAATGTTGCTATACTAAAAAGAAAGCACAAAATAAATAAATATATAATAATTCATTATTCATGACTAATGATATATAATCAGTCAAATTCCGGCTGTTATGTAAACCATCCGTTACTAATTAAGAAAAGGGTTTTTGGCCGCTAATTGTAATTCTGCACTCAAAATATTATTCATATTAAAAGATCGTCTTAATTAGTTTACAAATCGCACATCATCTCTTAGCAGAGTTGGTAGTGCCCCCTTCCACCTAAGTGCTAAGGGGTTCAAATCCCACAATGTATATTTTACAAGCATGTGTGAGGAGTTTTCTTGGGAGTAGATATCTGGACCGCACATGTATTGTTTGATCTCAGCAGGTCCCGGCAGTCCTATTGTAATAATTCTTGGCTCGACCCACTTCAGTCAACTAACTTATTCTTCAACTTCCTTCGATCAAACTAAACAACTACATAAGGTGGTTTCTGTTGTTCCATGAAAGTTGAAACAGCAGCAAGAATCTAATTAAGTTACGAACAACATGTTTCTGTTTTTTCTGTGTTTTTTCGGTGGCTTTGCTTGCCCTGCTTCGGGGTGTTGTGGCTGGCCTAGCTTGTGGCTCTCTGTTTTGCTTTGGTTTGTGGTGAATAAATTTACAGTTTGAAAAAAAAAGTTACGAACATAATTAATGGCCAATGCACTTGGAAAGATCTTGAAAATTTTGACAGGGAAATTGATCACTTCATTAAGTCGTAAGGTTGACATTAAAAAAGTTGTCAGGTAAATAATATTTTCGTGGGACGGTGATGCACTAAGCTACCAGTACTGTAGCCATATTTGGCCAACACAAGGTGGTGGGCTGCAAATTACTTGCTATCTCTTTGTACGGATTTTTTTTTTTTTTTTTTTTTTATTAAGAAAAATGAGCCCATTAAAAACTTGCTAAAGAAGAAAAAAAAAAGTTGATTATTATTACCACTTAAGGAATCTCTATTAGAGTAATCAAGTAATCATGCAACCCATTAATTGAAAGTTCTCAAAGACCATTAAAAATAAAAGTTCATAGGACAGATCCTAATTAAGGACAGATATGCTTCACTTGAGTTTGTTTATAAAAGCTGTGAAATTGCATACGAACCATCGAAATATAATACTATACATTTGCAAGTGGACATAGTACATAGAATCACTGTCTTTTTGGTGCATTTGATTGATTTCGGTGGTGGTGTAACCCAAATTGGTTAGCTAGCTAATTAATTTTTCGTTTTTCAAACTAACCTAAGTAGTACTCCTCTTAATTAGCTAGCTGCTCTCTTCACCGCTGTATGCAAATTAAACTATTTGATCAAATCGATTGCCGAACTTGAAGCATCAAATCTAGCTAGCAAGTACACATTTCAGCACATTGAAATGTCATGGTCTCAAGGATCAGAGATGCATGTCTTTTGAAAAACAAAAGCTTTAAGTTTAGTCGTTTTCACTTTTTCAGTCTGACATGATTCACATTATTATTACATTAATATATATATATATATTGGTAGAGATCTTTTGAAGATCTCATACAATATATGCAAAGATATTGAGAGCTAGCTAGGGTTCCTTTAATTTATATATGTGTTAATTTTTTTTTTTTTTTTTTTTTTTTCATAGTAGTAGCATATATATAAACCGTCCAATTTGATAGCAATGCCGGTCCACATATTTTTTTTTTTTTTGAATATGAAATAATTAGCGGTTGTGAATCCTAAAGTGCTTACTTTTTAAGTCTATAAATATCTAAGCACACCACATCTTACTATCATATCATTTGCACAGCTTTCTAACTTTCATCTCCTTAATTACCAGCTCTCTCCTTCCTCAAGTCTACTGCATTTCAAGCCTCTCCCTCATTCCATCTTGTAATTAAGAAATCTTTTGAAATAATTCTTCCCTAATTTCTCTTACGATGGCAGAAATCCGATCCATGTACAAATGTTTATTAATTCTTGTTGCACTAATTGCCTGCCATTCAATTCTTTCTGCTGAAGGAAGGCAAATAAAGTCCATCAACAAGAAAGAAACAGCAAATAAGCAGGGAAGCAGCAGCAGCAGCAGCATCAACTTAGAGAAAGAAATATTCCCACCACCCACCATGAGTTTTGGAGATTCGGAAGCAAAATCTGAAGACGATTTTCGGCCTACAACTCCAGGAATCAGCCCTGGTGTTGGCCATTCTTTTGCTCAAGATCAACAAAATGTGGAATCCAAGTTAGTAGCTGATAATAGCAAGAAGGCTGGACATTTCATGACAGGAGTTAAGGATGATTTCCGTCCTACTGCTCCTGGACGCAGTCCTGGTGTTGGACATGCTTTTCGAAACAAAAATGCAGAACCAAATGCATAGGCATGCATGCATATTCATATCATATGCACCAGTATTTATTTAGGCCTCTGAAGTCTGAATCGATATATCAACCGCTTAATCAGTACGTAGTGTTTAATTGATCCCTGTTAATAGCTAGAAATGTATGATGTATCATATCCATGTAAAGGCTTGTTCCTTGTATTTACTTGTACGTGGGTTTGATAGTCCATGACTCCATGTGGACTCATCAACCGACACCTTCTATTATAATAAATTAATAAAACTCTTCTTATTAGTTTTTACCTCACAGCTTAAAATTAACTTTTGTTGAATCTAACGCTATTGACATGGTATCATATGATTAACAATGTATGATAATCTATTGGCATTACGGGGTACGTCATCGATCACCCTACAGATTTGTTGCCATGTATGAGCATGACATCGGTGTTTGATCGTGCCAAAAATCAAATGCCACATGGCACTGTGAAGCCCTTAAACCCACCCGTAGGCCGCAACAAGTATAGATGCGAAGGCTTTGCGCTACCTTGAGTATAATTATGTAAATAAAGTGTCGTCCTAGCTTGCTATTAGCTTAACTTTTGAAATAATGGTAATTAAACATTTCATCTTACAAATTGGTAGTAAAGCGGGGTTGCTAGTTTGAGTCCCTTTGGTGTCGCTGGGTGAGAGATACTGTTGATCTTCTAGGGGTCATCTATTATCCTATGGACTCGCTATAATGTATATGTTTGACATCAATGCTTGACTGTTCCAACCAGTCGGTGCCATGTGGTGCTTCAAAAACCTTTTAGACCTACCCCTAAGAAGAAAATCTTACATGCACTTGGTGCAATACACCTGTCCAATGGATGCATGCCATGTGGCAAGGATTTGTGCATGCAAGATTTTCTCTACCCGCAACACGTATATATAGACATACAAGAGATCACTCTACGCTGCAATGAATGTATATAAATGAATATAAATAAATTAAATAAGTATAGCCCTTATAACTTTAGCTTAAGCTTTTGTATATTGTTAAGCACTTGATCTAATAATATATAACATAATATGCATATATGCTTGGAGTAAATAAAAGTATACATGTACATGATATGTATATGAATATATATATATATATATATATATATATATATATATAGATGACAGAAGTGGTCCATTTAATTAAGAACCATAGTAGTGATGGCAGGTTTGAGGTTAATTATATTAAATATTTAAGAGTTTATTCAAAAGCTTACTATATGGGGCAAAAGTGTTTTATTATAAGTAATCATAACGCATCAAAGTATCTTCAAAGTATAAAACTATGAACACTGCTCTCCCAGGTCCCAGCCGGAAAGGTGATCAATTAAGCACCTTTTTTTTTTTATAAATAAAATATATATTTAATAATTAAGATAGAGATGTAATTAAATTATTAGGGATCGAACATGCCAAAACGTACGCAATAGAGATATCAATGCACATGAAAGCCAACTTCAACCACCAATTCCTTTATTTTCTTTTCTTAATTAATATATAATTCACTTTTCTGGTCCAATCTTATACAATTCTATAAACTAATTTATCATGAAAAATTAAACAAAATAAAGTTGTCATAAAAGATTGGAAATAAAAAGATATATAGTCCTCATTATGAGGAGTGCTAAATTCACTCTCTCAACCCACTCTCTCAACATACTCTCTATTCTTGTGTTGACATGTGAACAACAATAAATGTTTTACATTAAAAATCTAACCTTTATAAATAGCCTACCTTTTCATTTTATTTATAATACAAACCAACAACTAATTTCCTAGATTGCCATTCTTCTTTAACTTCAGCAGATTTTCATTTAATTCATTTTTTTTTAAATAATAATAACAGGTACTCTGCAACTTCTTTTCTTTCTACTTAACTTGATGGTTGTTGTATAGAATAAATAATTAGGTTGTTGTATAAAATAAATAATTAGTAAAAAGAATTAGAATTAAATAATTTTAAAATATATTATAAAAATTTCATATAAACTGAAAGAAATTAAATAAATGGTACATCGTTCATGAACCAAAAGAAAATAATAAACCAAAAGAAAATTACAGAATATTTATCCAAAAACATCATAAAATACAAAAAGAAATTTTACTTTTTCAATTAATACTGTATTTTCCCATTTGAGAAAATGCTTCTGACTTTTGAATACCTACAAAGCATATATAAGGAAAATTAACAAATTTTAATATGAAATGAGAAATATTTTTTATGTCACTGTTCATGTTACAGACACATTACAATAAAATTATTTAATATTAAAATCAATTAAAAAATTACTTGGATACAATTGTAATAATGGTGAGAAGACAACTTATGTTTGAAAATGGTGAGAAGTGAGAACTGCACAAACAAGTATTGAAAAAGAAATTCAAATGTGGGGCTAAGAAAGGAGCGGGTGGGGAGGGAGATTTGTTGGAGTGGTGCTTGGTCTGATGTGGGGTGTTGTGGTGTGTGTTTTTTTTTTTTTTTTTTTTTTGGTTTCTTTTTGTCTTTCTTTTGTTTTGGCTCTTTGTCAAATTTTAGCAACAGTGGCTGGGGGTGTGTTGCTGCCTCTGTCGCAGTTTTTTGATGTGTTCGGGTGGTGCTTTGCTTTTCTGTGTTGTGTTGCTTGGCCTTTGGGCTCTTGAATAAAGTGTGCCTTTCAAAAAAAAAAAAAAAAATTTCAAATAAAAGAAGTTAAATGATCGAGCCATTTCAATACTAGATTTTGGCCTCCCATTCCGTTGCTTTTGTTCAGTTCTTGGGAAAAATCGAGTGTCTAATGGCTCGAAAATAGTTGTTTCACAGGTTTACAGTTTTTCAAAGGCAAGTGTGCAAAGTTGAGCAAATTAGGGAGTCAAGACCGTGTTCCGGGTCAAAATGGAGTGGAGTAGCTATAAAGATTTTTTCCAAGTGGTGGTCGCCCCCATGGTCTCCCCCTAATAGCCAACTTGGCAGCGACCTAATATTTTTAGCAACAGGGACAGAGATCTTCGCCCCCTGACAACCAACTTGGCAGCGACTTTTCCGTGCTAGCTCATAAGTGACGAATTTCAGATCCAACTTTTGGCTCCAATATAAATATCCCACTTTCTTTGTGATCACACACACTCTCTTTCATCCATATACATCATTTTTCTGAACCCTAGATCAAAAAATCTCATCACCCAAATCCCTTCACATTCCATCATCTTCCCTCATACGAAAATCACCCAAGTTCCAACCTTTATATATTCTTTCATCATTCTTACCACATATCTCCCTCTACACACCATTTCCACCCATCTTTGGAAATTTTCCAAGCAAGAGGAAGAGGATTCTCAAGAGGAAGCTCTCAAGACACATGGGTTTTCTCTACTCTTTGATTTTCTCTTCTCTTTTTCCATTGATGTGTAACTAATTTCTTAGCTAGGGAATTGATGTAACCATATTTGACCACTCTATGTAATTAATTAGTCTACTCTTTAATTCAATTCAAAATTAGTCTCTCTTACTTGATTAGTTTGTGTTTGCCTACTACTCATATTATTTTGTGGTCTCAATTGATATGGGTTTGTAGTGTAGACTATCTATGAAATTGGGTTTTGGTGTGAATGGCCTTTCCACCTTAATACCAATTACAAGCTTAGTAATTGAGAAGGACAATATGTGCATGGCCTTGCTATGTTGTTTTGGCTTAGAGTTTAGGGAAATATTAGGTGCTAATTATTGCTTGTCACATGGCCTTGTGGGAGCAATGGGAAGAACCTAGTTCTTAATTGTGTAATCTTAAACAAGCCCTAAAATCGGATTGAAGTACTTAACGAGACTAAGTAAGAACATAGAGTGGTCTAAGAAGGTTGCATCGATTCTCTAGTGTTTTTCTCCCATATATCCATCCATTGTGTGATTTTTGTTGTGTTTAGCTTAGCTTTTAGTCGCAAGTTTGCATTTTTATTTCTCAAGTTTGCATTTTTATTCTAAAGTTTACATTTTTAGCTTACAAGTTTACTTTTTTGAGCATTTTCAAGAAACCAAATCACTTTTCCAAACCAAAAAGCATTATGCAATTTAACTTTCTTGCACTTAGAGTAGTTTTATTTTCCTAGACTAAGTAGTTTCAACCATTTGAATCACCGATCCCAGTGAATGAACTTAAATTAAATTGAAAGTAATTTTTACTGCATCATTAAATATAAAAGTTTAATCCAATACAATAAATTTATTTAATAAAAAAAATTACTTAGATAGAGCTGTAACAATGGTGAGAAAGCAATTTTTGTTTGTAAATGTTGAGAGCTAGAGTTAACTCAAACCAGATGGAACCGTAGAAAAAAAAAAGAAGAAGAAGGAGTTGTAGAGTAACAACATAAACCACAAACCTGATATATTTTTTATTTTAATTTTCTTAAAAAATTGATATTAAATAAAAAAGGGTAATATAATAAATTAGTTGTTGGTTTGTTTTTTTTTAAAGGCAACGAACAATTAATAACAAAGGCACCAAGCCAGGGGAACAAACAGACCAAAACCCAACAGCACAACCCACCCACAACCAGAACAGCCAGAGCAAAAAAAGACACAAAAAAACTGCCCAGAGCAGAACAGAGGCAACAAAAGCACGCCAAAACAAAAGAACAAGAGCAGAAAAAAACAAAGAGACGAAGACACCCCTATAAATCACTCCAACTGAGCACTTCCACACCAGGAATCGAACCATTCCTAGCTAAGGAATCCGCAAAAGAGTTGGAGGATCTAGAACAAAACTCAACCCTTGTTTGACTCAAGATAACCAACCAGTTACGAATCTTGCGAACCAAATTCTCCTGACTACCATTCAAAACAGCACTGCTAGAAATCCACCTGACAGCATTGTTACAGTCACTCATAATAATGATAGGCCGAGACCATAACTTTGATTTTGACCCAACCAACTCACACGCCTTCAAAATCGCCAAAATCTCTGTCGAAATCACATCCTGCATCCCCACGTAAGAAGAAAAGAAGCACAAGACTTTACCCAAATGATCCCGAAGCACTCCACCAATACCAGCATTGCCAAGCGAATCCTTCACCGAACCATCAACGTTAAAATTTAAGGCGTTAAACCGAGGAGGATTCCACCTCTCCACAGTAGGATTCTTCTTTTTAGGCACCTCAGAACAGTATTCTGCAATATTCAACAGAATATGAGTTACAGGAGCAGAAGAACCTCTGTCGAAGTGCTTAAACCACCACCCGACTCTAAATCTCACCATATCCGCCGCTTTAACAAAGTCCGTCTGAACCTCATTGAAGACCTTTTGATTTCGAACATCCCAAATGGTCCAAACAATCGCATAAAATAAAGATCTCCAAGCTCTATTCGAAGAGAACGACGGACAAAGATTGAACCATCCTCTCCACCAAGACGGCAGGGAAGAAGACTTACAACACTTAATTCCCCACCAATTCATGCCATGCAGCCAAAGCTTCCAAGCCCAATGAAAAAGTAGGCTATTTATAAAGATTACATTTTTAATGTAAAACATTTATTGGTTAGCGATTCGAAGGTGGCCATTTCGTGGATTAATAGTGAGGGGATTGGTAGCTTAAGGCATGTTCAAGACATTTATGACATCAGAAATCACCTCAACTCTCTTGGTCACTCTTGCGTTGTGTTTTGTTCCAGGGCCTCTAATTCTTATGCTGACTCGTTGGCCAAAAAAGGATCAAGGGAGGAAGGAGATATGATTTCTTGGAGTGATATAGGTTAATTTTTTTGGTTTTCTTTTTGCTTGTTCTGATTGTTGTGGTGGTTTTGTTGGCCTGGCTGTTGGCTTGTTTGTGGGTGCTGCTTGTTCTCTCTTGCTTGGCTTCGTGTTGCCTTGGCTTGTTGTTGTGGATTCGCCTTTTCTTTAATAAATAGCCTTTCAAAAAAAAAAAAAAATGTAAAACATTTATTGTTGTCCACATGTCAGTACAGAAACAGAGAGTGTTGAGATAGTGTGTTGAGAGAGTGAATTTAGCACTCCTCTATAGTTATTAATTATATAGTAAGAAGTAAGAACTCTTTAGTGTTGCTTTTGAAATAAACAAAAATAATATATTTTTCAAAGCAATTAGAGTTCAAGTTAGGGTTTTTTTTTTTTTTTTTTTTCATTTCAAAATTGTTTGGTTGTAGTCTAGAAGTGCATTTTAAATAAGGGTGGTGCATATCAACTTAAACTTAGTGATTTTAAATTTTTGTTCGACGTTATTTAACAATTTATTTGATTTTATTCAATTGTAGAGAATGAATACCAACTCATCAACCTGCAGCCTAGAATGAAGAGCCAATAGATGATTGAATGTTGCAATCAAAAACTTTAAGTTGATGTAGTCAGATGTTTAAATTAATTGATAAATTTATAATTATGAGTATATTTTGGAAGAGCCAGAAATACAAAAACAAACAAATTTGGGTGGGCCAAAATGAAAATAAAATAAAATAATAAATAAATAAATATATATATATATATATATATATATATAATAAAGTTGAAACTTTTTTTAGGATTGGCATCTATACTCTATAATATGTATGAGATAGTGTTAGACATCATCAAGCCAATATCCATCAGCTTGATAACAACAACTCTGTAGAGGAATTAGATGACAGCAATCTTGTGGAGATGAATGGTGTCCATATTGAGCTGTGATTCTTTAGCTGTCAGAATATCACTTCCAGCTCATAACAAGATTCTCAGCTGACATCAGCCAATAACAGATTCGTGCCATGTCAGCTGAATCAGTTACAAATTGTTAGAGCACACGTTTTGTGCTTCTCCTAATTCCTGATTACCTTATCATTCATTGAACCTGGACATGTATATATCTCATTGTTCACTAAACCTGGACATGTATATATAAGAGCATTGTATTGATAATTATTCATTCATTCAATTTCAATAAAATCAGAGATTCATTTCTCTCAAAATACTCTGTTTCTCTTTAGTCTTCCTTCCGCTTTACACTTTCTTATATGGTATCAGAGCCATCTTGACTAACTGTCAATGGCAACCTCTAGTTCAATCGATTTTTCAGGAGCTGCTAGTGAGCACAACAATGGTGGATCGTCGAAACAGAAATCACCAACAAATCTGAATTTCAAGCTTCCTATCAAGCTTGATCGTAGTAATTACAATTTCTGGAAACTTCAAGTTCTAGCTGCTGTTCGTGCGTTTGATTTGGAAGATTATGTGCTGAATCCTAGCAAGTGTCCACCGAAATATGTTCAACATAGTAGAGAAGGATCTGGTGAAGTCACTCAATCATTAAATGAGGATTATCTTGCCAGGAAGAAGATTGATCAGCTCTTCGTCTGCTGGCTCTTCTCAACGTTAAGCGAATCAGTTTTTGGTCAAGTCACTCATTGTACAACCTCGTATGATATCTGGAAAACTCTTGAGAATCTCTTTGCTCAACAATCCAAAGCAAGAGCTCTTCAATTGAGACATGATATTCAGAACACAAAGAAAGGAAATCTTTCAATCAGTGAGTACATACTGAAAATGAAAACTCTTAGTGAAAGTCTTGTAGCAGCAGGCCAACCTATGTCAGAAGAGGAATTAATTTCTCAGATTCTTAGAGGTATTGGTCTCGAGTATGATACAGTCGTTGTTACTATCACAACCAGGCAAAGAGAAATCTCATTAGAAGAAGCTCAATTTCTTTTAATGAGTTATGAGAGCAGACTTGCTCAACATCACACAACTATGACTCTGGACTTCTCTCAAGCTCAAGCACAAGCACACTACTCAAATTTCAGAGGAAGCAATATGAGAGGCAGATCAAGAGGCAGAGGTCGTGGTCAAAATAGAGGTGGATCAAGGTTTGTTTGTTAATTATGTGGAAAAACTGGTCACGTTGTCTCCTCTTGTTTCAAAAGATTTGATCAAGCGTTCCAAGGGCTTAGTATGCAAAGTATGCAACAAACACAGCAAGGAAATAGCAGTGGTCAGAGTTACAATGGAGCTAGACAATCTAACAACAGTATGAACAACTTTCAGGCTCATATTGGGCAATATTGCACAGAGTCATTTCAAAACAACTCAATCAACAATGCAAATCCTGGAGCCTACTCAACTAACAGTGTAAATCCTGGAGCTTTTATTGCCTCATCAAGCACTGTTATGGATCCGACTTGGTACATAGACAGTGGCGCCACAAACCACATCACTGCAGATGCTCAAAATATCACTAAGAGATCAGATTACAAAGGTAGTGATAAGCTGTCAGTAGGTAACGGTGCTAAACTCAACATTTCTCATGTTGGCTCCTCTATTGTCAGCTCACACACTATACCACAAACACCTTTGTTTCTGAATGATATATTGCATGTGCCTGCCATAACCAAGAACCTTTTGAGCATCTCACAGTTTACGAAAGACAATGATGTAGTTGTTGAATTTAATTCTGAATTTTGTGTGATTAAGGACATGAAAACGAAGAAAGTTCTCTTACAAGGGGAACTGAAACATGGCTTGTATCAGCTGGATATTTCCACAGCTAAAGAGTCAAGTCACTCAAAGCTTCAGACTTTTCTTGCGTCAAATAATCTCGAGTCAACTAAGTGTTCCAAAATTGGTTGTGAAAATTCATTGTCTGTTTGTTCAAAGTTTAACTGTAGTCATTGCAAGTCTGTAAACACTTCTTGTATAGCCTCTAGTTCCAAGTTTGATGACAACACTGCTACAGCTTGTGTGCCACAGCAGTCCTCTTTGTCATCTCCTCAAGTGTTTCATGTAAATACAATAAATGCCTGCAATGCTTTACAATCTACCAATCATGATTCTGTGTTGCATACCTGGCATAACAAACTAGGACATCCTTCTTTTACTATTGTTAAACAAGTTCTAGGAAATCTGAAACTGCCCTGCAAAACACAATCTCTCTTTGATTTTTGTGATGCCTGTCAATATGGGAAGGTACATCAGCTTCCGTTTGACTCATCCAAAACTGTCTTCAAAGCCCCTTTAGAAATGATCTTTACAGACGTTTGAGGTCCTTCACCACACAACTCAAGTCAAGGTTTCAAGTATTATGTCCATTTCATTGATGCATATTCAAGGTTTACTTGGATATATCCTCTCACTCTTAAGTCTCAAGTCAAGGATGTGTTTACTCTTTTTCAAAAGCATGTTGAGTTAGCTTTTGATCGGAAGATCAAATGTGTTCAAAGTGATTGGGGAGGTGAATATAGGCCCTTAGCTAAATATCTAGAGTAGCTAGGAATTGCCTTTAGACACCCTTGTCCTCATACCCACCAACAAAATGGAACCTCTGAGCGAAAACATAGACATATTGTAGAGATGGGGCTCACTCTTCTTGCACAAGCAAAAATGCCTCTCACTTTTTGGTGGGAAGCTTTTCACTCAGCTGTCTACACCATTAATCGATTGCCAACACCTCTCCTCAATCATATTTCTCCTTTTCAACTTCTGTTCAAGCAAAGTCCTGACTATAATTTCCTCAAAACTTTCAGTTGTGCATGCTTTCCATTTCTAAGACCCTACAATCAACATAAATTTGACTTCCATTCTATTAAGTGTTTATTTCTTGGCTATAGTGACACTCACAAGGGTTACAAATGCTTACATCCAAGTGGTAGGGTCTATATATCTAGGAATGTTATCTTCAATGAAACAAATTTTCCCCACAGCAATTTGTTTCCTTCTTGCTCAACTTTTGTCCAACCTCAGCTCAGTCTACCAATTTCCATTGTGTCTACGGCTACAACACCCTTGTCAAGCAATAAAGTTGTGTCAAATACACCACCAAATCATGCCCTTGATGACTCAGAAGTCCTACAACATGATCTTACACAGTTGCCTGCTATACATTTCCACATAGATATCTCTACTTCTCCTTTACTCCAACCAGCTGAACCTACTGTAACAAAACCAACTCAACATCAATCTATACATCCCATGCAAACCAGGTTTAAGACAGGAAAGCTGAAACCTACATCATATTTTTCTGAGATTCTCTCAAAGGAGCCTTCTTCTGTTACTGAAGCTATCTCAATTCCTAAGTGGAAGGCTGCCATGGATGATGAGTTTGCAGCCCTTCAAAGAAATCAGACATGGACTCTTGTTCCTAGGATGAATGACATGAACATTGTTGGGAATAAATTGGTGTATAGGGTGAAATACAATCAAGATGGCTCGGTTCAAAGGCACAAAGCAAGGCTTGTTGCCAAAGGCTTTCACCAAACAGCCTGGGTTGATTTTTTGGAGACTTTTAGTCCTGTGGTAAAGTCCTCTACAATTAGAGTAACTCTCTCTTTGGCAGCAGTATTCAACTAGAGCATAAGGCAACTTGACATCAATAATGCATTTCTCAATGGAGAACTCCAAGAAACAGTCTTTATGGAGCAACCGGAAGGATATGTGAGTTCAAATCATCCACATCATGTGTGTAAGCTAATCAAATCCTTATATGGACTCAAACAAGCTCCAAGAGCTTGGTTTGAGAAGCTGAAAGCCGCATTGAAGGCTTGGGGTTTTGTCAACTCAAGAGCAGACACTTCCTTGTTTATTTTCAGGAAGAAATCAGCAGTGCTACTACTATTGGTTTATGTCGACGATATTTTGTTAACCGGAAATGACAAGGGAATGGTTGATCAGGCTGTAAAAGATCTGGATCAAACCTTCTCTCTTAAAGATTTAGGTGAACTCAACTATTTCTTAGGCTTTGAGGCAACAAGGACTGTTGGTGGAATCTCTCTTACTCAAACAAAATATGCTGCTGATCTTTTGAAGAAGATGAATCTGCTTGATTGTTCTTCTTGTCCTACTCCCATGAGTACAGGCACTAAGCTCACCAAGTGTGATGGTGATCCTTTCTCAGACCCATCGGCATACAGAAGCACAGTAGGTGCATTGCAATATCTGACTCTAACAAGACCTGACATCTCATTTGCTATGAATAGGCTGAGTCAATATTTAGCCTCTCCAACTGTTGTGCACTGGCAAGCCTGTAAAAGGGTGTTACGATATATTAAAGGTACTATTGATTTTGGTCTTCACTTTAAGGCATTACAACACCCTCAACATTTGTCTCTAGAAGGTTTTTCTGATGCTGATTGGGCAAGCAACTTGGATGATCGAAAATCCACCAGTGGATGGTGTATGTATTTAGGTGGAAATCTTGTATCTTGGAGCTCTAAGAAGCAAAAGGTTGTGGCAAGATCAAGTTGTGAAGCTGAATACAGGTCTCTAGCTCAGGCTGCTACTGAAATGGTTTGGTTAAAAGCTCTGTTGACAGAATTAGGTGTTATTTTGAACGCACCACCAATACTATGGTGTGACAACACAGGGGCTAGTTCACTGGCCAAGAATCCTGTCTTTCATTCCAAAACCAAGCACATTGAATTAGACTTGCATTTTGTTAGAGATAAGGTTGAGATGAAGGAGTTAGATGTTCGATATATCCCCACTGAAGATCAAATTGCAGATTTACTCACTAAACCTCTTGGTATCAGTAGGTTTGTTATTTTAAGAAGCAAACTGGTCTTGTTAACAACCAAGCCTAGTTTGAGGGGGAATGTTAGACATCATCAAGCCAATATCCATCAGCTTGATAACAACAACTCTGCAGAGGAATTAGATGACAGCAATCTTGTGGAGATGAATGGTGTCCATATTGAGCTGTGATTCTTTAGCTGTCAGAATATCACTTCCAGCTTATAACAAGATTCTCAGCTGACATCAGCCAATAACAGATTCGTGCCATGTCAGCTGAATCAGTTACAAATTGTTAGAGCACACGTTTTGTGCTTCTCCTAATTCCTGATTACCTTATCATTCATTGAACCTGGACATGTATATATCTCTGATTGTTCACTGAACCTGGACATGTATATATAAGAGCATTGTATTGATAATTATTCATTCATTCAATTTCAATAAAATCAGAGATTCATTTCTCTCAAAATACTCTGTTTCTCTTTAGTCTTCCTTCCGCTTTACACTTTCTTATAGATAGGCAGCTACAAAATGTTTGGGATCCCCTGGAATCCAATACAGTATAATACAATACAATACAAGCTATAGACCCTGAAATCCAATTTAACGCAATACAATACAAGCTATCTCTAACGTAAGTCTAGATTCCTCTGTGTGAAGAGTTTTTACATAAACAATTAATATTTAAAAAAAAGATATGCAATCTCATTACCAACACTTAATAAAAAATATAAAAAAAATGATGCATTAATAGTTGTACTTGAAATTGGCCTTCTCAAGTTGATGCTTGCAGCCAAAATATATAACTTTTCGAAAGGACAAGTACTCACAAGTGGCCGCTAAGATCATGATCTCAGGAAGTTAACAGTTCGTAAGGCTGTTGCAAACATAAAACAAAAGTTATTGATTACATTCACAATCAAGGTTTCTAGGTGGAAAGCTGATCGAATCACCTTGTTTTGTCTGGCATGATATATGCTTAACGTAATGTGCGTGAGTCAGTGAGTGAAGAAATAAAGTAGAGAAATAAAGAACAACAAAAGATTAAAGACAATCAACGCATGCCTTAAAAATATATATGTGTGCATTGTGGGGACTAGCTAGGAGTCTAGGTTGCTTTAATTATCAAAACTTTGAACTAAATGGATGGTTCAAAAATAACTAGTTCGCTCCATCAGATCTTCACTGGATCTTGATCAGTTTTTAGGTAGAAATTAGTATATAGGAAAAGACATCACAGGATACAAGTGGCTGCATGGGACATGCAAAATGTTGATGATCGCACTAACCATCCTACAACCCTAGCTAGCTAAGCTATTTGATACGGAAATTACATGTGAATGGAGGCCAGAGTGAAAACTGAATATGTGAGACAGACAGAAAAAATAATCAATATTTTGAAAAATTAGTATTGGAGAGTATTTTTAAAATGAAGTGATCAGAAATTACATATGAGTAATGGTCGGGGGGGCGTCTCTTCTGGGTGCTCTGTTTGTTGTGTTCTGGTCGTTGTTTGTTGTCTTTTGTTTCTGTTGTCTTTGCTTTGCGTTGTGTCATGTGTGGCTGGTGTTGGCCTTGTTTGGCGATGGGTTGTGCCGTTGTTGTTTGTGGTTTTTCAATAATATTTGCCTTTTCTAAAAAAAAAAAGAAATTACATGTGAGTGAACACAAGATGCATATATGCAAGCATGACATATATGATATACCATTAATTATATAACCTCTGATTTCATATAACTGGCAGTACAACTACTTGAATCTGCGATGTTATTAGCTAAATGAGCGTCATTTACCATCAAGGCACAAGGCCAAGAGAACAACAGAGAACCACAACAAATATATGCTAAATCTTGTATAGTTTTAGAGGTAATTATGAGAAGGGGTTGTTTTTATCATAGTGAATGAAATTGCTAAACGTTATACCACAAACAAATTTTTATCACACGTAATATATATAAGAGGGAATTCATGGATATCAGACGAAACATCTCGATTGTATTACTAATGGAGAGAGTGCTAAAGATTAGTGTACTTTTTTTAGAGTGAGTTTCTTGTTAGGTTTACTGTTTAGGAATATTGTTAACACACAATGTTAATGTACTGGAAGTTAATTAAAGGTCCGGAGGTTTAAAAAGGCAGGAAATTAACTGCTGATTTCATTTTTTTGCTAGTGTTAATGTTAGGTTATGCGGTCAAATTTGTATAGGTATTGAACAACTAATATTTATCCGTCACAGCTACTCTTAACGAAGTCATTTGACACTTCTCGTTCACTTCTGTGATAAGGGTTCGAGTTTAATTACCCATTAAATCATAAAGTGTGAGGAGATTTCCTCTGTAGTGAGAGTTGTATTATGGGTTGTGTTTGTAACGGTTGATCTTGTTAAATCCCGGTAGACCCCTACCCAATTAAATTAGTTTGTTTTAATATATAGTGTGTCCAACATAAGGTTTTTGTCATTTCAACGAAAGATAAATTACAAGAGCATCCCCAATAGGCCGGAAAACAACACCTCCTTGACTATATTTAGGGAGGCTAATTAATAGCCTCCCTATCTCACTCCCTAAATTATTTTCCGGCCAAAGCCTCCCTAAATCTAAGGAGAGAAGGCTTCCTCCCTATTTTTTTTTTCACTCCTAAATTCAAATGAATGGTCAAGATGAGTCCACATCCTTCATGTTCAATGGTCCAAATTTAATGTAAGGAAAATATAAGGAGCCATTTTTCACTCCAAGCCATTTTTAGGAAGTTTTGTTGGAGTATTAACTCCTTATATGGCTTTTTATTTGTAAAAAGTACAACTGACTCCCTAAATATAAGAAAAATGTAGGGAGCCTTGTTGGGAATACTCTAATTAAAGTCAGTATTGCCATTGTCATATCATCAATATGAACAAGTGGAATAGCGTGATTCAAGTACTAGAACAAGAATATTCTCATCTTTTTACTTCTTTGATCGTGTAACAAAAGAGTAGTCTGTTATATCAATGTCATGATTCATGATTCATGATCATATATATATGATTATCTAATAGAATAAATCATGTAAATTACCGTGTCTTATACATTTCTGTGTAATTTTTTGCCCAATCACATTGATTATATATTTCCAAGTATTTTATTTGTAACAACAGTACTTAATCTATTTTAATGCAACTCTTTAATAACTATAATGAATGTAGACAAAGACAGGGAAAGATTATAATAATAAGAACCGTTGGGATTCGAAAGCAACAAAATAAGATCCTTTTCTTATTTACAGCAGTCACCATCGTTCGCTCGTGCACTAGCAGCACTACAGCCTAGCACAACAAAAATAATCAAACTCTCTTTTCTTGATTAATTACTCAATTAAATACTAATTATTTAATGTTATAAAGAATTAGTGGGAGGAAACTGAGGGTGTTCCCCGACTCATGGAGCCAACCACACTCCAACCTTTTAGCAAATTAGAATCTTGAGATTGATCGATCGAATTCCATTTTAAATTTTTTTTATAGGGTTAATTGCAATAACATACCCTTACTTTATTGGATATAGCAAGATTTCAAAAAGATACCCTAAATTAACATAAACATCCCCTATCATCAAGTCAATCCGTTAACTTTGACGGTTGACTAACCTTGACCTATGGAACCAAATATATCCCTGCCACATCATCTCAGACATAAAATATTTTTAATTAAAATTTGATAAATAATAATAATAATAATATATCGGTCGCCTGCGGAAACTTTCTCAATTCGCGGAGGAGCCTTCTCTGTGAACTACAAGAGGTCGATCTCCAAGTAAGAGAAGATCTCTTCCGGTAACTAGGAGATCGTCAAAGATCTATTGTTTCATGATCCACAGCCGGTAGATTATTTTGTTTTTAAAAAATATTTGATTTTTCAGTTTTAATTAAAAAGATATATTTTATGTTTGAGATGATGTGGCAAGGGTATATTTGGCTTTCCAAAGGTCAAAGTTAGTCAACCGTTAAAGTTAACGGATTGGCTTGATAGCAAAGGGTGTTTGTGTTAATTTAGGGTATATTTTTTAAATCTTGCTATATCCAATAAAGCAAGGGTAAGTTAGTGTAATTAATCCATTTTTATATTTAAAGATGGCACTTTGTGGCTCATCATTTGTTTGGTTTGACTTGTTCGATCCAAACAAAATTTGCAAGTGACAATGGAAAAGAGTGGTGTAGAGTAGACCGTAGAGTTTATGGGGGTTATTGGGCTATATATATCTATGGTGGTTGACTTTTTTATTTTGTATTAATGAGCTAAGTGTTTGATTAAATTAACAGCTAAGCTGTAGAGCCGTAAAGGAGAGAAACTCCATTGCAACTCCCACCTATCTCTATATTTATGTCTCCAAGACATTTTAGAGAATGGGTTGCTCCCACCATACTCTAAATTTATGTCTCCAAGAAAATTTTTTAGAGACTAAGAGTTTGATCCTCTAAATTTAGAGAATCAAATCTCATCGTTTAAATTCACTTTTCAACATTTTTTATTCCATTTATATCCTTTTACATTTTTCATTAAATTCAATTAATGTATAATAAATTTTAATTTATACATTTTATTAATACAAAAACTATACCATTAAAAATTTCTCATCTAGATCTTTAAAATGAGTCCAGTATTGAATATTAATTAATAATTTTTTATTTACCATACTTTATAATTTGTTATTCATTTTATTATTTTGTTAAATTTTTTCTAAAAAAATTTCTTTTATATTATAAAAAAAATCTCTTATTACATATTAATAATTATAAGTTAGTAATAAAAAAAAATCCGAAACATAGTATTAAAATAAAAAATATTAATATTAAAAATTACAATAACATAAAAATATTAAAATAAAGATAGAAAAAAAAAAAAACTTAAATAATCATAGCATAACATATGATAATGTCCAGATACATTAATATTTTGGAAGGCCATCCAGATGACTTTCATATTCACCCAAAAATGATCCACCTTGTATTTGGGAATTGTGAGTGTTTTTTTCTAAAATTTTCATCTTTTTCCTTCCAAAAAATTCACGTTCATTGGGATTTTTAAAAAGTAGATTAAAAAAAGTTGATTGAAAAAGATAGAAAAGAAATAAATAGGTTAGGAAAATTAGTTGATAAATATTAGAAAAGAAATAAGTAGGTTGAGAAAATTAGTTGAAAAATGTTTTAGAACCTAAAAATTAGTTATTATAAATTCATGTACTAATAAAACATTATATTTATAAAAAAAAAGTTACAAAAATAATTGCAAATGTTATTATAAATAATATTTGTTAAAATTTAGTTGAACAATAATTTATTAAAGAAAGTAAAAATAATAATGAAAATATAAGTTATTTGAAGATATAAATAAAAATAGGGATAGAGATAGAGATGAGGATAGAGAGTGTGGTGGGAGTAAAAAAAATTTAAAGATGAAATCTGGGAGGGATATTCCTTTTTGAATCTCTATTTTAGAGATAGAGATGGGTGGGAGATGCTCAATATTAGCTTCTATTTCCACTTTTTTATATATAAGGATTCAAAGATTTAATCACAAGTAATTTACTGGATTTACTGACATTTCTAGAACACCTTCTCGAGCAGGTAATTAAGCTCACGAGGTTTGGAATTACAGGACTGCTGCTGCACAAACATATTACTTGCTCTTCACAGTGTAATTATGAGTGCATTAATTTTTGGATTCAAATCACCTGCCAAAAAAAGATTCAAATCACCCGTCAAAAAATAGTGTCTCAATTTGTGTCTAACCAATCAAATTGGGTCATGTGTACACGCTTTTAAAAAAAAATAATTAAATGTAAACGATTGTGTACATATAGCTCAATTTGGTTGGTTATACACAAATTAGGACACCATTTGTTGACAGGTGATTTGAATCTATTAAAAAATAGTATCCCGTGTCTAACCAACCAAATTGGACCATGTCAACCACTATCATATACATTTAATTATTTTTTTTAAAGCGTTTACACATAGCCTAATTTAGTTGGTTGAATATAAATTAGGACACCATTTCTAACAAGTGATTTGAATCCTTAATTTTTTGTTCACTACATCATCATTAGAAGGCATGCACGCTGTTGAATGAGTCTTGGTTGCATGTCACTCTGACTCTTTGAGTGGAACAAACATACAAATTAATAACCTAATTTTCAACTATAGAAATTAACAATCATGATGATTTTTTTTTGTTGAAGTACTATGTAAATCGGGTTTTTTTTTTTTTTTTTTTTGTTAGAGGTGAAAGACTCGAATTCACAAATTTATGATATAGGTGTGAGGGATTTACCACTAGATAACCATCATCTCGTCACAATGCCATCATTTTGGAAAATCAGTTATTAAAAATTAAAATTACACTGAAACGGAACCGGCCGGTCCACGTGATTAAATTAAGAAAAAGCACTTTATGTGGTCTGATCACAGAGATTAATTTTGAATCTCATTGTATTATCATTGTATGTCCAATATTTTTTCTATATACTTCCTTTTTCTAATTATCAATTAGAGGTTTATATTTTCCGTTTCCTTTTTGACACAGTTGCCCAAACAAGAGGTAATTTGAATTCGACTTCAATCGAGGCTCGAGTACTAATTTATTTTTCAATGTTCTTCGATCAAACTTCACAAAGGTACGATGTTTCAGTTGGCATTGCTCTTGGAATAAATGTATATATAAAGGCTAATGCACTTGGAAAGAGTTTAGAAAATTTTGACAGAATTGACTTCAATAAGTCAGAAGGTTGACATTAAAAAAGTCTTAATAAAATAATTAGAGAAAATTTTCGTGGTGCACCAAGCTACCAGTAGCCATGAACCACCTTAATTAGTGCATGAGTCGTCGGTCACAATTAGTCTCTAGATGGTGATGAATACTTCGTTTGGCCAACACAAGGTGGTGGGCGGGTTGCTAATAATTAAATTGCTATCTCAATTAGTATTTGAAAGTTTTAGAAGACCATTAAAAATAAAATAAAAAAATAAGTTCATAGGACAGTAGTGTTTCACGTGAGTTTGTCAATAAAAAAAAGTCGTGAACTTGCTTATGAACCATCCAGATATAAAACTAAACCTTTGCAAGTGGATGATAGTACATAGATGTCTCTTTGGTGCATTAATTTGATTTCGGTGGTGGGAGAGGCTGGCCAAATTAATTTTTCGTTATTCTAAGCAATGTACTCACTCCTCTTAGCTCTCTCTTAACCGCTATGTGCAAAAAAAAAGTATTTGATTAAAAACAAAAGCTTTATGTTAGTCATTTTTGCCTTTTCAGTCCATTATTATTCAGTTAAGACACGATTACTAATCAGGAATCCTAACAAGGAATATAAAACTTAATTCTTGATTTGTACATGTTTACTAAATATTTCCGAGAATCAAATTACATGGACCCTATGTATAAATTAGGAATTAAGTCCATAATTGGAAATTAATTTATTTCCCTCCTCTCACTCGAGGAAGTTCAATTTTCTGATTCTCTTTCTAATAGAACTGGATTCTTTTTATTTTTTTTCATGATTAGTAAACACACCTCTAAAATAATTTTCAAATCAAGATGACCTCACTCTTCTGCTTAAAATAGTTATATACAAATTGAGTCGAATATATTACAATTTTTTTAAAACCTCTCTTGAGATATCCGATTTATTTCTACAAAGGGACCATTGATGAAATAATATAGGCGCATTACAACCCAAGAGATGTCATGATGAAATTTATTCTTACTGTATCATTATTAATAAAAGTACATACACAATAGAATATGGGGTCGCAAAAATGGAAGAGATCTTCAAAAGATCTCATATAATATAGGCAAAAATATTGAGATGGTTCTTTTATATGTTTTTTCTTTTTTGAAAGAAGGCTAAATGTTATACGTAGCATATAAACCGTCCAATTTGATGTTAATGACTGTCCAAATATTTTGTTTATGAAATAATTCTAAAGCTGTGTCCTGGAAACCTCCAGAGGAGGGAGTGCTGTTCTTCAATGTGACGGCTCTGCTTTCGGCTCTCCGGGACCAGCTGGGATGTGTTGAGTTCTGAGGGATTCGACGGGGAAAGTGCTGATGTAGTAAAAATTACTCTCAATTAAAATTAAGTTCGTTCACTGGGATCGGTGATTCAATTGGTTAAAACTACTTAGTCTAGGGAAAAATTAAAACTAATCTAAGTGCGTAAAATTAAATTGCATAATGCTTTTGAGTTGGAAAAGTGATTTGGTTTCTTGAAAATACTTAAAAATGTAAACTTGTAAGCTAAAAATGTAAACTTTAACCTAAAGATGCAAACTTGAACAGTAAAAATGTAATCTTGCAACAAAAGACTAGGCTAACACAACAAATGAACACACAAGTAGTGAAATGATAGGAGAAATCACTAGGGAATTAATATAACCTTCTTAGACCACTCAATGTCCTTACTTAGTCTCATTAAGCACTTCAAATCCAATTTTAGGGCTTGTTTATCATTAAGAGCTAGGTTCTTACCATTGCCTCCACAAGGTCATGTGCCAAGCAATGGTCATCACCCATTAATTATATAAACTCTAAGCCAAAACAACATGGCATGGTCATGCACATATTATCTTTCTCAATTACCAAACTCATAATTAGAATTAAGGTGGAAAGGTCTTTCACACCAAAACCCAATTTATAGATAGTTTACACTAAACACCCACATCAATTGAGGTCTCAAAATAACATGAGTAGTAGGCAAACACAATATAATCAAGTAAAAGAGACTAAAATTGAATTGAATTAAGAAATAGACTAATTAGTTCATAAAGTGGTCAAATACGATTACATTAATCCCCTAGCTAAATGATTAGTTACACATCAAAGGAGAAATGAAAGAGAAAGCAAAAGAGTAGAGAAAACCCATTTTCTTGAGAGCTTCCTTTTCCTTGCAAAACCTCCGAAGATGGATGGAATGATGGTGGAGAATGAGAAAATGTGAAAAGATGATGAAAATGGTGAAGAAAGGTGGGAGCTTGGATGATTTTTGTGAGGTTGAAGATGATGGAAGATGAGAGGATTTGGGTGAGTATCTTTTTTGGATCTAGGGTTGAGAGAGTGTATGGTCCATTTTCAGCTAAGAGAATATGATATATATAGTGGGGAGCCAAAAAAACTGATGCTGAATTCGCCACTTTGCTGAGCTGGAAATGGGAGGTCGCTACCAAGTTGGCTAGCTACTAGCGACCACCTTGATAGCGAACCTTACTGATCTTGGGTGAAAAAAATAGAGGTCGCTAGCAAGTTGGCTAGCTACTAGCGACCACTTCACTAGCGAACTTCACTGATCCTGATGGCGAAAAATATTAGGTCGCTACCAAGTTGGCTAGTAGGTAGCGACCACCTTGGTAGCCAACTTCACTGCCTCAGGTAACAAAAAAATAGGTTGCTGGCAAGTTGGCTAGCTACTAGCGACTTTGGTGGCGACCACCACCATGGAAGAATTCTTGCAGCCAATCCTCTCCAATTTTGGCCCGGAACATGGACTTCTCAAAATATGCTCTCGATTCCCCTAACTTGCTCGACTTAGCACACGTGCCTCTGAAAACTGAAAATCTGCGAAACAACTAATTTCGAGCCATTAGACACTCGATTTTTCCCGAGAACCGAACAAAAGCGACGGAAATGGGGGCCAAAATCTAGTATAGAAATGGCTCGATCAAACACCCCCAAACCTAGCCTTTGCTCGTCCTCGAGCAAAACCGAAATAAAACAAACAAACAAGCAAGCAAGACTCAAGACACACGACTCAAGGACTCACGTTGTGGACAACAACGACGACACTAACTCGATAAAAGCGAAGCCACCGTGATGAGATGCAACCCAAGTCATGCAATTAAGGAGAGAATGCATGCAAGAATAGCTAAGCGGATTTAAAAATATGGTAATGATGTGAATACACCGCGCGCATGCAATCCCACACTCAAAATGCCCATGCTTCAAAAACAACACACTCTCCAACAAGGGATGTAATTCGCCTCGACTCTATCCTCACGGATTTCTCTCAATACACTCTGAATCCTAGGCAACACACCTCAAAACATGCAATATGAGTTCATGTAATGGAATCAATTTTAATTGCATGTGATCATGAAAGAACGCCATTTTTGTGATTAAGTCTCATGGAAGGAACCGAATGTCATGAACGTGGAAAGAACATGCTTCCACTAAAATTCCCTATCTAGACTTTCCCTAAGATCAAGTAGGACTTTTCCTTGGTTGTTTGGGGCCTTGGGTGATTAGGTAATGAATGAATGGAAAATGGGCGATACGAAAACTAATTGAATCCACTAAGGCATTACACTCTAAATTCCTAGGATTGGCTCTTTACAACCTTTAACTATACATTGGCGTCCCGGCAACAATTTGCTAAATTTGTGCTTCAAATACTACTTTTAATAATTCAAGCACTATTTACACAATAACATATGGCCTTTCAAGCCTTTATTCACTGATTTTGATTTTTTTTTTTTTTTTTTTTTTTTTTTTTTTTTTTTTTTTTGGAACTAAAATTTAAAATCTGCACAACTTTTTTTCTCCATCTAGGTACACGCCATCAAAACAAGAGCCTTAATACAATAATCCTAAGCCTTAACTTCATCAATTAGTTAAAGGGACGGTTAGTGTTATGTTGTGAGGTTATGGATGATGTGGGTGATGAAATGAAAGGTTAAATGTGTTTGGCTTCAACATTGGCTTGGGAGCACACACATATGGGATGGAAAAGTGTTTAGGCCATATTGAGTGGTTAAGCACACATTGCCTACAATCCTTTCTAGAGGTCCATCTATCAAGGGAATAACAATTTCAGCAAGCAGTCCACAATTGATTGAGTGTTCTATGACAAACGACAATTTAAGTGCAATGAGACTTTTTTATTTAAACATAGATGTGTTTAGAAGTGTGTGTGAAGAGTGGAATGAAATTACCCTCAAAATAAAAGCTAATAGGCTCAAATACTCACAGGTAGTCTCCACTATTAATCCCTCACTTTCAAGCATGTTGCCCCATCCACACGGGCACTAAGAGAAAGGGACTAACCGCACTTGCGCGGCGCACCCAAAAATAACTCAGCACAAAATGCATACAACACTCCTCAACGGCACACACTTACGAGCATCTCACCGAACAATATATGATCAACATGGCCTTTTCGCAAAAAATTGACACAAAATGACTCAAAACGACACCTAACACCTAAAAAACATGCCAAAAATCAAACAAAAACTGCATGCAAAAATTAAAAATTTTAATGAAAAGACGCGGCGTCGCCACACCCCCAAACCTAAATCCAACATTGTCCCCAATGTTGACAATGAGAACCCGGCGGAGAGGCGCACAACACCACACTACCGACACAAGGACATATGGGACAAGACAATATCAAAATGACTCAATAATGGCTCAAAAAGCACAAGCATCTCAAACATTTAAAGCGCAATTTCGCAAGTATGCAGCACAAAATTCCTATGATCCACTAAGCACAATACATCTCACACCCTTGGTCTAAACTGAAAGAAAATGCAATTATATCTAATCCGAATAAACTACTAGTACTACTAGAATCAAAGTGCAACTAAATCAACTAAAGGAAATAAAGTGCAACTAAATTAAATTAAACTACTGGACCTTCCGTGGCTCGTCCTACACCACTCTCTTCCCTTTTGGATCTTTTCTTGCTGCTGCTTGGTCTTCGGCTTCCTTCCTTGATAATTCCATGGCTCTTCTCAGGGCACCGCCTTCATCAATGACTGGTCCACCACGAGGGGCTGCTGAGGGAGTCGAAGCAGTGGGACCTCTCCTTCTCCTAGAATAGACGGACAAGCCTAGCTCTCTTCTCAGTTCTGTCATGTCGAAACCCCAATCCTCATCCATCTGGTCCAACCTCTTATGTATGCTTGCCTCAACCTGCTGAATTGCACCTTGATTTTCCTTGATTGCAGCTAGAATGCGATCCACCGGAGTCTGAGGTCTGCTATCACTTGGGATCTCTCCCTCATCGCCCACTGTGGCGTCTACATCATCCTGTAATGCCGCCTCAGAATACCAGCGGTCATCATCATCAGTAGCTGCCTTTCTCCTCTTCTTTCGACTCGGCCCATGACTCTGACCAGCGGGTACAGGTATTTTCTTGGACTTTTTCTGGAGGCCCTTCCAAGTAGCTGCATCCATCACTCCTATCGGAAGGTAGAATGAGGTTGCAAGCCCTGGATCATTCATGTCTACCCCTGCCTCTCTACAGAATTCCGTGATTAAGCACGGAAATGGAAGTATATCGTCATGGCGTTTGCTGTCACCTACTCTACCAATCTCCATCTTAATCAAGTGCCCCACATCAATGTCTAGCTCGGCCTGAAATGCATAAAGTATCTTGGCAACGTCGAAGGAGATTGTGCTTAGGTGTGTACTCGGTCTCAGATTGTGGGAGATGAAGGTATGCCAAAAGGCGAGTTCCTTTGTTAGGTTGGACTGCCTTATTGGACTTTCTTTTGAGTGCCAACGGTGCATGGGCTCAACCACTAGACTGTTTGCAAATCTCACGTTCTGCCTGAGAAATAGAGTCTGGTGCTCCACTCCTATCGGGATCGGGTTCGCAAGAGTCGTCTTGTGATACCTATTGATGTCAGCAGCCTGAATTTTAACTTGTTTGCCCCTCACTATGACGGCACACCCATTGTAGTAGTCTTTAACAACTATGCCGGCATAAAACTCACGCACGATCCTCTCACAGTATGGTGGCGGATTCAAAACAAAATCCTCCCATCCTCTAGCTTGAACTACCCCTGGGACCGGTGTGTGCTCAAGCTCACTTACATCAATTCCCCGTTCTGTGTGGCACTCCTTCGTTTCAAAAACCCTCAACCGTTCCTCAAAGTCGGGATTCAAAATAGCTCTTCTATTGACTCTTTCCCTGGCTGGCTCTCTCGGGTTAGTGGAACCCGAAGCATCATCATCAAAATTCACAAACTTTACCCTTGGCATTTTGTTGCTCAGAAAACCACAACAAAACTTCAATCACTGTGACGAGCCCTACACACAAGCAACAACAACAACAAGCACACCGAGCACTAATTTGCCCAAAATTAACCACACCAAGCTCAAATGGCAACAATAAAAATTCTTTACTTGCAATCTAACTAACCCAAACACATGCAATTTTCGAAATTGATAGTCCAAATTCTATAAATCCACCACAACTCCTTAAATCATACTTCAATGCATCAATTAATGAAGACCCAAGCAATTACAAGCAAAACCCACACAATTTCGGTCAAATAAAGGCACAAATCAACAATATCCACCCTTAATTTCTCTAACTCAACTAAATCAATCAAACCCACAAAAATAATGCTTAGAGAAATGAGAAACAAGAATTAGAATTAGAAATTAGAACAAATTTACCCAATGTAGGCGTGCCCTAGGTTGGTCTTGCCAAGGAGGAGTTGTGGAGGAAGAGTGGAGTGAATTGGGAGTGTTTTTCCCCAATTAAGTGCCCAGAATCAGGTTTGGAATCCCAAATTCGCGTGGGTCGCCGGCGCTGAGGTCGCTAGTGTGCAGCGAACTTGGTAGCGACCCCAAAACGACGGCGTTTCAGGGGCAGGTCGCTGGCGGTGGGTTCGCTAGTGAGCAGTGAACATGGTGGCGACCGTAGAACGACGTCGTTTCCGTCGGTGGTCGTTGGCGCTGACTTCGCTGGTGGGGGGCGAACGTCGTGGCGACCTCTTTTTTCCTTCGACGAGGCAGTGATCTTCGCGGGAGAGCTGGTCGCCACCTTCCGGCGAACGTCGTGGCGACCTCACCTGGAACCCTTCTCAACTGCTCCTTTGACCTGCACTTTTCTAATCTTTCCACTCACAAGGCAATTCATTACATGCATTTGTGTTGCCAATTGGCTTTTAAGCTCAACAAACATAAAAATAATAATAAAAAGAAATTAAGTAAAATAATCATAAAAAGAAATTAAGTAAAATAATAATAAAAAGAAATTAAGTAAAGTAAAAAGATAAAATTACCACCCCACCCCCAAACCTATGCTTTTCTACACCTTGCATTTAATAACATCATGCATTCTTGTTAAAAGGTGTTGAACAACATAGACTAAGCAATGAGGTAGTGGACTTAAGTTGTCAAAAATAAACACTAAAATCTAAGCAACTAGGAAAATGAAGGGGTACCTAGGTGGGTTGCCTCCCACCAAGCGCACGATTTAACGTCTAGGCAAGACGGTTGATGAGAGCACTACGGCTCTTCAAGCGCAAGGACCTCCAACCAAGTGACGTCTCCCAATTTGTAAGGCTTGACCCTATGCCCATTGACCTTGAATTTGTCACCCGTCTTCTCATTCTCTACTTCCACCGCTCCGTGCGAAAATACTTGTGTCACCCGGAACGGTCCAAACCATCTAGACTTTAATTTTCCGGGGAATAACCTCAAGCGGGAGTTGAACACGAGCACTAGCATACCCGGGCGAAGCTCCTTACGGACAATCATCTTGTCATGGATCAACTTGGTTTTTTCCTTGTACAACCTTGAACTCTCATAAGCATCCAAGCGAAATTCTTCGAGTTCACAAAGTTGAAGTTTCCTCTCCTCTCCGGCTTTATCATCATCAAAGTTCAATTTCCGGACCGCCCACAAGGCACGGTGTTCAAGTTCAACCGGGAGGTGGCACGCTTTCCCAAAGACCAACCTATATGGGCTCATCCCAATAGGTGTCTTGAAAGCCGTCCGATAGGCCCACAAGGCGTCATCTAGCTTCAAAGCCCAATCTTTCCTTGTTGAATTCACGGTCTTCTCTAGGATTCCTTTGATTTGCCGGTTGCTCACTTCCACTTGGCCCGAAGTTTGTGGGTGGTATGGGGTGGCTATCTTATGCCTCACACCGTATTTTTTCAAAAGGGCAACAAACGACTTGTTGCAAAAGTGTGTTCCCCCATCACTTATGATCGCCCTAGGAGTCCCGAATCTTGCAAAGATTGTCTCCTTTACAAATTTCACCACACATTTGCTATCATTGGTCTTCGTAGCCTTTGCCTCTACCCATTTGGAGACATAGTCAACCGCCACAAGGATATAACTATAACCACAAGATGATGGGAAGGGTCCCATAAAGTCGATGCCCCACACATCGAAAAGCTCTATCACCAAGTCTAAAGATAAGGGCATCTCATTCCTCTTGCTTATGTTCCCCGTGCGTTGGCACCTATCACATGCCGAGCAAAACCGGACCGCATCCTTGAATAGGGATTCCCAAAAGAACCCGGATTGCAACACCTTCAATGCCGTCTTCCGTGCACCGAAATGCCCCCCACATTGTAACTCATGGCAAAACTTCAAGATGTCATCTTGCTCATTCTCGGGAATGCATCTTCTAATTACCGAATCGGGGCCATGCTTGTACAAGAATGGGTCATCCCAAAAGTACCTCCTTGCCTTTGATAAAAACCTCTTCTTCCCTTGTGAATTCAATTCTTTTGGAATGATGCCACTCACCAAGTAATTCACCATGTCGGCAAACCATGGCTCCTTTTCTTGCACCACCAAAAGTTGCTCATCCGGAAAACTCTCTCTCAAGGGTAACTCATCCTCCTCCTCCGGATTTTCTTGCACCAATCTACTCAAGTGATCCGCAACCACATTCTCGCTACCCTTTTTGTCTCGTATCTCCAAATCAAACTCTTGAAGTAGAAGGATCCACCGAATCAATCGAGGCTTGGCATCCTTTTTCCGTAGGAGATACCTAAGGGCTGCATGGTCGGAGAATACGATGACCTTGGCTCCCACCAAATATGCTCGGAACTTCTCTAAAGCAAAGACCACGGCTAGGAGTTCTTTCTCCGTGGTAGAGTAGTTCAATTGGGCGTCATTTAAGGTCCGTGAAGCATAGTAGATCACGTGCGGGACCTTATCAACCCGCTGCCCCAAAACGGCTCCGATAGCATAATCCGAAGCATCACACATCAACTCAAAGGGCAACTCCCAATTCGGTGGAACTATCACCGGTGCGGTTGTCAAGGCATCCTTCAAAGTGTCAAATGCCACCATACACTCGTCACTCATATCAAACTCCGTCTCTTTTTGTAGAAGCACACACAAGGGTCTTGTTATCTTAGAGAAATCCTTGATGAAACGCCGGTAAAACCCCGCATGTCCTAGGAACGATCTAATGTCCTTGACCGATCTTGGAGGTTGTAGGCTTCGGATCACTTCCACCTTGGCCTTGTCTACTTCTATCCCTTTGTGAGAGATCACATGCCCGAGAACTATACCCGATTGTACCATGAAGTGGCACTTTTCCCAATTCAACACCAAGTTGCTCTCTTCGCATCTTTGAAGGACTAAGGTGAGATTCTTCAAACATAGATCGAAGGAATCTCCAAAGACGGAGAAATCATCCATAAACACCTCTATGATCTCTTCCACCATATCCGAAAAGATAGACATCATGCACCGTTGAAAGGTGCCCGGCGCATTACAAAGTCCGAATGGCATCCGTCTATAGGCAAACGTCCCGAATGGACAAGTGAAAGTGGTCTTCTCTTGGTCTTCCGGTGCTATGACTATTTGATTGTACCCCGAATACCCATCAAGGAAACAATAGTGACTATGCCCCGCCAAGCGCTCTAGCATTTGGTCAATAAACGGGAGTGGGAAGTGGTCCTTTCTTGTGGCCGTGTTTAGCTTCCTATAGTCAATACACACCCTCCATCCCGTTTGAAGCCTTTGTGGGACCAACTCATTTTGCTCATTCCGGACCACCGTGATACCCGATTTCTTAGGCACCACATGGATCGGACTAACCCATTTGCTATCCGATATGGGATATATGATCCCCACTTCTAAAAGCTTCAAGACTTCTTTCTTTACCACTTCTTTCATAATCGGATTCAACCGCCTTTGAGCCTCTCTTGTCGGTTTGGCTTCTTCTTCAAGGAAAATCTTGTGCATGCAAACCGTTGGGCTTATCCCTTTAATGTCTTCAAGTGACCACCCAATCGCCGACTTGTGCTTTTGTAGCACCTCAATAAGTCTCTTTTCTTCCTCATCCTTCAATTCCGAAGCCACAATAACCGGATAGGTTTCATTCTCCCCCAAGTAAACATACTTCAATGTAGTTGGAAGTTCCTTGAGTTCCAACTTAGGGGGTGGATCTTTGGCAAGGCTCACATTTGAGACTTCAAGGTCTTCAAATTCTTCTTTTCTCTTTTGCTCTTCTTCGGATTCGAAATTTTCTTCTACCTCTTGGTCTTGATCCTCCCAATCCCATTCGGCCAACTCTTCCAAATCTTCATCCTTGAACACACCATCAACTCCGGGGTCTAGTATCCCAACAAAAGAACAATCATCCGCTCCCACCGGGTATGATGATGCCTCGAAGAGCTTGAACTCTATAGTCTCATCCAACACGGTCATAGTGAGCTTCCCATGTTGCACATCAATGAAAGTCTTTGCGGTTGCCATGAATGGCCTACCCAAGAGGATAGGTCTCATATTTGTTTCTCCGCTCACGTCATCCATATCCATGACCACAAAATCCGCCGGAATGATCAACTTGTCCGCTTGCACCAACACGTCTTCCACGATCCCTCTCGGATATCTCACGGACCCGTCGGCTAGAAGTAGTGACATGGTGGTCGGCTTTAGCTCATTTAACTCCAACTGCTTGTAGATGGCAAAGGGCATCAAATTGATGCTCGCCCCTAAGTCCAACATGGCTCTCTCAAGCTTGGCACCTCCGATCGTGATGTTAATACAAAAACTACCCGGGTCCTTAAGCTTGGGAGGGAGCTCCTTCTGTAGAACGGCACTAGCATTTCCCATGATACACTCTTGGTGGTTTGGCCCAAACTTCTGCCGGTTGGTGTGGAGGCTCTTGAAAAATTTTGCATACGCCGGCATTTTTTCGATCATGTCAAGTAGGGGGATGTTTACATTCACTTTGGAGAGGATGTCAAATATATCCTTAAAAGACTTGCTCAGCTTGTCCCTTGCTACCCTCCCCGGATACGGAATTGGTGGTATGTAGGGGTTTTGTGATTTGTGTAGAGTGGAGGTCTTTTTAAGGGTTGGTTCAACTACTACTTCTTCCTCTCTAGTCTCATTGACCCTAGAGTCTTCAACTCGAGTGTCTTCCCCAATATCAACTTCGGACTCCTTGGGCTTTTTCCTCTTGGGTTCACCAACATCTCCGGTATCTAGCACACGGCCACTCCTCAACACGGTCATAGACTTGGCTTGCTCTGACTGGCTAGGGAATCTTTCCGGCTCATTTCGGTGTACCGTGTCGGATATTTGCCCCATTTGTGTCTCTAGCTTCTTCATTGAGGCCTCCATGTTGGTAAACTTCCGATCGGTCGCTTGTATGAAGTTGTTGAGACTTTGATCAGTGGTTTGAGAACTTTGAGCAAGGGAAGTCACCATATCCTCCAACGATGGCTTCCGTGGTTGATAGGGAATGTTGTCTCGATTTGTGGAATTGTGCCATTGTTGGGGTGGATTGCTTGAACTTTGGCCTTGGTAATTTCCCCGGTAATTCCCTCGGTTGTACTCTCCTTGGTTGTTTGGTGGAATGATTTGATGGCTATTCAAAGCGGTGTTTGGGTCGGAATAGGAGAAATTTGGGTGGTTGCGTAATCCGGGATTGTAGGTATTTGAATACGGGTCATTTCTTCCCCTTTGGTAATTCAAGGCTTGTACTTCCTCGGGCTCCTCTTGGTTCTCACTCCTATAATGATGACCACTATCACGCACATGACTTGCTCCGGCTTGTAGTTTACTCACATTCTTAGCTAGAGCCTCCATTTGCTTGGTCATGGTGGAGAGTTGAATGGCCACTTCGGTATTTCGATCAACATCATATCTTCCTCCCTTCCTTGCGGTTGAGCCTCTGTGGTAGGAGTTGAGAGCTAGTGTCTCATAAATCTCGGTGATCTCGGCTGCGGACTTCTTTGTAAGCACACCCCCACAAGCGTTGTCAACAAGTGCTTGAGTGAAGGGTGTCAATCCATCATAGAATGTGCGAACCTTGTACTCTCCGGATATCATGTGGGGCGGGCATTGCTCTAGAAGCTCCTTGTACCTTCTCCATGCTTGATGGAAGGGCTCACCGTCTTCCTCACTGAAACTTGCAATCTGGATCCGGATATCCTTTGTCTTTGGGGCAGGGAAGAATCTACCAAAGAACCCTTGGCACACATCGTTCCATGTAGCGAAAGTTCCGGACCTCAATGACCCGAACCATGTCTTGGCTGCGCCCTTCAAGCAATAGCGGAAGCACCTCATCTTCAATTGCTCCTCTGTGAGTCGGCCTATTGGGAAGCTCTCCACAACGGATAGATAATCCTTCATGAACTGAAGAGGGTCTTCCGTATCTGTGCCATTATAGGTTGGAAGCATGCCCATGTGCATACTCCTCAATTCGTAGCTCCTTGCCGCCGCATCGAGCACGATAGGTGAGGGTTGGTCTCCAAGCATTGGTTGACCGGACTCCTTCATTGCCCGGATATCATCATCAAAGTCCCGTGTAAGGGAACCCGGTGGACTCCCATGAACATCTCGGCCTTCTCTAACCCCTTGTCCACCATGAACACCTCATTCCTCTCTGTCACCCGGAGCGCCTTGCTCACCGTCTCTATCCATTTCTGTAGTAGAAATGTCGAGGTTGCCTAAATCCACAACAATGTCTAACCCCTCAAACTGTCTAGCAAGCTGGCCCACACGGTTGATGTTGTCGTTGGCAGGGAACAGAAATCCTCCTTGCGAACGGCGTCCGTGCATGCACCTGAAAAACCTGAAACACTAGAAACAAAACTACCAACGGAGTAAAATGATACAAAAACTAAAATAAAGCTAAAAGGTAAAATGACACACACTACTCTACAAAGAACTAACTAGATTCAACTAATGAATCTACGCCGATCCCCGGCAGCGGCGCCAAAATTGATGTAGTAAAAATTACTCTCAATTAAAATTAAGTTCGTTCACTGGGATCAGTGATTCAATTGGTTAAAACTACTTAGTCTAGGGAAAAATTAAAACTAATCTAAGTGCGTAAAATTAAATTGCATAATGCTTTTGAGTTGGAAAAGTGATTTGGTTTCTTGAAAATACTTAAAAATGTAAACTTGTAAGCTAAAAATGTAAACTTTAACCTAAAGATGCAAACTTGAACAGTAAAAATGTAATCTTGCAACAAAAGACTAGGCTAACACAACAAATGAACACACAAGTAGTGAAATGATAGGAGAAATCACTAGGGAATTAATATAACCTTCTTAGACCACTCAATGTCCTTACTTAGTCTCATTAAGCACTTCAAATCCAATTTTAGGGCTTGTTTATCATTAAGAGCTAGGTTCTTACCATTGCCTCCACAAGGTCATGTGCCAAGCAATGGTCATCACCCATTAATTATATAAACTCTAAGCCAAAACAACATGGCATGGTCATGCACATATTATCTTTCTCAATTACCAAACTCATAATTAGAATTAAGGTGGAAAGGTCTTTCACACCAAAACCCAATTTATAGATAGTTTACACTAAACACCCACATCAATTGAGGTCTCAAAATAACATGAGTAGTAGGCAAACACAATATAATCAAGTAAAAGAGACTAAAATTGAATTGAATTAAGAAATAGACTAATTAGTTCATAAAGTGGTCAAATACGATTACATTAATCCCCTAGCTAAATGATTAGTTACACATCAAAGGAGAAATGAAAGAGAAAGCAAAAGAGTAGAGAAAACCCATTTTCTTGAGAGCTTCCTTTTCCTTGCAAAACCTCCGAAGATGGATGGAATGATGGTGGAGAATGAGAAAATGTGAAAAGATGATGAAAATGGTGAAGAAAGGTGGGAGCTTAGATGATTTTTGTGAGGTTGAAGATGATGGAAGATGAGAGGATTTGGGTGAGTATCTTTTTTGGATCTAGGGTTGAGAGAGTGTATGGTCCATTTTCAGCTAAGAGAATATGATATATATATAGTGGGGAGCCAAAAAAACTGATGCTGAATTCGCCACTTTGCTGAGCTGGAAATGGGAGGTCGCTACCAAGTTGGCTAGCTACTAGCGACCACCTTGATAGCGAACCTTACTGATCTTGGGTGAAAAAAATAGAGGTCGCTAGCAAGTTGGCTAGCTACTAGCAACCACTTCACTAGCGAACTTCACTGATCCTGATGGCGAAAAATATTAGGTCGCTACCAAGTTGGCTAGTAGGTAGCGACCACCTTGGTAGCCAACTTCACTGCCTCAGGTAACAAAAGAATAGGTTGCTGGCAAGTTGGCTAGCTACTAGCGACTTTGGTGGCGACCACCACCATGGAAGAATTCTTGCAGCCAATCCTCTCCAATTTTGGCCCGGAACATGGACTTCTCAAAATATGCTCTCGATTCCCCTAACTTGCTCGACTTAGCACACGTGCCTCTGAAAACTGAAAATCTACGAAACAACTAATTTCGAGCCATTAGACACTCGATTTTTCCCGAGAACCGAACAAAAGCGACGGAAATGGGGGCCAAAATCTAGTATAGAAATGGCTCGATCAAGTGCTTTGCTTGTTCTCTTCTTATGTTGGTGTTCAGGTTTCCTCCAATGCTGAGATCAGAGTTATTCTAAAGGCCTGCGAAATTATTCATTCTAACAGCACCTGGTCTGATTGCAAAGTTATCATCATTAGTGATTCTTTGGATATGGTGTCTTGGGTTAACTGTGATAATTTTGGGAGTTTAGCTCACATCGATTTTATTTATGAAATCCGTAATTGGCTGAAGGCTATAGGCAAGACAGAGGTGATTTTTAAGTCAAGAGCATCGAATTTCATGGCAGATTCCTTGGCTAAGGAGTGCTCAAACAACTGTGGGGATTATGTGCACATAATGGATTCTTGACTGTTTTGTGTTCTTTTCTTTGCTCCTTTTCTGTGTTGGCTTGTGGCCCTGTTTCTGTTTCTGTCTTTGTGGGGCGTGTCCCTGTTTCTTTTCTTGCTTTTGTTGGCTGCTTGGGTTTGCTTGTTCTCTTTCTCCCTCTAATAAAATGACTATTGTTCAAAAAAAAAAAAGTTTATGAAATAATCAGCGGTTGTGAATCCTCACAGTGCCTACTTTTTAAGTCTATAAATATCTAAGCACACCACAACTTACTATCATATCAGTGCACTGCTTTCTGATTTCAATTATCTCCTTAATTAACCAGCTCTCCTCCTTCCTCAAGTCTCTTGCATTCCAAGCCAAAAATCAAGCTAGCGTCTTCATTCTATCTTGTAATTAAGAAATTTTTTGAAGTAATTCTTCCCTAATTTATTTTACAATGGCAGAAATCCGATCAATGTACAAACGTTTAATTCTTGTTGCAGTACTAGTTGCCTGCCATGCAATTCTTTCTGCTGAAGGAAGGCAAATAAAGTCCATCAACAAGAAAGAAACAGTGAATAAGAAGGGAGCGGGTTGGGCTAGAGGCAGTTTATGATTCTCGTATTTTCAACTCGTTCGTGGACAATCTGGCTAAGATGGGGTCTTTATCTTATGGTGATTTTTTGCATTGGATGTGATGGGTTGTTTTTGTTTTGTTGGTGCTATGGGGGGTTTTTATTGTCTCTGTTTTGTTTGCTTATTGCTCTTTCTTTGCTGTTGCTTTTTGGCTGGGGTTGTGTTTTTGTCGCTGTCTTTGTTTCTCTGTTTTTTGTTCTTGCTGTCATTCTTTTTCTTGGCTTTCCAGGTTTGTTCTTTGGGTTGCTTGTTGCGTTTTCTTCTTCCGGTTTTGTGGCCGATGAATAAATGGCTGTTGTTCAAAAAAAAAAAGAAGGGAAGCAGCAGCAGCAGCAGTATCAACTCAAAGAAAGAAATATTCTCACCACCCACCATGAGTTTTGGAGATTCAGAAGCAAGTTATAAAGACACTTTTCGGCCTACGACTCCAGGAAACAGCCCTTCTGTCGGCCATTCTTTTGCTCAAGACCAACAAAATGCTGAATCCAAATTAGTATTAGCTGATAATAGCCAGAAAGCGGGACATTTTATAACAGGAGATAAAGAATGATTTCCGACCTAGAGCTCCTGGACACAGTCCTGGTGTTGGAAATGCTTTTCGAAACAAAAATGCTGAACCAAATGCATAGGCATGCATGCATGTACATACATAATCATGGCATGTACCATTCATTTAGGCCTTTGAATCGATCCAACGGTTCGGCAGGTAACTAAGAATTTCTAATTTTTTTTAATTTCTTTTTTCGAATTTGGGTTCATAAGCACGGTATCAATACGTTTTCTTTTGGTGTATGGACAGGGCCGAATGTGCACACAATCCTGTACAGTTCTTTGCCATAATATCAATGCAAAGATCAGGGAGCGGATGGTTTGAGACCTTGTTAAATAGTCATAGTAATGTGAGCTCAAATGGGGAGATTTTTTCAGTCTTTGACCGTAGAAAAAATATTTCTTCAATTATAAACACTCTAGATAAAGTTTATAACTTGGATTGGTTCACCAGTGCTTCCAAGAATGAGTGCTCCGCTGCTGTTGGCTTAAAGTGGATGCTTAATCAGGTATGAAAATTTCTTCAAACTTGTGATAATTTTCGTTAGATAACTTCTCTTGTTGGTGGCTGTTAAAATACCTATTGTTGCCCAACATCGTTATCAAATGTGAAACCGTGCCAACCATCCTTCCACCTAACTATTTACCTAGCAGTTTTAGGGATAATCGTTTTTCATCATTGGTCCAAACAACAAAACATCTCCAAAGTCTTATTGATACTTGACATATTTACTAGTGATTGTTTGGTGAATGATGTGTCCTGTAATTTTAATATATAGTTATAACTTATAAACTAGTATGTAAGATAACATGAAGAATTGAAGATTGTCTGCTACTTTCCAAGACTTTCAATTTGAAAGAACTAACTTAAAATGTACTTCTCGATCATATAATCGTTGGATGTCTCTCAAGTTGGTCAACTATAACTCAACTCCAAGCCAAATTAGTATTGTGCGTATCACCGTTGTGGGAATACAGAGAAATCCATGGTTACCTTTTCTGTTGAAAAGTTGCTTTTACTGCTGTGTCTTTTGTTGTTTGACTATATATTACAAGTTTACCTAAAGGTTGAGGCAATTATGTTCCTATATTAAAGTAGATTTTTTTAATCCAACTTATTGTTAGGACTTTGTTACTTGTTTAGTCATTTGGCCCGAGCTTATGAATCTTTTGTAGAGGATCGTTTTTTCTTTTGATCTATACAAAGAATGAAGATTTGGTTGGGCCGTAAAAGATCTCTCATTTAGTTAACAGGTGTATAGATCCCTTATATGTACTTGTTCAGGTCATGAAAATGCAGATGTGTTGAGAAATCATGGTATATATACTACTTGAATATGGTTTTTCTATCTACGAGAACTTTTAACATGCCTGCTTGCTATCAGAGTGATGGTAGCTCATAATAGAACAATTCAAAAGAAGAATTCTATACTCTCTTTTCTGGGATCCATTGAATATGTTATGGCTACTGATGTGCAATTCGGCTTATGAATGTTGTGTCTTTATAGAAGTCTTAAGATTTTCAACGTGAGATGAGAATCACCTCATGGTGTATTTTGGATGTATGCAACATATTCGATAGACCAATGCTACATGATGTTGATATTTTCTTCTAATATAGCTTCCGTACGTATTATCCATACCATATCGAGACTTGTCAAATTGTGAAAAAGAAAAAAAAGGAAGAATTATATTTACTCTTAAGAACTACTTGATAGGTTATTCTGTCATCCTTCATAATAAGGTAACTTAAGGTTGTAGTTTGCTAGGACATTTTGGTTGTCTACTTTACCTTGAAATAATTGCACACATGAGCTCTGAGAAAATTTATAAAATTGTAATATGTTTTTATATGTATAGGTTATTCTTTTCTCAGTTCTAACGCAATCGGTTAACAATATTCTCATATCCAAAAGCCCATCTCTGTCATTTTTACGAGGAATCAATATTTATGTAAATACAGTATATATATATTTTTAAACTTCATCCTTATCATTTGTTTTGTGAGAGAATCAGCTGAATTACATGTCACTATGCTTTGTGCAGGGGTTGATGGAGTACCATGAAGAAATCGTAGAATACTTCAAACGTCGGGGTTTTTCTGCTATTTTTCTCTTCCGACGAAATCTATTGCGTCGGTTGGTTTCTGTGCTTGCAAATTCCTATGATCGCCATGCTAAGCTATTGAATGGAACCCACAAGGCTCATGTGCATTCACACACAGAGGTGGTCTCTCTTTCTTTCTCTCTCTTCACATGCGCACACACACACACTCATGCATCCACGCACACATGATCTTAAACCCTGTGCTGGTAACTTCTTGTAGGCTGAAACACTTTCAAGTTACAAGCCTGTGATCAACTCAACATCGTTGATATCTGATTTGAAGGAAGTGGAGGTGACAGCTAACAAAGCTTTAAAATACTTCAATAGTACCCGCCACATCATTCTGTACTATGAGGATCTTCTTATGAACCGTAAGGTGAGGATTATTACAAGTTTTTATGAAATCCCAGATATGCCTTAAATGATTAAATTAAAGTATGGTTTATAAAGCCATCCTCAATTTTTCAGAACGCATGAGTAGGTTGTACATTTTGCCAACATGTTTCTTCACTTCTCATCTTTAGTTGTCCCTTTTGAAGTGCTTTTCCTCTCTGTGAACTGATTTTGATAATATTCTAAAGTTGATTGCCTGTATTCATATGTATCCGCAAAATGGTAATTATTTCCAATGCTTGTCGCAGAAACTTAACGATGTTCTCGACTTTCTGAGGCTCCCACAATTGGAACCAAGAAGCCGTCAAGTTAAAATACACACGGGTTCATTGTCGGAACATATAAACAACTGGGATGATATCAACAGGACACTAAACGGGACAGTGTATGAAAGTTTTCTCCGTGACTATAAAAGATGACTCTGCTAACTTGTGTGCGGTGTGAATAGCGACTCCTAATTAGTTTTAGTTAGAGACAGAATACTCGTTTGCCCCGTTAAAATTTTGGCTGCCGCAGAGGGATGGATGACAGATGCCGGATGCAGGATGCTTCAATGCTTGTTTTTCTTTTCTTTCTCAACATCCCGTTGAGCCCCCATTTGTCTTTAATCTAGTTATTGATCATAGATACTCTTATGTAAATGTCCCAGTTAATCAAAGAATTTTCAATTGCAAATAGTGATTTTGTTTCATTTCCACCTTTTTTTCTCTGTTCTTTCTTATCAATGGCCCAGTTTTCTCTGTTTTATATGCAAACTATACAAGTGTAATAAAAGTGTAGGGAGTAATAATGCCTACGCTGTAAGCTGCTTCAATGGAGTAGTATTATTTATACCTATATAGGAATGCCCAATGTCGAAAAAAACTCGAAGCCTTGGGGACTCGCCTCGTTCCTCATACGAGGTGGGGTCAAACCAAAATAAATGGGGTTGGGTGGGTTTGTGAGCGAATCCAATGCCCCATTTCAAAAACAGGATGGGTAACATGGGTTTGAGATTTGTTGTTTATTATTTATTTATTAATAATATTAATATTTAATTAATAAAAATTAAAATATATTCTTTTGATTAAGAAAATTAACGTGATTTTTTTTTATCTAATTTAAATACAATTTTTATCCAATTTTTAAAAACTAATTATATATACAGTCTTTCTAATATCAGTTCGAATTGATATAAAATATATCAGTTCCTTGCATGTGGGCCATTGGATTTAAAAGATGGTTCGACAAGTACATGTAGTCAAATCAACGTATTTAAATCCAATGGCCTACATATAAGAAACTAATATATCTTTTATGAGTTTGAACTGATAATAGAAAAATTGTTATACATATATATATATTTATTGAAGACCAGGTTTTGGTCAGGAAATTTTCGGCGCGAGAGGAGGTGGTCCACATTTATCAGCTATTACATTATCAGAAGCCATACAATACGGTTAAATCAGCCCATTTTTCGATGATGAGGGGAAAATGTTACCAAACTTTGGCCCAAATATTGATGGTCACTTTGCAGGCTCGACAAGTACTGGGCCTGCTGGCCACTGATTTGGGCGACGAATTTGTGGTCAAAATCTATGTTTGGTCTCTTAATGATTTTAGTTATCATAAACAAATTAAATGACTTACTTTATGAAATTCTCCTTCTTCTTTTTTTCAGTGCGGATAAAAGCATGTTTACAAATCGGGAATTAAGTTTCCAATTTCAGGATTCTAGTGTTTACTAGTTTTTTAGGGAAATAAGTTACGTGGACGGTGGACCTCACTCTCAAATCAGTAATTAAGTTATAGATGGAAATAGATTTTGATTCCTCTCACTTACCCTAGAAATCAAGTTCCTTTTCCTGATTGAAAAATGTAATTCATATCTTTTTACTAAATAATCCTCATTTGTATATATAAATAAGTATTTCCACTTTATCATTATCTTATATATATGAGAATTCTCAAGAACAAACCAATTTTATGTTATTACATCCACACCATGTTGAATTGTAACAAATTTTATGAGATTTTTTACATGCATGATAAGAAAAATGAAATATATTTAATGAAAAATTTTCAAAATTTTTCAAGTTTGGGAACTAGTTTTTCTAAATTTTTTAAGTCAAAATACTTAACAAATGGAAAAACATAGGAAAAATGGAAATAAAAATAGTTATTGGATCCGAAAAATTTTCAAAAAATTTTCCCAACCAAATCTCATTGATCTTAATATCCATACAAAAAATCCCATCAAGATTACATCATGGTATAGATGAGTTTAGACATAATGTGGTTTGGACATAAGCCCATTAGATATATTTTTAAGTCTCTAAAAATTGAGAGGCCCACACGAAGCAGACTTTTATATATACATGACACGATCGATGCTATTGCATACACAGATGCTATAAATATACTAATTAAAGACTTTCGATATTGTGAGTTGTGCCAACCATACCATCTTCTCGTGCAGATTTAAAAAAAAAATTGGGACAAATGTACGTGCTTGAATTTGTTGGCCTTCTTTAAGTTCCATGTCTTCTATACTTTTCCAAAGGACAAAGCCATCACAAGTTGTCTGGCACTCTGGCTGCTAAAAGACGTACTCAAGAAGTTAACAATATATCGTGAATCGCTGCTGCAAACATAACAAAAATTTAATCACATTCACAAATCACAAAGTATATACTATAGCTACAATTCGTAGGGTTTCTGGTTGGAAAGCTGATCGAGCACATTCTCTTGTCTGACATAATATATATATATATATATATATATATATATATATATTTAGGATTCGAAAATTTAATAGCACTCTTTAAAGAGTGAGTTTTAAGATTATCATCAACTTAATGACTTAAGTTTTAATAGCACATAAAGTGTGGATTTGACAAAAATACTTTTAAAACACATTCACAAAAATAAGTCTTGCATTTTTTTTTTTTTTTTTTTGTGTTTCAGAGACTTATTTTGTAGTTTCCGAGACTTATTTAAAACTCACTCACAAAAATAAATCTTGCCTTTTTTTTTTTTTTGTTTTTTTTGTTTTTTTTTTGTTTTCGAGACTTATTAGGTATATTTGTAATTTCCGAAACTTTAGGCAAAAATGAAAATTTCCAATTTTTTTTTTTGTTCATCTTATTCATCGAGACCTCCAGTAGAGGTTGATTTCGACCTCAAACAAAGGTCAAATAGAGTTCAACCTCCAACCTCCAATGGAGGACCTCCATTGGTCCTTCATCAATGGAGGTTTTTGAAAAAAAAAAAAAAAAACCTAAAAATGGCACAAACATAATAAAAGAATAAGATTATGAGAGTATTTTAAACTTAACTTATTAAACTAGGGATACTCTCAAAATTCAACATAAAAAGGTGCTATTTCCCACCATGGCACCATTTCCACAATATATATATATATATATATATATATATATATATATATTACAATGAGCACCTTAGATGAAATTGCATGTAATAGAATGTTTTTGATGAGATTTTTTGTATGCATCCTAAAAAAAATTAAAATACACATTTGGGAAAACTTTGGATTTTTTTTTGGATTTGAGAACTATTTGTTCTTATATTTCTCTATTTTTAAATATTTTATCCTCGAAAAAGTCAGAAAAAATTAGTTCTTGTACCCGAAAATTTTTCAATTTTTTTCCACAAATGTTTTCAATGTTTCTATCATCCATACAAAAAATCACATCAAGATTCAATAAATTACATTAAATTTCATCAAAGATGCTTAAAGTATACACCTTCAAAAGTTCTCATCGAAATTTATATATATATATAATATTGTGTGTGAGTGAAGAAATAAAGTAGCTAGAGATCATCAAATAATAACAACAAAAGATTTAAGACAATAAACAATATGCTTTAAAAATAAGATCCAGATTCTCTGCTGTGTTGATATTTTTCCTGATCTAAAGTATTTGAGAATAAGACTTACATTTAAAAATAATGAAATTGAAATAAATAAATTATAGCAAATTTTTTTTTTGATAAAAAATAAATTACAGCAATTGATTACACATGTCAGCAAATCTATATAGGTCAGAACAAAGATCAGCTCTACAGAAGATCCAAATTCTTAAAAATATGTGTATAGTGGTGGTGGGGACTAGGAATATTACTGTATTATTAAATGAGTTGAGTTGAAGTTCCAACATTTTATTATAAACACCGAGTCTGGGAAATTGTAGGTACCTACAACATTATGTTAAAAATATGCATAGGATATTCTATCTCCCAGCTGTTAATTGCTTTAATAATCACAAATTTGAGCTAAATGGACGGTTCTAAAAATTACTTAATTAGTTCACTCCATCAGATTTATAATTATAGGTTTCCCTACAAGATCTCCACTGGATCTCAGTTTGTAGGTAGAAATTAAAATATAGGAAAAGAAAGATAGAAATGGCTCCATGGGACATGCAAACTGTTGATGATCACTGACGAGCGACGACCATTCCATCACCCTAGCTATTAGCTAAGCAATAAATTACATGTGAATTATTCACTAAAATATTTGGTATTTCTAATATAGTATCTTTAATACAAGGCCAATTAATATTTGTAAAATTTAGACTATAATTAATTAATTAATGCAATGAATTTTCTAATGACTATGTCAAGAAGAATATATTAACAATATATATGGATTAGTAGACAAGATGATCGAGGTTGAAAAAATGGTTTACTCCTCACACCTACACTAAGAGTTTGTGTGTTTGAATCTGTCCTCATGCCCTAAATCCTAAATTATTGTAATATATATGGATCCGCTATTAGTAAAAAAAAATTAAAAAAAATTACTAGTTTTGAAAAATGCTGCAAAAACCCTACAAGTAATTCGGTAGGTAAAATTTCTTGTTGAGTGCAATAAGTTTTCTTCAAAATGGAATGTCATTCAATCAAGATTTAGTCTAGGTTCATTCTAATAATGATATTATAAAAATTTAGCTAGCTGTCAGGTAGGTTAATTACAACTCTAGAGTCTCGAACTCCTTCGCGGATTGTTTAGCAAAGAGGGCTGTTGATGATCAGAGGGATTCTTTAGAGTGGAGCATTAGTTGAGGGGTCGCTCGTCTTGGCTGAGTTTTTGTTTGTGTTTTTCCTTTTCCCCTGTTTCTGCGGTTGGTCCTGTTTTGGGTTTTGCTGCTGGTTTTGGTGTTTGTTGTGCTTTGTCTTTGGTGTTTGTTGTGTTTGGCTGCGGGCAGCCTGGTGTTGTTTTCTTGGCTTTTTGCCTCCTATGAATAAATTATCTTTTCAAAAAAAAAAAAAAAAAAAAAAATAGTTCATACACAAAGTGCATGTGCGTGACCTCAAGAATCAAGATGCATATTTGTAATGTAAGCATGGCATATACCATTTATTAATTAAGTCACTATTTTTCATTAATTTGCAACATAAATAAATTAATTAATTAATTAAAGCCACTTTTTATACTAATAATTAATTATTATCACCTAAGAAATTCATATGGTTCCATAAGCTCTATAAACACCAAGGTGATTGAAGGGTTTGAAGCACACAAACTTGCTTAATTAGTGTATAATTAACCTTTCCTCTTTTGTATTCTTTTTCTTCAATAATTAGCAAGTGTTACTTCCTCAGTTTCTCTTATAGGGTCCTTTTCTTCTCAGTTAATTTTGAATCTTTAGATCTCTGTGTCATCTATACCCATGGCCCAAAACAACAAGTTGATCTTTTCTTGTCTTCTACTTGTGCTGATTTTTGGCCAAGAAATTGAATCTATCCAGGGAAGGAATTTGAAGCTAGGGAAAAAGAATGAATTCCCAAAGCTTCAAGCTTACAACAAAATCCTTGAAAAGGTAACAAGAAAGATTAATAATGCTAAGCAGAACAATAGCTTGCATGGTGAAGAGTTTCCAACAGTGAGAGTGACAGCAAATGCTAATTTGATATCTCCACCGGCAGCACCAAGTGTGGCAGTTGGTGAGTCCTTGCCACCTCCGCCGCCAAGACACGTGGATGACTTCAGGCCCACCGCTCCAGGTCACAGCCCTGGTGTTGGCCATTCCCTTGGAAACTAGGGCTACCAGTAGAGTTTGAAAAAAACAAATAAAATCCTATTTCGCATTTATAAAAATAAAATAAAATGAGATTAGGCTGCTATTGATCTATTCGCATTTTAACTATTTTCAGTTCATGTAATGGATATTGTAATTATGTTAATTAGGATGTTGTAATATTTGTAAAAACTATTTGTAATATTTCTGCATGCATTAATTCAATATAGTAAGTTTGCCTTCTCTACTATTGGCAATCTTTTTTTTTTTTCAGCTCTGCAATTCTTTTATTTGTCGACATGCAAATTTTTAATATCACACGTAATATAAGAGGAATTCTTGGATGTCAGATACTGATAATGGAGATGAATACCAACTCGATCTCAATTGTATACTGATGGAGAGAGTGCAAAAGAAAATGTAATCATTTAGATCGAGTAAGATCAGTTTCTTGTTAGGGTTTGGGAATATTGTTGTTAACATGCATTTTTCCATGGAAAACATGCAGTTTCTTTGTTTCTCAAAAAAAAAAAAAAAAAAAAAAAAAAACCATGCATTTTTCCATTACCCTATGACGCAGAACAGAAGTGAAGGGTTTACCAGCGTAATCCCTGAAGTAACAAAACTGGAATCCACCAGCAAAGGATGAATGTATGTAAACCAAAAATTGATAATATTATTGAATAATGGAAACTGATAACAAAAAGATCCTTAAATAGGTTTCAAGAAACCCTAAAATAAGCAAAAGACTAAAATATCCTCATACTAAACAAAAAACGGAAAACAAATAAAAACACTAAAATCTTCGGTTGCCCGACAACCTAACTTAAACAGCTCCGTTGAGGATGTAAATGACGTCAACCGGGGAACCTGGGTTGCCATGCTATAGAGCTCTGTGAAAACCCTTTCCGAAAACATATTATAATAAGAAATCTGACAACCGAGCTAAAAGTTATGCCCGGCCCATTTCTTTGGAGCACCTCTTTTGGACAATTTTCTGTCCAACTCTTCTTCAAAATCCAAAGCCAACTGTCCTACATCACCCTAATACATTTTGCATACTTCTTTAACTAAATACCGTATGTAGCAGTAGCTGGAAGTTATTTAATTAAATGTCCAGACGTTTTAAAAAAAAAAACAGCAGATTAATTTCTATTGATTTCATTTTTGCAATTATTTTTTACTAGTATTAATGTCGAGGCTATCTACTTAAATCTGTATAGTTTTTTTTGGAAATATTACATAAATCTGGATTTTTTGGGAGGCGGGTCTTAGGTTTTAACTTGTATTCCTAAGCGAACAAAACAAGACTCAACTGATGTGGAGCTTCCTGGAGACGTGGGATACGTTTGAAAGATAGAATGGTGTAGTTTGAGGGAGGATGAAGAACAGAAGGAACGAAGAACCGTCACGACCGCTGTCACAACCGCTCTGGCTTTGGCAGCGTTCTTCACTGGACAAGGACCGCTGTGGAAAGCGCTGTGGCTTTCACAGCGGTACTGGCAGCAGTCGTGGCTGGACAACGGTGGTAAGAACGGTCAGGAGCAGAATTGTTTCGTTGTGTTGGAAGCGGGGTGCACACCGTAACCAATACGGCGGAGACGATGTATTGTTGAGATCGGGAATGTTGCGCATAATAGGAAAATGTATTCTTCTAGAAGTTCTTGTGCTTATCGGAAAAGGATTTACTTCCTACAAGAAGACTCATCATAAAAGGAAATAGTATTTATGTGGAACAAGTAAGTCTTGTACGTTTAGGAGTAGGATTTCCTTTTATATTAAACTCCTTGTAACTAGTATAAATAGACCTTGTATTTAGGTTATTTTGTGTGGAGAAAAAGAACACTATGTAACATCAGAGAGTGTGAGTGAGATCCGGGGAGACCCAATGGGAATATTCAAGGAGGGATCCAAGGGAATATCGGTGGATATAGTTAGAGATCCGTGGGTGATATTTAGGGGAGACCTAGGGGATATTGTGGGGTTCTTTGTGAGGATCTTGTGAGTGGGGTTTAGGGTTAGGTGTGAGAGAGAATCCTGGAGTATACGGTTGTAACAATTTATCATATAGTGGAACTTTCTCTGTCGTCCTGACGGCCCGTGGTTTTTTACCCGTTTTGGGTTTTCCACGTATATCTTGTGTTGTGATTGTTTTTTTATTCTCTCTCATCTATTTTTCTGTTTATTGACGTTATTATTTGCTATGAGTTATGAGCGTATATTAGGCACGACGTTTCCGCGATCATCGGTAGTAGAGGATTATCCCCAACAGCGGGAGGATTTGAACCCACGATCTCGTGGCGTAAGTGTGAGGGGTATATAGTTTAGTTTTTTTTTTTTTTTTTTTTTTTTTTTTTTTTTTGAAAGGAATAAATCTGTATATATAGTTATTGAATAGCAAAAACCTGTTGAATTCTAAATTTCTAATCCAACTATTAAGAAAACAAAACTCTTAAAAGTGCAAAAATTGAAAGCACTTGGAATTTTTGGAGTAATTGATTAACAACCCAGCAGCTACACAGATCATACATAAATATAATATTATAATGTCAAAATCCATTAACTAATGCAGAAAAATAACAACGGCTGAAAGTGGGAAAAAAAAAAAACCCTAAGGATATATGGATTTGTTCTTGACTACCATTTATTGGCATGGTTAGAGAGCATGGAATTTTGAAAGAGATGAAGTGGCAGGTCTCGAATTTCAGATCAGCAAAACGACGAGATGAAGTGGCAGGTCTCGAGTTACTATTGACATTCAATTCAGACCTAAAATTTTTGTCACGTCAATAAATGAGATAGTACCATCATTTTAAAAAATTATACTTACCGAGTAGGATATTAATTGCTCGTGAAGTAACATCACACTAAGCAATTTATAAACTGTCAACAATTATTTCCATTACAGATTTTTATGAGTGGGATATATATAGTTTGATACAAGAACAAGAATATCGTCATTTTTTTTACTTCTTTGATCACGTGACCAAGGAATCTGTAATTATGTAAATAATTTGTTTCTTATAATACATTTGTAACTTTTCTGTAATTAATTTGTGCGTTTTTTTTCGTCCAATCACAGTGATTATATTTCAAAGTAATTGCCTTTCAACAATTAATAAAGTTAATTTTTTTCAAGAAAAAAATTAATGCAAGTAAATTTAACTTGTACTAACTAGAATGAATGTAGACAAAGACATGGAAAGATTATAATAATGAGGACAGTTGGGATTCGAAAGCAACATAGGAGATCCTTTTGTGTTCCAGCAGTAGTCATCACCATGACTCGAATTTCTTAACCACGTTCGCTCTCTGAATTGCTTCTAGTGATTAAAAATTGATTAATCACATCACTCGTGCACTACAGCCTAGCACTACAAAGAGAATCAAACTCTCTTTTCTTGATTAATTACTGAATTAAACACTAATTATATATTTAATGCTATTAAAAGAACTAGTGGGAGGAAACTGAGGGTGTTCCCCAACTCATGGAGCCAACCGTACTCTCTAGCTTTTTTGCAAAGATTCTTGAGATTGAATTCCATTTTAATTTAAAGATGGCAATTTGTGGCTCATCATTTGCTTGGTTTAACTTGTTCGATTCAAACAAATTTGCTAGTGATAAAGGAAAAGAGTGGTGTAGAGTAGGGAGTTCATGGGGTTGGTGGGCTATATATATAAATATATATATTTATATATATTTGGTGGTTTGACTTGACCGGTTGAGCACGACTGGTGGTTTGTTCTTATTTTTTAAATATTAAGTCATGCACGCTCTAGAAAGATTTGCTCCACTCAAGTAATTACTTATAAATTAAATATATAAACTCATTTAAAGAAGAAGAAAAAAAAAAAAAAAAATTAGCTACCAGAATTGATGGAAATATCTCATTTCATTATATGGCTTTCTAGAATTGCTGCGATTGGTGTCAGAAATGACCTGAATACTGAAGAGACCCAATTTTAGTCAATTAAACAAATATAATAAAATAATATGCAAATTTCGGGAAAAAGATATATGGGGGGTCAAAAAATGTTGCTATACTAGAAAGAAAGCACAAAATAAATAAATATATAATAAATCATTATTCATGACTAATGATATATAATCAGTCAAATTCCGGCTGTTATGTAAACCATTCGTTACTAATTAAGAAAAGGTTTTTTGGCCGCTAATTGTAATTCTCCACTCAGTATATTATTCATATTAAAAGATCGTCTTAATTAGTTTACAAAACAAACATTACAGCTTAGTGAGGGATTCAAGTAGTGAGGGATTCAAATCCCACATACATATTTTACAAGCACGTGTGAGCAGTTTTTTTGAGAGTAAATTTCCGGACCGTACATATATTGTTTGATCTCGGCAGGTCCTGACAGTTCTATTATAATAGTTCTTGTAATATTTCAAAAATACAAATTACTTTGACAATATGTCAGATTTGAGTTTCTACACCTTCTTCTTTTCAACTATGAGTTTGAATTCGACTGAGATCGAGGCTCGGCCAAGGCTCGACCACTTCAGTGAACTAACTTATTCTTCAACTTCCTTCGATCAAACTAAGAAACTACATAGGGTGGTTTCTGTTGTTCCATGAAAGTTGAAACAGTAGCAAGAATCTAATTAAGTTACGAACAACATGTTTCTGTTTTTTCTGTGTTTTTTCGGTGGCTTTGCTTGCCCTGCTTCGGGGTGTTGTGGCTTGCCTAGCTTGTCGCTCTCTGTTTTGCTTTGGTTTGTGGTGAATAAATTTACAGTTCCAAAAAAAAAGTTACGAACATAATTAATGGCCAATGCACTTGGAAAGATCTTGAAAATTTTGACAGGGAAATTGATCACTTCATTAAGTCGTAAGTTGACATTAAAAAAGTCATCAGGTAAATAATATTTTCATGGGACGGTGATGCACTAAGCTACCAGTACTGTAGCCATATTTGGCCAACACTAGGTGGTGGGTTGCTAATTACTTGCTATCTCTTTGTACGGGATTTTTATTTCATTTATTTTATTTTTTTTATAAAAATGCTGAAGGTATGGGAAATCTGGAGTATGCTGGTATTATCTTAGATATTCGGTGTTAGGGAATAAATCCTGCTTAGGGGATATGCACACAAACAAAAGAAAAAATAAGAGACACAAGATTTTACGTGGTTCAGCAAAAGCTTACATCCACGGAGCACACCCGCACTCAACTTCCACTATGAAATCAATAATTACAATAGTGAAGCAATATCTCTCTCAACTCTCACTGTTTTCTTTCTTCTCTACTTGCACACACACAATTTTACAATGAAATTATAAGAGTATTTATAGTACTCAAATTCACCAAAATCATCAATGAAGCCAACCTGCCATCAACCCAACAATAAATTTATGCAAGCTTTGTCAAAGGTTGGTTAGTTCCTAATTGATGGTGGCGGTGGGCGGTGCATTCATTGTGGTGCAAAATTTACAGGCTTCACACTACTTAACAATCTCCCACTTGAAGACTGAAACTCGAGTGGACTTCTTCCTCCTCCTTTGATGACTAGTGGATAGGTACGGTGCGCTCAACCTTCTCTGTCTTCAACCTTGAAGACCCACTGAAGTTGCGCACAGCTCCAGTTTCTCCGTAGTGACTGGTTTGGTTAACATATCAGCTGGATTCTTGCTCCCTGCGATCTTCACAAGCTTCAATACCCCATCCTCGATTAACGACCGAATGAAATGGTAACGCAGGTCTATGTGCTTGGTCCTAGAATGGAACGCCGAATTCTTTGCCAAGTGTATTGCACTCTGACTATCACTGTGCAACACATTCATCTCTTGCTCGAATCCTAACTCTGCTAATAACCCCTGTAACCATATGAGCTCCTTGCTAGCTTCAGTCACAGCCACATATTTCGCTTCAGTTGTAGATATTGTCACTATCTTCTGCAACTGAGAGACCCAACTAATAGCAGTACTCCCCAGTGTGAACACATATCCTGTGGTGCTCCTCCTATGATCCACCTCTCCAGCAAAATCAGAATCCACATAACCTTCCAGCTTGAGCTCATCTTTTCTGAAGGTCAGACACTTCTCTGTCGTACCCCGTAGGTACCTTAGGATCCACTTCACTGCTTCCCAGTGTTGCTTGCCTGGATTAGACATGTATCTACTCACAACTCCCACTGCATGGGAAATGTCTGGTCTCGTGCAAACCATGGCATACATCAGGCTTCCAATGGCTGAGGCATATGGTACTCTAGCCATGAAGTCCTTCTCTTCGTCTGTCTCTGGACACTGTTCCTTGGACAATTTAAAGTGACTAGCTAATGGTGTTCTGACCGGTTTTGCATCGCTCATGTTGAACCTCTGTAACACCTTATGAATGTACTCTGCTTGAGACAGCTGCAAAGTACCTCTCTGTTTGTCTCTGCTAATCCTCATTCCAAGTATTTGCTTTGCTGCACCCAAATCCTTCATTTCGAATTCACTCGACAATTGCTTCTTCAAATTGTTAATCTCTTCCAAATTTGCACCAGCTACTAACATGACATCAACATAAAGTAACAATATTATGAAACTCGATTTAACTTTCTTGAAGTAGCAGCAATGGTCAGCATTGCATCTGAAGTACCCGTTCCTTTGCATGAAACTACAGGCTCTTCGTCAATCTGCAAACCATCTCTTCATTGCCCTTTTCTACAAACCCCTCTGGTTGCTGCATGTATATCTCTTCCTCCAAATCTCCATGAAGAAATGCAGTTTTGACATCCAACTGCTCAAGATATAACCCATTTGCTGCGACAATGCTTAACACTAACCGTATCGTAGTTAGTTTAACAACAGGAGAAAAAATATCGGTGTAATCAATACCTTCCTTTTGCTGAAAGCCTTTGACCACCAGTCTCGCCTTGTATCTCTTAGAACCATCATGTTCCTCCTTGATTCGAAACACCCATTTGTTCTGAAGAGCTTTCTTACCTTCAGGCAACTTGGCTAACTCCCAAGTTTGATTGGATACAAGCGACTTCATTTCATCCTTCATTACAAGCTCCCATTTGCTCGCATCTTCACCCTGACATGCCTCATCATAGCATTCAGGTTCTCCGGCATCTGTAAGCAACAAGTAATGCAAGTACCTTTTATTTGGTACGTGTGGGCGAGTGGATCTTCGTGGTATACTCTGGGCCTGTGGGGATCTTCTCAAAGCATTCCCAATTTGTGGATTCAGAACTCTCTGACCGATCGGACTCTGTGGTGATAGAACTTCATTCTGTGGTATAGGTTTTTCAACCTGAGGCTGCACACCTTGCTCTTCAACTTCTTGATTACTACCTCGTTCCACAATTTCACCACCCGATACATCATCTGGCCCAAAATAGTCTGGTTCTTTCTTCTCAGACGTCTCTGTGTTTCTGTCCTTGTACATGACCTTCTCGTTGAAGACAACATCTCTACTTCTGATCATTTTGCGGTTTTGGTCATCCCAGAGTTTATATCCAAACTCGTCTTCGCCATAACCCACCAAGGTGCACTTCACTGATTTGGCGTCCAACTTGCTCCTTGCATGATCACTTACATGTACATAAGATACACATCCAAACACTTTTAAATGAGAAAGTTTTACCTCTTTCCCAGTCCAGATTTCTTCTGGTATAGCGAGGTCCAAAGGCTTTGATGGTCCTCTGTTGATCAAGTACGCTACTGTATTGACTGCTTCTGCCCAGAACTGCTTCTGCCCAGAACTGCTTTGGCAACCCTGACTGTAGGCCCATGCTTCTGGCTCTCTCAGTCAATGTCCTATTCATGCGTTCCGCTGTACCATTCTGTTGCGGTGTACCTGGTACCGTCCTTATGAGCTTTATCCCACTCTGGTAGCAAAACTTCTTGAACTCGTTGTCTTCGTACTTTCCACCATTGTCTGAACGCAGCTTCTTAATCTTCAAACCCGTCTCATTCTCAACCATAGCCATCCACTTCTTGAAAGCTTCAAACACATCAGACTTGTGTCGTAAGAAGTAAACCCATACCTTCCTGGAATGGTCGTCGATGAAAGTGACGAAATACTGTTTACCTCCGATCGATGAGACTGAAGCTGGACCCCATACGTCGGTGTGCACTAGTTCCAGCTTCTCCTTTGCTGGTGCTCTTCTGGTCTTCTTGAAGCTAACTCGCTTCTGCTTCCCAAGAATACAACTCTCACAGAAATCAATCTCAACGGACTTTAATCCTGGCAATTTACCTTTCGAATGCAGACACTTTAACCCTTGACTACTCATGTGCCTAAACCTCTGGTGCCACAAATTTGGATCCTCTCTACCTTCCGCCACTGCGGTCAAACCATACCCATCTGTAGTCGTGTAAAGAGTCCCATTCTTAGTTCCTCGGGCGATTGTCATTGCTCCTTTCGAGATCTTCCACTTATCTCCTGTGAAAGTCGTCACATAACCATCTGATGCTAACTGCCCAATAGAGATCAAATTCTTTCTTAAGTCCGGTATGTGTCTCACGTTGTCGAGTTTCCAAACTGAACCATTCAGCTGGATCTTCACATCTCCTTTCCCGATAATGTCGCATGCTTGATCGTCACCAAGATACACCTTACCGAAATTTTCGGAGACATAGTTCTCAAACAAATCCCTATGTGAGGTGGCATGGAATGACGCCCCTGAGTCCGGCACCCAAGATTCCGTCTTGCTTTCCAATGCACAAATAAGGCAATCGTCTGCCTCCTCTGAAACACAATTTGCACTGCTCTTGCCATCGTCCTTTTTTCCGGATCTACACTCACTAGAGTAATGACCCATCTTGCCACAATTCCAGCACTCGATGTCTTTCTTGCTTCGCTGCTGATTACCTGAATTGTTGCCCTGACAATTCCTGGACTTGGATCTTCCTCTTGACTTTGATCTACCCCGTTGATTTCTGTTCCGATTCCTGTTTCTGCTTTCTCTACCTTCCATGTTCAGTGCTGAAGATGATGCCCCTGATCCCTCTTCACGCATCCTGATTTCCTGGGTCATAATCATGTCTACGACCTGTTGGAAGGCTAACTTTTCTTTTCCGAACGAGTTGGCAATCGATTGACACGTCGTACTCCAACTCTCCGGCATCTGGCCTAGAATTATGCCTGCCAACACCTCATCATCAATACTATGGAAATCGAATTTAACCCATCTGTTACCTCGTTGAACACATTCAAGTGCTCCTTGAAGCTTTGATTTTCTAACATCTTCAGATTCACTAGCTTCTTTATCAGATGGACCTTCCTTGCTGCAGAAGGCTGCTCATATAAATTCGATAGGGCCTTCATGAGATCTGCCGCTGTCTCTTGACCCTTAATGTTGAAGGCGACTGATTTCGACAAACTAAGTCGAATTGCTCCCAGCGCTTTCCGATCCAAAACCATCCACTGCGTGTCAGTCATGTCTTTTGGTTTACGTGTGACCACCCATTCTTCATCAGACACGTTCTTCGGCTTTTCTACTATCGGCAAATACAAGTCCTTCTGGTACAGATAGTCCTCCATCTGCAAGAAGCTGAAATTCGTACCGTTGAATTTCTCTATCTTGTATGTATCCTTCTCGGACCCCATTGTGCCGACTCAAACTAAGAACGGCAAGCAATCTGAGCTGGTCAACGAAAAAGTCAAACCTGGACGGAATCCAGCCAAAATCTGTAACTTTCCGTTTCAATGTCAAAGGAACCGGATCTGGAAGATTTCACCACGCTGAGTCTGTTGGTGGTGTCGGTTTTCTCAGATTCACGACGGATCGGCGTAGATCTGACAATAACCGTTCGGTTCAAAAAACTTTGACGGCCGATTTGAGGATTTTCCGATGCTCGATTGACGACGGCCCAGAAGACAATCTTGAAGATTGTATCTTTCCACTTCTTTTGGTGGTGGTGGTGTCGCTCAACTCGCCGGCGGCAACTGGGCGGCGAAATGGCTCCTATTCAACCTTCGTCGGCCGTTTTGATCACTTTCCGGTGATCTTTTGACGACGGACCAGAAGGGAAACTTGTTGGTCGGATCTTTCTGATTCTAATGGTGTGGGAGGTGACAACTCACTCTCCGTGACCGGCGGCGACTTCTCCGGCGGCTACTGTTCCGGCGGCGCTCAGCTGCGTGGCTGCAGTTCTGGACTCCTGGAACCTTGTGCTACAGAATCCTCAACTCTGGATCCTATACACCCTAAGTCTTGAAACCAATGCTCTGATACCAGTTGTTAGGGAATAAATCCTGCTTAGGGGATATGCACACAAACAAAAGAAAAAAATAAGAGACACAAGATTTTACGTGGTTCAGCAAAAGCTTACATCCACGGAGCACACCCGCACTCAACTTCCACTATGAAATCAATAATTACAATAGTGAAGCAATATCTCTCTCAACTCTCACTGTTTTCTTTCTTCTCTACTTGCACACACACAATTTTACAATGAAATTATAAGAGTATTTATAGTACTCAAATTCACCAAAATCATCAATGAAGCCAACCTGCCATCAACCCAACAATAAATTTATGCAAGCTTTGTCAAAGGTTGGTTAGTTGCTAATTGATGGTGGTGGTGGGCGGTGCATTCATTGTGGTGCAAAATATCCAGGCTTCACACTACTTAACATTCGGAATTGTCTTCAAAATCATGGAAACATTTGTGTTAATTACAATTCTAGATATAGCAATTCCTATGCTGACAAGCTTGCGAAATTTGGTTCAGCGAGAAGTGGCGATAATATTGTTTGGGATTTTGATTGATTTGTCTGGTTGCTCTGTTTTGCTGTTTTTTGGCGTGTTTTCTGTGGTGCTGATTTTCTGGTTTGTTTTGGTCCCTTCTTGCTCTTGCCGTTGTTGTTTGGCTTGGGTTTGGTTTGTTTGTTGTCTTGTTTTCCAGCTTTTTCCGGCTTTGCCGATGAATAAATTTCGCTGTTCCAAAAAAAAAAAAAAAAGAACTTACTAAAAAAGTAAAAAAAAAAAAAAAGTTGATTAGTATTACCACTTAAGGAATCTCTATTAGAGTAATCAAGTAATCATGCAACCCATTAATTGAAAGTTCTCAAAGTCCATTAAAAATAAAAGTTCATAGGACAGATCCTAATTAAGGACAGATATGCTTCACTTGAGTTTGTCTATGGATAAAAAAAAAAAGCTGTGAAATTGCACACGAACCATCGAAATATAATACTATACATTTGCAAGTGGACATAGTACATAGAATCACTGTCTTTTTGGTGCATTTGATTGATTTCGGTGGTGGTGTAACCCAAATTGGTTAGCTAGCTAATTAATTTTTCGTTTTTCAAATTAACCTAAGTAGTACTCCTCTTAATTAGCTAGCTGCTTTCTTCACCGCTGTATGCAAATTAAACTATTTGATCAAATCGATTGCCGAACTTGAAGCATCAAATCTAGCTAGCAAGTACACATTTCAGCACATTGAAAGGTCAAGGTCTCAAGGATCAGAGATGCATGTCTTTTGAAAAACAAAAGCTTTAAGTTTAATCGTTTTCACTTTTTCAGTCTGACATGATTCACATTATTATTACATTAATATATATATATATATATAAAATAAATAAATAAATATATATATATATATATATATATATATTGAAAAGGCAATTTATTAATATATATTGGTAGAGATCTTTTGAAGATCTCATACAATATATGCAAAGATATTGAGAGCTAGCTAGGGTTCCTTTAATTTATATATATGTTAATCATAGTAGTAGCATATATATAAACCGTCCAATTTGATAACAATGCCGGTCCACATATATATATATTTAGTTTATGAAATAATTAGCGGTTGTGAATCCTAAAGTGCTTACTTTTTAAGTCTATAAATATCTAAGCACACCACATCTTACTATCATATCATTTGCACAGCTTTCTAACTTTCATCTCCTTAATTATCAGCTCTCTCCTTCCTCAAGTTTACTGCATTTCAAGCCTCTCCCTCATTCCATCTTGTAATTAAGAAATCTTTTGAAATAATTCTTCCCTAATTTCTCTTACGATGGCAGAAATCCGATCCATGTACAAATGTTTATTAATTCTTGTTGCACTAATTGCCTGCCGTTCAATTCTTTCTGCTGAAGGAAGGCAAATAAAGTCCATCAACAAGAAAGAAACAGCAAATAAGCAGGGAAGCAGCAACAGCAGCAGCATCAACTCAGAGAAAGAAATATTCCCACCACCCACCATGAGTTTTGGAGATTCGGAAGCAAAATCTGAAGACGATTTTCGGCCTACAACACCAGGAATCAGCCCTGGTGTTGGCCATTCTTTTGCTCAAGATCAACAAAATGTGGAATCCAAATTAGTAGCTGATAATAGCAAGAAGGCTGGACATTTCATGACAAGAGTTAAGGATGATTTCCGTCCTACTGCTCCTGGACGCAGTCCTGGAGTTGGACATGCTTTTCGAAACAAAAATGCAGAACCAAATGCATAGGCATGCATGCATATTCATATCATATGCACCAGTATTCATTTAGGCCTCTGAAGTCTGAATCGATATATCAACCGCTTATAATCAGTACGTAGTGTTTAATTGATCCCTGTTAATAGCTAGAAATGTATGATGTATCATATCCATGTAAAGGCTTGTTCCTTGTATTTACTTGTACGTGGGTTTGATAGTCCATGACTCCATGTGGACTCATCAGCCGCCACCTTCTATTATAATAAATTAATAAAACTCTTCTTATTAGTTTTTACCTCACAGCTTAAAATTAACTTTTGTTGTATCTAACGCTATTGACATGGTATCATATGACGTATTTGATTTAGTAGTTTCCTGGTCCGGTTCGAGGAAATAGGGGTTTTTGTCACTTTTTAAAGTTGGTGTTTCAAAACTATCACTACTTTAATAACTTAAGTTTTAAAGGCACTAAAGTGACTTTCAAAAATACCCTTACTTTACTCTAATTTTTTATTTACTTTTCAGTTTTTATTTTTATTTTGTTATTTTATTCTTTGATCATCTTCTTCATAGAGGTCTATTTAACAGACCTTCAATGGGGGTCGAAATTGACCTCCAATGGAGGTTGAAATCGTTCGACCTCCATTGAGGTCAAAATTGACCTTTAATGGAGGTCAAAATTGATCTCCATTGGAGGTCGATAAAGAAGAAGATGAAAAGAAAAAAAAAATGGAAAATTTTATTTTTTGGTAAATTTTATTTTTTTCCGAGACTTTTCATGTACTTTCTGAGGCTTTTCATATTTTTCCGAGACTTTTCGTGTATTTTTGGAGACTTTTCATATTTTTCCGAGACTTTTCAAGTATTTTCGAGACTTTTCATGTATTTCTGAGACTTTTCAGGTAATTTCTAAGACTTTTCAAGCAATTCTGAGACTTTTGGTAATTTCCAAGACTTTTTGGGCAAAAATGAAATTTTTTGAGACTTTTGGTAATTTCCGAGACTTTCTAGATACAAATACAATTTTTGAGACTTCTTTTTGGGAAAAAATGAAAAATCTCGGAAAATTTCATTTTTATCCAGAAAGTCTCGGAAATGACCTCCAATTTTTTTTTTTTTTCATCTTCTTAATCGACCTCTTTTGGAGGCTGATTTTGACCTTTATTGATGGAGGATTTTGAAAAAAAAAAAAAAAAAAACCAAAATGGTGAAGAAGGTTACTGTGGGGGACATTTTTGTCTGTTCACCATAATATGTGCCATTTAAACTCAAGTTATTAAAATTATGATAATCTTAAAACGCATCCTCAAAATGGTGCTATATAATTTTCGAACCCGATCGAGTTCTATATATGAACTTTCATTCTATTAATTAAATATATAATTTATGATCCACTGGAGGTCGGAAGACCCCGCACCTGATAACAGTGTGCTTTGTTGTGTTGGCGTTGTGCTTTTGTTTTGGCTGTGTTTTTTGTCTGCTTTCTGCGTCTTTGGCTAGGCTGCTGATGCCCTGTTGTTTGCGTTGTTTCTCTGCCCTTTGAGGCTCTTTATATATTGATGTTAAAAAAAAAAATGTATGATAATCTATTGGCATTACGGGGTAAGTCATCGATCACCCTACAAATTTGCTGCCATGTATGAGTGTGACATCGGTGTTTGATCGTGCCAAATATCAAATGCCACATGGCACTGTGAAGCCCTTAAACCCACCCGTAGGCTGCAACAAGTATAGATGCGAAGGCTTTGCGCTACTGATCGGACGATAATTGTATCTAATTAAGGTCCTCATTTCCTAGCTTTTGTGCTCGTTTTTTAGCGTATTTTTGTATATAATGTGTTTTGTGAGCCATGTGTAGGTACATGTTCCCTACATTTAGTGTTTGAGCTTAAAGTTAAGATTGGGAGGCCAAACCGAGCAAAACAATGAAGAATTGGAAACCATACAGAGTTGTCACGGTCTCGCCGTTGACCCAAACCGTGGCTTGATTCATGGTCAACCGCGGCAAGCAAAATCAAGTGTTCCGTGGTGGATCCGTTGTTGAGCTAGAACGCGACATTGAGACCGCGGCACTGGTCAACTCTGCTTTCCAAAGGTTAATGGGCTGACATTGCAAATGCCCATGCAGAACATAATATTTCGGGGCCCATATCTTCCTTCTCCTATTGAACTGGGTTTTCTACAATATATTTTCGGAAATCCCCGGAAGTCTACTTTCCAGTGGTTTTTACGGATGGTGATTCCGGGCTTTTTAGAGGGAGATATGGCCGTTTCCGTAATGGTGCGCGAGGCTAGAAACATGACCGCGGCAGAGAACATTGTGCAGAATATCCAATTTTCGGGGGGCATATCTCCCTCCTCAAATCGAACCACGTTGAGATCTATATATATTCTGAAAGCTCCAGAAGTCTACTTTCCAGAGGTTTTTACGCAATGCGATTCCGGGTTTTCTATAGGGAGATATGTGTATTTTCGTAACGGTACGCGAGAAGTTCACAGTCATGGTCGCCCCCGCCAACAGCCAATGTGGCAGCAACCTTTTTAGGCACCAGGGGGCAGTGAAGTTCGCCCCCAATGTGGTTGCCCCCGCCCATGGCCAACTTGGCAGCGACCTTCTGTTGTCAGCTCAGCGAAGGGTCAGATTTTAAGCCATTTTAGAAGGACATTTTGGTCCTTTCATGCCCAGATCGTGCCCTAACTTTCCCAACCTATTTATACACCATTTTGAGCCCTCTTTAAAAACAAACAAACCAGCCACCAAGAGAAAAAACAACACAGCAGCTGCACTTCATCTTCTTCACCAAATAAAGAGAGAGAGAGGCTTTCAAAGCTCCCATGGAGGTTCTCCTCCATGAGAAGCTCACCACCACCACTTTCCACATATCCTCCACCACATTTGGGAGTAGATTGCAAAGAGAAAGGAGAGGTCTTGAACCAATTTCGAGCTAGGATTCATGGAGAACTTGGAGAAGTCCACATCTTCAAGGGTTGTCTCTTTTAAACTCTTCTCTTTGTATTTCTTGTTTTCTCTTATGTGTAACCCCACTTGGGAATATTGTAGACCTATATTTGTGCTCATTCATGTGATGATTGTTCTTAAATCCATTTGGGTTTTGATTTGTTCTTGTTATTATTGCAAAATCTCTTGTCTTGATATGCATTTGTGTGGAGATTGGAAATTGATGTGTGTTCATGGATGATATTAGGAGTAGATTAACTTAATATGTAGGAGTAGTTGTAATCAAATATCCTATTTATGTGTGTATGTTGATGGAAGGTCGAAATGCCTTGTTTTGATGGGTTTGAGTGTATGTGGGTTATGATTGTACCTCCATGGATTGCCTTCCGGGTATAGTTCTTAGCTCTAAAAGAATAGATGAAACTTGTTTTATGTATGGCCGTGCTAGAATAGGTTTTGGCTACATGTTCATATGCTTAATGGTAGGGACTTGAGGCACAATTGCTCTAGTCATGACCTTTGGGGAGTGATTCGTGTCTCGAATCCCTTAGTTGAGATTACAAGCACAATTGCTCTAGCCATGACCTTTGGGGAGTAATTTGTGTTTGTGAATCTCTTAATTGAGAGAATAAGCCCATAACTTGAATCAGATGTCCTTAAGGCCTAACAACCACTATTTGTGCACTTATGTATGGTAAACCCATTGAACCTTGTATGACCACAATCCTACATCTCTCCAAGCCACCATTTTATTATTTGTCTCTTTAAACACCATTCTCACCCTTCCATATTCTATTGTTTTCATTTCCTTTATTTACATTTCCATTCACATTTCCACACACACCACACCGCAATATGCATACACCTCACACACACCATTCTCACCATATCCGCATTCTATTTACATGCTTCCAATAAACACTAAAACTCGATACGGTTGACGGATGTCACCTCCCTGTGGAACGATACCTTTACTTGTTGCTATACTAGTCTCTAGTCACTTGCACTAACAATGTGAACTTTAAATATAAATATTTTGACATGCAAAACGACACTTGTCAGCTACCTTAAGTATAATTAAGTAAATAAAGTATCGCCCTAGCTTGCTATTAGCTTAACTTTTGACATAATGGTAATTAAACATTTCATCTTACAATTAAAATTGGTAGTAAAGCGGGGTTGCTAGTTTGAGTCCCTTTGGTGTCGCTGGGTGAGAGATACTGTTGATCTACTAGGGTCATCTATTATCCTATGGACTCGCTATAATGTATATGTTTGACATCAATGCTTGCCTGTTCCAACCAATCGGTGCCATGTGGCGCTTCAAAAACCTTTTAGACCTACCCGTAACAAGAAAATCTTACATGCACCCATTGGACAGGTGCATTGCACCGGGTGCATGCAAGATTTTCTCTACCCGCAACACGCATGTATAGACATACAAGAGATCACTCTGCGCTGCAATGAATATAAATAAATTAAATAAGTACCGCCCTTATAACTTTAGCTTAAGCTTTTGTATATTGTTAAGCACTTGATCTAATAATATATAACATAATATGCATATATGCTTGGAGTAAATAAAAGTATATATGTACATGATATGTATATGAATATATATATATATATATATATATATATATAGATGACAGAAGTGGTCCATTTAATTAAGAACATGATATGTTAGTGATGGCAGGTTTGAGGTTAATTAACTAGATTAAATATTTAAGAGTTTATTCAAAAGCTTACTATATGGGGCAAAAGTGTTTTATTATAAGTAATCATAACGCATCAAAGTATCTTCAAAGTATAAAACTATGAACATTGCTCTCCCAGCTGGTCCCAGCCGGAAAGGTCAATTAAGCACCTTTTTATTTTATTTTTTATTTTTTATTTTTTATAAATAAAAAATATATTTAATAATTAAGATAGAGATGTAATTAAATTATTAGGGATCGAACATGCCAAAACGTACGCAATAGATATATTAACGCACATGAAAGCCAACTTCAACCACCAGTTCCTTTTTTTTCTTTTCTTAATTAATGTATAATTCACTTTTCTGGTCCAATCTTATACAATTCTATAAACTAATTTATCATGAAAAATTAAACAAAATAAAGTTGTCATAAAAGATTGGAAATAAAAAGATATATAGTTATTAATTATATAGTAAGAAGTAAGAACTCTTTAGTGTTGCTTTTGAAATAAACAAAAATAATATATTTTTTTCAAAGCAATAAGAGTTCAAGTTAGGGTTTTTTTTTTTTTTTTTTTCTCCCTTTCAAAATTGTTTGGTTGTAGACTAAAAGCGTTTTTTAAATAAGGGTGGTGCATATCAACTTAAACTTGTGATTTTAATTTTTTGTTCGACATTATTTAACAATTTATTTGATATTATTCAACTGTAGAGAATGAATACCAACTCATCAACCTGCAGCCTAGAATGAAGAGCAAATAGATGATTGAATGTTGCGGTCAAAAACTTTAAGTTGATGTATTCTGATGTTTAAATCAATTGATAAATTTATAATTATGAGTATATTTTGGAAGAGCCAGAAATAAAAAACAAAAAATTTTGGGTGGGCCAAAATGAGAAAAAAAAATTAAAATATAAAGTTGAAACTTTTTTGAGGATTGGCATCTATACTCTAATATGTATGAGATAGGCAGCTACAAAATGTTTAGGGATCCCCTGGAATCCAATACAATATAATGCAATACAATACAAGCTATCTCTAACGTAAGTCTAGATTCCTTTGTGCGAAGAGTTTATACATAAACAACTAATATTAAAAAAAAGATATGCAATCTCATTACCAACACTTAATTAAAAATTGAGGCAAAATTGGCCTTCTCAAGTTGATGCTTGCAGCCAAAATATAAAACTTTTCGAAAGGACAAGTACTCACAAGTGGCCGCTAAGATCTCAGGAAGTTAACAGTTCGTAAGGCTGTTACAAACATAAAACAAAAGTTATTGATTACATTCACAATCAGGGTTTCTAGGTGGAAAGCTGATCGAATCACCTTGTTTTGTCTGGCATGATATATATAGCTTAACGTAATGTGCGTGAGTCAGCGAGTGAAGAAATAAAGTAGAGATATAAAGCGCAACAAAAGATTTAAGACAATCAACGCATGCCTTAAAAATATATATGTGTGCATTGTGGGGACTAGCTAGGAGTCTAGGTTGCTTTAATTATCAAAACTTTGAACTAAATGGATGGTTACAAAAATAACTAGTTCGCTCCATCAGATTTATACGTTTCCTTACAAGATCTTCACTGGATCTTGATCAGTTTTTAGATAGAAATTAGTATATAGGAAAAGACATCACAGGATACAAGTGGCTGCATGGGACATGCAAAATGTTGATGATCGCACTAACCATCCTACAATCCTAGCTAAGCTATTTGATACGGAAATTACATGTGAATGGAGGCCAGAGTGAAAACTGAATATGTGAGACAGACAGAAAAAATAATCAATATTTTGAAAAATTAGTTTTGGAGAGTATTTTACTATTTTTAGAATGAAGTGCACTAACCATATCCTGGCTAGAGTGCTGCCCCTGTCGTAGGTGTTTGAGGCTGGTGGCTTTGGGGTGTTCTATCCCTTGTTTTGTAGTGTTGCTTAGTCTTCTGGCCTTTGAATAAAGTTTACCTTTCCAAAAAAAAAAAAAAAAATTACATGCGAGTGAACACAAGATGCATATATGCAAGCATGACATATATGATATACCATTAATTTAATTACGTATAAATATATATAACCTCTGATTTCATATAACTGGCGGTACAACTACTCGAATCTGCGATATTATTAGCTAATTAAATGAGAGTCATTACCATAAAATCAAATTGGACATGAGGTGGTTGTCGCCCACCATGTTTATTCATTAATTCACAATGGTTCCATAAGCTCTATAAATACCAAGGAGAGGGAGGGGTTGAAGCACACAACTTCTTCAATAAGCAAGTTCCTTCCTCAGTTTCTCTCATAGGGTCCTTTTCTTCACAGTTTTTGATTCTTTAATTAGATTTCTGTGTCTCTCTAGCTAGCCATGGCCAAAAACAAGTAGTTAATATTTTCTTGTCTTCTCCTTGTGCTGATTTTTGGCCAGGAAATCCAATCTATATCCAGGGAAGGCATTTGAAGTTTGGGAAAAATTATGAATTCCCAAAGCTTCAATCTCACAACAAAATAATCCTTGAAAAGGAAACAAGAAATATCAATAATGCTAAGCAGAACAATAACTTGCATGGTGAGGAATTTCCCACAGTGAGAGTGACAGCAAATGCTAATTTGATGTCTCCACCGGCAGCACCAAGTGTGGCAGTGGGTGATCAGTCTTTGCCACCTCCGCCGCCGCCAAGACACACAGATGACTTCAGGCCCACAGCTCCAGGCCATAACCCTGGTGTTGGCCATTCCGTTCAAAACTAGGGCTACTCTTAATTAGCTAGCTATGTTTCCTAAATTAAATTATTGTCTAGAGTTGAAAAAATAATTTAAAATCTTGTTTGGTTGTGTTGAAAAATTAGAGTAGGAACTCTATTCGCATTAAACCCTTTTCAATTATTGTAATGGAAATTGTAATTCTGTTTAGGATGTTAATTATCTATGTATTTCTACTTCATTCAATATTTTATGATTGCCGTTCCTTATTTAGTTTGCCTTCTTCACTGTTGGCAAACTTTGTTTTGTCAGTCTCAGACTATATATATTTTCCAGCCACTTTTCATCTCTCCGCAAATCTTTTATATATGATATATATATATATATATATATATTGAACAGTAGTAGATTCAATTAAAGGCACAAGGCCAAGAGAACAACAGAGAACCACAACAAATATATGCTAAATCCTGTACAGTTTTAGAGGTAATTATGACAAGGGGTTGTTTTTATCATAGGGAATGAAATTGCTAAACGTTATACAACATACAAATTTTTATCACACGTAATATATATAAGAGGAATTCATGGATATCAGACGAAACATCTCGATTGTATTACTAATGGAGAGAGTGCTAAAGATTAGTGTACTTTTTTTAGAGTGAGTTTCTTGTTAGGGTTTACTGTTTAGGAATATTGTTAACACACATTGTTAATGTAAAGGAAGTTAATTAAAGGTCCGGAGGTTTAAAAAGGCAGGAAATTAACTGCTGATTTCATTTTTTTTGCTAGTGTTAATGTTGGGTTATGCGGTCAAATTTGTAAAGGTATCGAACAACTAATATTTATCCGTCACAACTACTCTTAACAAAGTCATTTGACACTTCTCGTTCACTTATGTGATAAAGGTTCGAGTTTACCCATTAAATCATAAAGTGTGGGGGAGATTTCCTCTATAGTGAGAGTTGTATTATGGGTTGTGTTTGTAACGGTTGATCTTGTTAAATCCCGGTAGACCCCTACCTAATTAAAGTTAGTTTGTTTTACTATGTAGTGTGTCAAACCTAAGGTTTTTGTCATTTCAACAAAAGATAAATTGTAAGAGCATCCCCAATAGACCGGAAAACAACACCTCCTTGACTATATTTAGGGAGGCTAGACCGGAATTTGCTCTAATAGCCTTCCTATCTCACTCCCTAAATTATTTTCCGGCCAAAGCCTTCCTAAATCTAAGAAGAGAGGCTTCCTCCCTATTTTTTTTTTCATTCCTAAATTCAAATGAATGGTCAAGATGAGTCCACATCCTTCATATTCAATGGTCCAAATTTAATGTAAGGAAAATATAAGGAGCCATTTTTAGGAAGGTTTGTTGGAGTGTTAACTCCTTATATGACTGAGATTGCGTGCAGGAGAAGGTGGGGGATGGCCCTGAAAATTATGATCAACTATTTGGCTCTTGGCTTAAAGCTGACAGCCCAGTAAAGATTGGTCGATTTCGTCAGCGGGGGACTAGTAACCGATATGAGGAAGGTATAAATGCTACGGGAATTTTAGGTGCGGGTCCAATAGGCGTCACTGGTTCAGCAAGGACAAAAGTGGCGGTAGATAGGGTGGTTGCTAATTGTGTTTCGGACCTGGGAGTTGATAGCAGGGTTCCGATTTCTAGTACTAATAAAGGGAAGACTGTTGTTCAGGTGCGTAGGAATATTAGTAGTTCTTTAGTGAAGGAAGGCACAACCCATGCTAGCTCTGTGGAAGCGGATGGGAATTTGCAGTCAGGTCTTGCTGTGAGAGAGGTAGATGATGTGCATGACAAGGTAGTTGAGAGTAGGGCGTCAAAGAAGTGTGTTGCGCCGGTTGCTTCTGCTCAAGCGAATTCAATTCAAGTTGAGGAAACTATCCTTCACGGCAATGTTTCTTTTCCACCAGTGGATGCTATGCCGAGTGTTGAGAAATCTCCAGGAGGGTGTCCGATTGAGATAGAGGTGGACAAGGGGGGCTTGGATATTGTGGTTTCAAGTCAGGAGGGGACAGAGATGGTTGAGAATACGACTGGACCCAAAGTTGGGAAATGGAAGCGTTGGGCGAGGGATGGTGTCAAACCTGACTCTGATCCTCATGGTGGACCTAGCCTAGGGAAACGAAATTCGGGAATGCAGGATTCGGGGTTGGTTAAAAAACGGAAGGTGGTTTCGAAGGATGAGATTCTACCTACAGACATTGATGAATCATCGGCGGGTCGGTCTCTATCGGCCTGCCGGTCGCAATGATAACCCTTGTTTAGAATGCTCGAGGGTTGGGCAGTACCCGGGCATTCCAAATCTTGCTTAGGTTTAAGCAAGTGTATAAGCCTAATCTGATGTTCATTATGGAGACTAAAACTGATAATGTTAGGTTGGAAAGTGTTCGTGTCAAACTTGGGTTCTGTGGTAAACTTATTGTTAACAGTGATGGTAGGAAAGGTGGTTTGTGTTTATTTTGGGATGATAGTGTTGATGTTCGGTTGATATCCTATTCGTTCTCCCATATTGACGTTGAAGTTTTGATTCAGAGGGGAACCCCGTGGAGATTTACAGGTTTTTATGGTAATCCAGAGTCTGATCAGCGTCATCATGCTTGGACTCTTTTGCGGCGCCTTCATGGTATGTCTTGCCTTCCCTGGTTATGTACGGGTGATTTTAATGAAATTCTGGAGGAGTCGGAAAAATTGGGCGGTCTCCCAAGGGCTCGTAGTTTAATGGATAATTTTCGGGCCGCCCTTGATGATTGTGAGCTTCAAGACCTTGGTTTCTCTGGGCCTGAGTTTACTTGGTCTAATAAAAGGAACGGTTCGAATTTGGTTCAGGAGAGGTTGGATCGGTTTGTTTCTGATTTTAGTTGGGCAAACTTGTTTGCAAATGCGGAAGTTAGTAACCTTGAGTTTTGGAAGTCTGACCATCATCCAATTTTGCTGAATAATTCCCCTATCATGTCGCGGAGGAGTTTTCATGGTAGGGGTCCGAAAAAAACGAGTTCATTTCGAAGAATGTTGGGTGGAAAGTGAGTTTTGTGCTGATGGTATTCAGAGGATATGGGGGCTGCCATATTCTAGACTTGACATGTCGAGTTTGGCTTCTAAAATCAGGGCCTGTATGGGTCAGTTGCAGAATATTTATAGGCGAAATCGTGGTCAGCTTAGTGTTGATATGGTGAGACTGCAGAAGGAACTTCGTGAGGCTTCTAGTGGGGTGCAGCAAATTTCTTGGAAACATATATATGAGATTGAACAGAAGTTGGATATAATTATGAAGGTTGAGGAGGATTATTGGTGCCAACGGTCGCATGTGAACTGGTTGCAAAGTGGAGATAAGAATACTAAATATTTCCATGCTTAAGCATCTGCGAGAAGGTCGCGCAACATTATTAGAGGGCTGTATGATGAGACTGGGCTGTGGTGGGATTTGCAAGAGGACATGGCAATGGTGATTGAGCGGTATTTTCAAGATATTTTTAAAACTAGCCAGCCGTCGACCTCTGAGTTGGGGAAAGTTTTCGATTGTGTTCAGCCCTGTTTGCCGTTGGTGAAGAGTCATTTTCTTGATGCTCGGTTTACTCCGAAGGAGGTTAAGAGAGCGGTGTTTGATATGTCCCCTTCGAAGGCTCCGGGATTGGATGGCCTTCCCGCTCTCTTCTACCAAAAATTCTGGCCAACGGTGGGAGATAAAGTGATTGCAGCTTGTCTTGGGGTGTTGAATGATGGTGCTAATGTTGATATGGTGAATGAAACCCTTATTGTGTTGATTCCTAAAGTGAAACGAGCGGAACGGATGTCTGAGTTTTGCCCTATTAGTTTGTGCAACGTGATTTACAAGGTGGTTGCCAAGGCTCTTGCTAATCGGATGAGAGTGGTTTTGTCTGCTGTTATTTCAGATACTCAAAGCACCTTTATTCCAGGGCGGTTAATTTCAGACAATGCTATCCTAGGTTTCGAATGCATGCACGCTTTAAAGAGAAGGAAAAAAGGTAAAAAGGGAGCGATGGCTATTAAACTGGATATGTCGAAAGCCTATGATCGTGTGGAGTGGGATTTTGTTGCGGGTATGCTTGTTAAATTAGGGTTTTCCAGTGCTTGGATTGACAAAATTATGCGGTGTGTTAAGTCCGTTTCCTTTTCGTTTCTCTTAAATGGAGAGGTGCGCGGGTATATTAAACTGTCGCGTGGTCTTCGTCAAGGGGATCCCTTATCCCCGTATTTGTTTCTCATTTGCGCGAAAGGTTTATCTCGTCTGATTTTTTCGGCTGAAAAGACCAGGGAGTTGGCTGGGTTTAGGTGTAGTAGAGGGGGTCCGAAAATTACCTATTTATTTTTTGCTGATGATAGTATGCTTTTCTCAAGAGCTTCTGAGAAGGATTGTTTGACGATTAAGAAGATCCTGGATTCTTATGCTTGTGCTTCTGGTCAGGTTGTTAATTTTCAAAAGTCGGCTTTGTGTGTTAGTAGTAGAGTTAGTGGTTCTCGGGCTGCCTCTCTAGCTGGTATCCTTGGTGTTCGTCTGGTGGACTGTCATGAGCGATATCTGGGTCTCCCCAGTTTTGCAGGAAAAAATAAAAAAGAGCTCTTTGCTAGTATCCGGAATCGGGTGTGGGAAAAGGTGAAAGGGTGGCAAAGTAAATTTTTCTCGGCAGGGGGGAAAGATGTCCTTCTCAAAGCTGTGATTCAATCCATCCTAACTTATGCTATGTCTCTTTTCAGGATTCCCACGTCTCTCATTAATGATTTGCATAGTCTTAGCGCTAGATTTTAGTGGGGTTCCAATGAGGAGCGTCAGAAGATTCATTGGGGCCGCTGGTCTCAGTTGTGTAGAAGTAAACAGGATGGTGGATTGGGATTTCGTGATCTCAAGATTTTTAATCAGGCCCTCCTTGCGAAACAAGTTTGGAGGCTTCATCACAATCCGGATACTTTGGCTGCAAGGGTGCTCAAGCATTGCTATTTTTCCGATACAACTGTCCTCCTTGCAGATTGTGGTTCTTCTAGTTCGTTTGTCTGGAAGAGCTTTATTTGGGGAAGGGATCTGCTGGAGAAGGGGAACCGGTGGCGTGTTGGATCAGGTGAGTCCATCAGTGTTTACCATGATAGATGGATACCTCGTCCTGCGTCCTTCAAGCTGATTTCCCCGACTGTTCTTCCTAATGATGCTTTGGTGAGTGATTTGAAAACGGCGTCGGGCCGATGGAATGAACCTCTGATTCATGCCTCTTTTTTAGCAAATGACGCTGATTATATTCTGAGCATTCCTTGTTCTTTGACTGTTAGAAGAGACTCCTTAATTTGGCATTTTGAGAAGTCAAGCTCTTTCTCTGTGAAGAGTGCTTATCATGTGGGCTTCTCATTAATGGATAGCTCGTTGACCTCTGGTTTAGGTCTGGGGATGACTGAATCCTGGTGGAAGTTCTTGTGGCGAATGAAATTACCCTCAAAGATTAAGGTGTTCATTTGGAAGGTTTGCAAAGAGTGGCTGCCGATGCGTGCTAATCTGGTGAAACGCAAGATGAATTTAGAGAGGTGGTGTCCCTTTTGTTTTTCCAAGGCTGAGACTGTTATTCATGGCTTGTGGAAATGCCCTGCTCTAAAGAGGTTGAGAGAGGCTTTTCTGAATTTTAGTAGGCTGGCTGTTTCGGAAGAAATGCAGTTCTTGGATTTTATTATTTCGTGTAAGAATTCTGGTTCGGTGGCTGATTTGGAGCTCCTTTGTGTGGTGTTATGGCACATTTGGTTTTATCGCAATTCTTCTATTCATAATTCTGGTGCTGTGGTTGTGGGGGATATTTTTTCCTGGGCTGAGAGGTTTATTGCTGATTTCAGGGAGGCCAATTTGTCTGTGGTTGTTCCAGTTGGCAGGGTTGTGATTGTGCCTTCTTGGAGACCTCCTGATTTGGGTTTCTTTAAGGTTAATACTGATGCGGCTATTGATGTGAAGAAGAATAGGTCTGGGTCGGGGGCTGTTATCCGTGATTGGAAAGGGCAAGTCGTTGCTTCATGCACTCATTCGTACGCGGTTAGTATGTCTCCTCAGATGGCCAAAGCCTTGGCAATCCTTCATGGTTTTCGGTTTGCTTTGGAGGCGGGTCTTTGGCCCTGTGTGGTGGAGTCTGATGCGCTGGAGGTAGTTGCTATGGTCAATTCTAGTGTGGCTCCTTTGGCTGATGTTGGCCTGATTATTACTGATGTTTTAGATTTACTTCGTGGCTCCCCGAGCTGCAATGTGGTTTTTGTTTCTAGGAGAGCTAATATGGCGGCTCATTGCCTCGCCAAGCTTAGTCTAAGTTGTTTTTCTGATAACTTTTGGATGGAGGAGGTCCCATCTTGTGTGGCTCCGATTGTGTTGGGAGAAGTCCCAACGCCTCTGTAATCCTTTTGTTGGTTTTATTGAATTTGCTTTTCAAAAAAAAAAAAAAAAAAAAACTCCTTATATGACTTCTTATTTGTAAAAAGTACAACTAACTTCCTAAATATAAGGAAAATGTAGGGAGCCTTGTTAGGAATGCTCTAATTAAAGTCAGTATTACCGTTGTCATATCATCAATATGAACAAGTGGAATAGCGTGATTCAAGTACTAGAACAAGAATATTCTCGTCTTTTTACTTCTTTGATCGTGTAACAAAAGAGTAATCTGTTATATCAATGTCATGATTCATGATCATATATATATGATTATCTAATAGAATAAATCATGTAAATTACTGTGTCTTATACATTTATGTGTAATTACGGCTACACAATGTAGCCTCTGTCACCGGTGTTTGTGGCTGGTGGTTTTGGGCTGTCGCCTTCTGTGTTTCTTGTTCTCTTTTCGGGCTTCTTTGGCCGTTGAATAAAGTTCGCCTTTAAAAAAAAAAGTATTTTTCTTGTAACAACAGTACTTAATCTATTTTAATGCAACTCTTTAATAACTAGAATGAATGTAGACAAAGACAGGGAAAGATTATAATAATAAGAACAGTTGGGATTCGAAAGCAACAAAATAAGATCCTTTTTGTATTTACAGCAGTCACCGTCGTTCGCTCGTGCACTAGCAGCACTACAGCCTAGCACAACAAAAATAATCAAAATCTATTTTCTTGATTAATTACTCAATTAAATACTAATTATTTAATGTTAAAAAGAATTAGTGGGAGGAAACTGAGGGTGTTCCCCGACTCATGGAGCCAACCATACTCCAACCTTTTAGCAGATTAGAATCTTGAGATTGATCGATCGAATTCCATTTTAATTTTTTATATATTTAAAGATGGCACTTTGTGGCTCATCATTTGTTTGGTTTGACTTGTTCGATCCAAACAAAATTTGCAAAGTGACAATGGAAAAGAGTGGTGTAGAGTAGACCGTAGAGTTTATGGGGGTTGGTGGGCTATATATATCTAGAGTAATGCTAGAGGACCCAAAAATCCAACCCAAATTTTGGACCCAAACACATGTGGCACACATCAAACACAACATGGCCCCACTTCACTCTTTCCAATACCCCATGTGATGTGTGCCACATGGTTTGGGTCTAAAATTTGGGTTGAATTTTTGGGTCCTCTAGCATTACTCATATATCTATGGTGGTTTGACTTTTTTATTTTGAAATGCGACCTTTTTGACTCCTGTATTTTTTTTTTTTTTTTTTTTTTTTTTTTTTTTTGATGGAAAGGCACCTGAAAATCTGGAAAACCAGATCCAGGGCAAGGTTACAAACCATAACTGGGACTCCACAAATAAAGCCACTTGAGCACAAGCCCAGAACAGAGTCCCACAACGGGAGAAAAACGCCCACACAGAGGTGGGATTACAACCAAAATAGTAAATAACAAACGGGAAACATAAAAAACGAGCTGAAACCGATCCGGAGGAGAGACTAGGCCGTCGGAGAAGACCCACCAGGACGCCGCCGACCAAGCAGAGACGTCGGAGATGCCTGATCGAAACCCCAAACCACCATACCGAACAAACCTCCACCAGTTCCGAAGCCCGTCGCCGCAAAGCAGAAAACCGACTAAGCCAAACACCAAGATCAGTGAAGGAGGACGCCGAAGTTGCCGGTGGTGTCCCGACGGAGAGGACGGGGTCAGACGAGCTTGAAGACCACCGATCGAGACTGCTCACGCCGAATCACACCAGATCTGGCCAGATCCAAAAGGATCGGCCGATCTAACAGCTGCCGTCGTCGCCTGGACAAAACGTCCCGCCCGGTGGCGCGAGAGAGACTTCCAATCGACTGACAGGGCCGTCGTAGCAGCCGCCGGTGTCCCCCTTCTGATCGGGAAAGCCTAGCATGGGTAAGGAGAAGATCGCCCTCCGGGACGACATCGCCGCCGGCTCCCGCAGCCACAGCGAGAAACCGGCAACGGAAAAACGAAGTCGGTTAGGGTTTTGAGTTGGGAGAAAAGAAGAGAGATAAAGCAGGTGTTTGACTGTTAATACATCTTTAAAATCTTCTACAACTCAATTTAACTTGGAAGTCTGATAAGTTTCCTTTTTGACTCCTGTATTGCTGTTTAGTTCTTATTTTTTAAAATATTAATGAGCTAAGTGTTTGATTAAATTAACAGCTAAGCTGTAGAGCCGTAGAGGAGAGAAACTCCATTGCATCTCCCATCCATCTCTATATTTATGTCTTCAAGACATTTTAGAGTATGGGTTGCTCCTACCATACTCTAAATTTATGTCTCCAAGAAAATTTTTTAGAGACTAGAGTTTGATTCTCTAAATTTAGAGAACCAAATCTCATCCTCTAAATTCGTATTTCAATATTTTTTTTATTTCATTTATATCATTTTACCTTTTTCATTAAATTCAATTAATGTATAATAAATTTTAATTTATACATTTTATTAACATAAAAATTATATCATTAAAAATGTCCCATCTAGATCTTTAAAATGAGTCCAGTATTGAATATAATTTTTTATTTGCCATACTTAATCATTTGTTATTCATTTTATTATTTTGTTAAATTTTTTCTAAAAAAATTTCTTTTATATTCTAAAAAAAATATCTTATTACATATTAATAATTATAAGTTAGTAATAAAAAAAATCCGAAACATAGTATTAAAATAAAAAATATTAATATTAAAAATTACAATAACATAAAAATATTAAAATAAGGATAGAAAAAAAAAAAAAAACAAAACTTAAATAACCATAGCATAACATATGATAATATCAAGATACATTAATATTTTGGAAGGCCATCCAAATGACTTTCATATCCACCCAAAAATGATCCACCTTGTATTTGGGAATTGTGAGTGTTTTTTTTCTAAAACTTCCATCCTTTTTCCTTTGAAAAAATTCATGTTCGTTGGGATTTTTAAAAAAGTAGATTAAAAAAAGTTGATTGAAAAAGTTAGAAAAGAAATAAATAGGTTAGGAAAATTAGTTGATAAATATTAGAAAAGAAATAAGTAGGTTGAGAAAATTAGTTGAAAAATGTTTTAAAACCTAAAAATTAGTTATTATAAATTCATGTACTAATAAAACATTATATTTTAAAAAAAAAGTTAAAAAAATAATTACAAATGTTATTATAAATAATATTTGTTAAAATTTAGTTGAACAATAATTTATTAAAGAAAGTAAAAAATAATAATGAAAATATAAGTTATTTGAAAATATAAATAGAAATAGGCATAGAGATAGAGATGAGGATAGAGAGTGTGGTGGGAGTAAAAAAAATTTAGAGATAGAATTTGGGAGGAATATTCCCTTTTGGATCTCTATTTTAGGGATAGAGAGAGAGAGAGATGGGTGGGATTCAAAGATTTAATCACAAGTAATTTACTGAATTTATTGACATTTCTAGAACACCTTCTCGAGCAGGTAATTAAGCTCATGAGGTTTGGAATTACAGGACTGCTGCTGCACAAACATATTACTTGCTCTTCACAGTGTGATTATGAGTGCATTAATTTTTGGATTCAAATCATCTGTAAAAAAATGGTGTCCCAATTTGTGTCTAACCAATCAAATTGGGCCATGTGTACACGTTTTTTTAAAAAAAATAATTAAATGTAAATGATTGTGTATACATAGCTCAATTTGGTTGGTTAGATACAAATTATGACACCATTTTTGACAGGTGATTTGAATCCATTAAAAAATAGTATCCCAATTTGTTTCTAACCAACCTAATTAGACCATGTCAACCGCTATCATGTACATTTAAATTATTATTTTCTTAAAGTGTTTACACATAGCCTAATTTAGTTTGTTGGATACAAATTGGGACACCATTTTTAACAAGTGATTTGAATCCTTAATTTTTTGTTCACAACATCATCATTAGAAGGCAAGCACGCTGTTGAATGACTCTTGGTTGCATATCACTCTGACTCTTTGAGTGGAACAGACATACAAATTAATAACCTAATTTTCAACTATAGAAATTATTCAATTAACAATCAGGATGATTTTTTTTTGTTGAAGTACTACGTAGATCCGGGTTTTTTGGGAGAGGTGAAAGGCTCGAACCCACAACCTCATAATATAGATATGAAGGATTTACCATCGGATAACCATCAACTCGTCACAATCACGGTGATTTGACAATGGTCACAATGCCATCATTGGAAAATCTGTTATTAAAAATTAAAATCCCACTGAAACGGAACCGGCCGGTCCACGTGATTAAATTAAGAAAAAGCACTTTATGTGGTCTGATCACAGAGCTTAATTTTGAATTTCATTGTATTATCATTGTATGTCCAATATTTTTTCTATATACTTCCTTTTTCTAATTATCAATTAGAGGTTTATATTTTCCGTTTCCTTTTTGACACAGTTGCCCAAACAAGAGGTAATTTGAATTCGACTTCAATCGATTCGAGGCTCGAGTACTAATTTATTTTTCAATGTTCTTCGATCAAACTTCACAAAGGTACGATGTTTCAGTTGGCATTTGCTCTTGGAAAATGTATTATAAAGGCTAATGCACTTGGAAAAAGTTTAGAAAATTTGATAGAATTGACTTCACTAAAAGTCAGAAGGTTGACATTAAAAAAGTCTTAATATAATAGTTAGAGAAAATTTTCGTGGTGCACTAAGCTACCAGTAGCCATGAACCACCTTAATTAGTGCATGAATTGTCGGTCACAATTAGTCTCTAGATGGTGATGAATACTTCGTTTGGCCAACACAAGGTGGTGGGCGGGTTGCTAATAATTAAATTACTATCACAATTAGTACTTGAAAGTTTTAGAAGACCATTAAAAATAAAATAAAAAAATAAGTTCATAGGACAGTTGTGTTTCACTTGAGTTTGTCGATAAAAAAAAAGTTGTGAACTTGCTTATGAACCATCCAGATATAATACTAAACCTTTGCAAGTGGATGATAGTACATAGATGTCTCTTTGGTGCATTAATTTGATTTCGGTGGTGGGGGAGGCCGGCCAAATTAATTTTTCGTTATTCTAAGCTAAGTACTCACTCCTCTTAGCTCTCTCTTAACCGCTATGTGCAAAAAAAAAAGTATTTGATTAAAAACAAAAGCTTTATGTTAGTCGTTTTTGCCTTTTCAGTCTGACATTATTATTCAGTTAAGACACGATTACTAATCGGGAATCCTAACAATGAATATAAAACTTAATTCTTGATTTGTACATGTTTACTAAATAGTGTTGAGAATCAAATTACATGGACCCTATGCATAAATTAGGAATTAAGTCTATACTTGGAAAAATAATTTATTTCCCTCCTCTCACTCGAGGAAGTTCAATTTTCTGATTCTCATTCTAATAGAATAGGATTCTTTTTATTTTTATTCATGATTAATAAACGCACCTCTAAAATAATTTTCAAATCAAGATGATCTAACTCTTCTGCTTAAAATAGTTATATACAAATCAAGTCGAATATATTACAAATTTTTTAAAACTTCTCTTGAGATATCCGATTTATTTCTACAAAGGGACCATTGATGAAATAATATAGCATTACAACCCAAGAGATGTCATGATGAAATTTATTCTTACTGTATGATTATTAATAAAAGTACATACACAATAGAATATGGGGTTGCAAAAATGGAAGAGATCTTCAAAAGATCTCATATAATATAGGCAAAAATATTGAGATGGTTCTTTTATATGTTTTTTTTTTTTTTTTGAAAGAAGGCTAAATGTTATACGTAGCATATAAACCGTCCAATTTGATGTTAATGACTGTCCACATATTTTGTTTATGAAATAATTAGCGGTTGTGAATCCTCACAGACTCACAGTGCCTACTTTTTAAGTCTATAAATATCTAAGCACACCACAACTAACTATCATATCAGTGCACTGCTTTCTAATTTCAATTATCTCCTTAATTAACCAGCTCTCCTCCTTCCTCAAGTCTCTTGCATTCCAAGCCAAAAATCAAGCTAGCCTCTTCATCTATCTAGTAATTCTTCCCTAATTTCTTTTACAATGGCAGAAATCCGATCAATGTACAAACGTTTAATTCTTGTAGCAGTACTAGTTGCCTGCCATGCAGTTCTTTCTGCTGAAGGAAGGCAAATAAAGTCCATCAACAAGAAAGAAACAGCGAATAAGCAGGGAAGCAGCAGCAGCATCAACTCAAAGAGAGAAATATTCTCACCACCCACCATGAGTTTTGGAGATTCGGAAGCAAGTTATAAAGACGCTTTTCGGCCTACGACTCCAGGAAACAGCCCTTCTGTCGGCCATTCTTTTTCTCAAGACCAACAAAATGCTGAATCCAAATTAGTATTAGCTGATAATAGCCAGAAAGCGGGACATTTTATAACAGGAGATAAGAATGATTTCCGACCTAGTGCTCCTGGACACAGTCCTGGTGTTGGACATGCTTTTCGAAACAAAAAGGCTGAACCAAATGCATAGGCATGCATGCATGCATGTACATACATAATCATGTCATGTACCATTCATTTACGTCTTTGAATCGATCCAACGGTTCAGTATCATTACATTCCTAGTACTTAATATACGTATAATGTACGTATGAACTATAATTTAACGTTATGCATTATGTATGTACATTACTTATCATATCTATGTAAAGGATTGTTTTCCTTGTATTAGTTGAAATAAATGTTAGATAGTCCACGTGGACTCATCAGCAGCCGCCTTATATTATGTGAAATAAAAGTTTTCTTATTATTCTACAAGTTTCTCTAAAATATAAATAAGTACTAAAGACCTATATATATATATTGGGAATTCAAAAGGAAAGATGTGTATAGAAAAATATAACTAATGTATATGTGTACATTTGCAAGTTCAATATGCTTATGTGATCATTAAAAAAAAAAAAACATAATCCTGTATTTGATAAAAAAATTTAAAAAGCAACTGCAGAAAACAGGGCACACAACCAAAGTTCGTTAAAAACAGAGCAAAAGCAAAAGGAAACAGAGCAACTGCAGAAACATTCAACTATATATATTCATTTGTTTTTCATTATTTTTAATCTGACTAGAAGCCCTTTAAAAATTATATATACCAAGTTACAAGTACTTGAAGTAGTTCTAGGGTATTTTGTTTTGAAATATCACGAAGACATCAAGAGCTAAATTCAGTTTTCCAGAATTCTCCATTAAAGCTTCTCTGAAAAGCTTGAGTTTTCATTTAGGCATTTCTTCAAACAGTTTCGTTTTCTTATCAAACACCTTGTTCCTCACTCTTTTCACAAGTGACCATTAATAAACAAATAAAATAAGATTTTAGGTGAGGCCAAACCACTGTACTACTAGTAATTAATAATTAATGTCTTAATGAAAAGTTCAAAAGAAAAAGAAAAAGAAAAAGACAAATTAACAGCCAAAGCCTATATATATTACCGATAAACTAACTTGGTTGTCATGATATACTTTAATATGTATGCATAGACACACAAATTCCCGGCATAGGATCCTTCAGATTCCAATACAATATAATACAATACAACAACAATTTAGCTAGCTTGCTCGATCTAGATTGCTCGACCTCTGAGCAAATAGTTTATACATACAATATCAATATTGTGTCCTAACTTTTATTGTTTTAATTAGCCCTATGCTACGACTTGCAAGTTGAAACTAAGAGAACTATATATAAAATGGGTAATTACTTTGGTGGCCATCGACTTATGCCACCACTATCAAAATGGCCACCATATGGGAAATTGGTTTAGAAATGGTCATTTTTGGCAAACAATGTTACACTAATGGCCATTCCATTATAACACCGTTAACTTTTTCTAAGAATGTTACACTAATGGCCATTAATTTGTTCACTTGGTATCAAAATGACTATTATAATCATTTTTCTCTAAAATTACTCTAGTGGCCATCTATTTGGTCAATTGGTATCAAAATGACCATTATAATTGTTCCACTTTTTCTAGAATATGTGTATTGACCATCCATTTGGTTAATTGGTATCAAAACAATCATTATATATACAACTATATTCTATTAGAAAAATAGAGTAAGCAATCATTAAAAATAAATTTTCATTCAATAGAGAAAATGAAATTGTTGTTCACATGATGTGTATCCTTCTGCTGCAGAGATACATTGTGTTAAATTTCAACTTAAAAGCTCTCTGTTTATAGAGTTTGAAAAGTAATATGTTGTTATAGAATCAATTTCAGCAACATAGTTTCTTCCACTATATAAATCTATTCTCTTTCATACTGGAATTAAATTTTCTGTATTGTGAAAACAGTAAATTCTAGACAAATAACGTTGAAGATGCGAGTCTCGAATTTCCCATTTATTTTCCACGGATGACATCTAGTTGTTTATGCAAGCAAAAGGAGCAGATTTTGTTGTTGTGACTCATATTTTGGATAGTTACGCTAAAGCCTTCCGGATAATTTATTAATTTTGACAAGTCTACGGTATGCTTTACAACGAATCATGACTCATGAAAGATATCTTGATTTTCCTAATTTTAGTGAATGTAACAAAACAAAATGATTAGACCTGTAGAGAAAAATAGTACACAAAACAAACAGGAATTTTACGTGATTTGATGATTTGATCCATGACCTTTTCCATGGATAAATATATGAGAAGAAAAGTTATCAACAAAATATGAAGTTTACAAGATCATACAAAGATTCTTAAAAACCAAAATCCCCCACACAAAAAGCTCATAAACAAACAACTTAGAATATATCCTATCAGCCTATCTTTAATGTTAAACAATAATATTAGACATGGACATATATTTCAATTTGTATCATAATTTTTATTTTTAAATTCTACATTTTCTCTATTGAATTAAATTTTATTTTTAATGATTGTTTACTTTATTTTTCTAATAGAATATAGTGTACATATAATGATTGTTTTGATACCAATTAACTAAATAGATAGTCAATACATATGTTCTAGAAAAAGTGGGACAATTATAATGACCATTTTGATACTAATTGACCAAACGGATGGCCGCTAGAGTAATTTTGGAGAAAAATGATTATAATGGCCATTTTGATACCAAGTGAACAAACTGATGGCCACTAGTGTATCATTTTTTTAAAAAATTAACGGTGTTATAACGGAATGACCATTAGTGTAACATTGTTTGCCAAAAATGGCCATTTCTAAACCAATTCCCCATTTGGTGGGCATTTTTATAGTGATGGCATAAGTTGATAGCTGTAGGGGGTCGACCTACGGTCGATGTGGATCGGGTCGGATGTGTGCTAGGCCCAAGGCAACTTGGTTGAGCTTGTCGTGTAAGGGGATGTCGTCTGGTCTGGAAACCTGCAAAAGATGTTAGTCTGTCGAACGAAAGGAGGTCGTCTCCTCAAGAACCTGCAAGAAAAGTTAAAACATAAAATAGAACACAGTAAAAACAAAGGTGGTGGGTTTGGATCGTTTAGCCTTAGGTGTGCTTGGGCTGAGCAATCTATTGTGGAGGTGGTAATGATTGATGTCCGGTGACCGCTGGTGATCGGAATGTTCTTAAAGACAGAGTTTCAGTACGCTGTTTGTAGGCTTTAGTTGAGAGAAAAATCAGAGACAATTAGTGAAGGAGGCCTCTCTTATTTATACTAAGCACCTTTGCTCCAACGTCCACTATCTGCACTTGATAGTGGGCGTGATTCCAGGAGAGATTTCCTCTCAATGGGCAGTTACATCTTGTTTCGTAACTGCTCATTTTGAATGAGTCTTCAACGGTAGCTTCTGCTGGCAGTTACTTTGGGTCAACCCAACACAATGGGCCTGGGATAGGCTAGTAAAGATTGGGCCTTGGCAGGTTGGGCCATTGGACCATTTTTGGCTACTACAGTTTGTCCCCCACTCTCTAAAGAAGAATCCATGGAATTTAGAGAGTGATTTCCGTTGAGTCGACCGGAGTCGAACGACTTTCTATCTCGAATTCGATAAATACCTTCATTGGTTCCAGCCAATGTCGAACGATATTCGTATTAGAACGGGATCAACATTGATCCTGGATGGAGTCGACCATTGTCGAATGAACATACCTCAGCGATGTTTCTTTGGTTACTGTTTTTGGTCAACGTTCTCTGGGCGAGCGACGTTGTATCGCTGATAAAGGCTCGACGTTTAGTCGATCCTTTTTTCGATTGTTGGTTGGGTATTTAATCTGAAATGATGGATTTAAAAGCAGAAGTGACAGGCGTTTGAGTTTCCAATGCTGGCGTCAGATGCATTTATTTCTTGCGCAGTTAACTAGAAAAGTTTTTTTAAAATTTTCATTGGGTTGTTCACCCAGGTTAACCGGTGTGGTTTGATTAACCGGAGCAGTTGAATCGGCAGTTGGGAGGGTGTCGACACGTGGCAACTAGGGTTAGTGGGTTTTATAAAACCCAAACCGACCAACTCCTCCAACCATTTGCTTTGCGTTTGAATTCTTTCATTTTTCACTAAAAAAACTCCATTCCCTTCTCCACGATCCTTTGCTTGAAGAATCCTTGTTCTCGAATCCTTTCCAGGTTGGTGAAATCTTTCATTTGTATTTTATTTTTCATTCTCTTTGCGTAGAAAACTCGTTAAATATCAGTTTAGAAAGTACCTTTCTTTATTTCTGAATATCTCTGATGCTTGAGTGAAGTTTTTTCGTTTTTATGAACTTTTCTGAAACTGTATCTGAGGATGTTCTTCAGAAGTTTTGCTAGATTTTGATATTTGCATGATTGATCCATATCAAGTTAGATTTTTTTTTGCAAAATGTTGTTTCTGTTTCCGTGTAGATGTCGTCTCGATGAGAATAGCTTTCTAGGGTAGACTCCTATCTCAGGATTTAGGTTGGCTTTCTACTAGGAAGTTAGGAAACCCTAGGTTTTTGATCAAAAACCCCTTAGGTTGTGATTGTAGCGTATAGCTTTTGTCTGACTTGTGCATTTTCTGCATATCAGATTTTAGGAATACGATGTCGAGCGACCACACAATCTCTGACTTGGATACTAACTGGTCTAATGATGATGATGGAGGAGTCGACAGTAGGACGCGAGATGTCGATAGACGGGTCACGGTTGAAAATCCGTCTACGTCTCTCTCTATCGATGCTAGGGGTCTCTTAGAGCAGGGTGCCGTATACGCCATTGCGTCGGCTGTTGAATACCCTGAATATATCGACGTTGATGAGCCGTCGACATCTAGTCGTACGCTAGGTATATTAAAAGATAGTCCAGCCAGCGTGATCACTGAGGACATGTTACCTGGCATTCGGGCGATGTATGGTATTCCTAACGACATCGAACTACGTGCGCCGAAGGAATACGAACGTGCTGATTGGGATATACCAGGATGGACGTGTCTCTATGAGTACACCTTCCGTTTAGGCTTTAGATTTCCCATCCCTCAGCTGGTCCGACGAATGTTGGTGTACTACGAGCTTGCTCCTGGTCAGCTGATGCCCAATACTTGGAGAATATTGTTGGGCTTAGGAATATTATGTGAGAGGAATAATATACAGTTCGGGCTAGGGTGTCTCCTTCACAATTATTATCTAAAGAAGCATCTGACCGACATTGGACGTTATTCGTTAGTGTCGCGAAATAAGAAGAGGGATCTTATTATCGACACTAAGACGAATGATAGGAACTGGAAGGACACATTCTTTTTTGTAAAGGGTCCTCCAGTCGACGGCCCATAGAGGATGGGGAACGAGGAATATCAATACCGACGAGTTTGGAATCGTTATGGTAAGTTCTTCTTGACCGTCGAATAGATTGTAGACACATGTTTAGATAATCATCTAAATATATTTTGTTTAAAACTTTTGCAGAGGTTGGAGGGGCAGGCAAAGCACCGGAGTGTGGCGTTGCTGTCGAGCGTACTAGGATTTTGTTAGAAATCCCAGCAGCGCAGAGAAGTGTTAGTAATTTGCTAACGGAAGGTAATTTCAAGCCTAGTCGACTGTGGAGGTGGTCGACGTTAAATAGATCGCGCGCCCCCTATCCTCACGTGAAGGATTTTTTAACGTGCCTATGGATCAGGAGGAGTTTTGAGATCCTTCAGTACGACTTGCATTTTTTAAAGCCCCTAACTGATGTTGAACGTCGTTTCGCAGTGACGACGATGGCGAGCGCAGAGATTAACATACCTGATGAAACCGAGACCTTGAGGCGCTACAGAGAGGAATTCACCAGGAAACGGGCGGCTGCGCAGAAGAAAAGGCAAGCTGCTGAGGCGTCGGCTGGAGGTTCTCCGTCAGTGGTAGGGCCACCTTTGGAGTCTTCGCCAGAGAGGACTCCACTAAAAAAGAAGCCAAGGAGGGCTCCTGCTGTCGAACGACAGAAGAAGGCTGCATCCAGTTCGAAAGACAAGTCGACTGGATCAGACCTTGAGCCTGACTCTCCGATGAAGCTTCTTGCTTCTGGGTTGTCATCCTTCAAGGACCCCGCTGGGTTTTTGAAGAGGTCGGACGACTTTACTCTGGTCGATGATGACCTGCACTTAAAGAAAGTCAAGACAGAGGAGGTGTTCGACACGCTGCTGCTCTCGAACTTCCAGGTAAGAGTTCTGGTTTTGTCATTCTCTCGTTGTTGGTGAGGTTCTTTATTGATCGACATTTCTCTTATGTTGTAGGCCTACCAAGCGACGTTGCATCTGCATGGTCGATATAAGGCCATCAACGACAAGAGCGTGGCGCTTCGTAAGGTGGGCGACGCTCTTAAGGTGGAAAACGCTAAACTCTCTGCTGAAAAAAGCTTGGTCGAGCAGCAGAAGGCAGCGCTGGAGGAAGAGCTGAAGAATGAGAGGGCTCGACACCAGGCCGAGGTGGCAAGGCTCAATGAAGCAGCTGGCCAACAGGACAAGACCATCGAGGCTCTGAGGGAAAGGGCTATATCGATAGCGGTAGAGGCCGTCTGCAAAACCAGAGCAGGACTTTTCAAGGAGTACCTGTCGGGCGACCATTTGAAGTGGATTCCTCAGACGATGCAAGAAGAAATTGATATGTATGAAGAGATGCAGCGTCTTAAGTTGGAGGAATCCCAAGGGGCGGGCGTCAACGGAGATATTCCGCATGTCGATGAGAACCTTGGGGATGATGCGTCGCTCGACAAGGATGATGCTGCTACTACCGATGGTCCTCCGCAGAATGGCTTATAAACTTTTCATTATGTAATATTTTTGAATGATTTGGTCGACTTCGACCTATTTCAAGTTATGTAATATTTCGAATAATTTGGTCGACTTCGACCTATTTTTCCTTTTATTTAATAGTCGCAATAGAATTTATCTATTCAATTTTGCATTTGTGACGAATTTTTTGGTTTGCTTTGACTTTCGTGTGATGATAACTTTAAATTTTGCATGAGATGAGCCTGTAAACCCATGCTCAAACGTAAGGCGATCGACATTATATGAGACTTGAATTCGTTATCTTGATTTTGTATATATACGATAAGCCTGTAAACTTATGCTCGTTATATAGATTGGTCGACATAATTTATAAGGACGATTCAATTGATAGAATAATTTTATCATTGGTGTCGTATCATTCAATCGACAAAATCTTTTTATTGTAGGGTTTCGCTTGTATGCGTTTGATGGTCGACACGACCTTTTACAGAGAATTTCGCTTGCATGCGTTTGGTGGTCGACACGACCTTTTACAAAGAATTTCGCTTGTATGCGTTTGGTGGTCGACATGACCTTTTACATTGAATTTCGCGTGCGTGCGTTTGATGGTCGACAAGACCTTTTACAAAGAATTTCGCTTGCATGCGTTTGGTGGTCGACACGACCTTTTACAAAGAATTTCGTTTGCATGCGTTTGGTGGTCGACATGACCTTTTACATTGAATTTCGCGTGCGTGCGTTTGATGGTCGACACGACCTTTTACAAAGAATTTCGCTTGCATGCGTTTGGTTTTGCCACTTGTCTCGTTACTGTCGTCATTTGTCCCCAGTACTACTCCCTCACTCTCAATATGCGTTAGTCGACTGGAGTATATTGAGAGTGGTCATTAGAGATTTGTCTGAAATAAAGATTTTGCTTGTCGACGTCGACAGCTAGGTTAGCGGAAAAATGTATGTTGAGCTCAGTTTTGCACTTAGTTGCACTAAGTTGTCATCATTGCTCTTGACCACAATTTGTTAGCAATGAGAAGCTAAAATAAACAATAATGATAAAGTTTTAACAAAAATAAAATGGAAGTTCAGAAATGGTACTGTTTCAGATGTATGGCGTTCCAACTATTGTGCAGTTCTCGACCGTCGAGTCCCCTTAGCTTGTATGCGCCTCGCCCGACAATATCCGTTATTTGGTATGGTCCTTCCCATGTTGGCCCCAGCTTTCCGGCGCCTTCTTCCCTGGTATTTTGGAACACTCGTCGTAGCACCCAGTCGTGTAGTCTAAAGACTCGGACATTGACCTTTTTATTGTAATGTCGAGCGACTTGTTGTTGGTACGACTGAGTTCTTAAGGCTACATGATCTCATCGTTCGTCAAGATGGTCCAGTTCAAAACTGAGTTCCAAGTTGTTCTGTTCTTCATCGGGATTTTCGCTGCGGGCAGTCGACAGCCTGGTTTCTATTGGGATGACTGCTTCTGACCCGTAGACGAGTAAGAAGGGAGTTTCTCCTGTCGACCGCCGTGGGGTAGTTCTGTATGACCATAAGATCTCTGGAAGTTTTTCTGCCCACTGGCTTTTTTCAGTTTCCAGTCGCTTCTTCAGTGTGTTGACGATTGTTTTGTTAGTCGACTCCGCTTGTTCATTTGCTTGAGGATATCGTGGAGTTGAAAAGCTCAACTTGATTGCGTATTTGTCGCAGAAATTTTTGAAGTCGAACGAAATGAACTGGGATCCATTGTCGGTTACTATTTCCTTTGGTACCCCAAACCTGCATATGATATTTTTCCATATAAAGTCGCATACCTCAATGTCGCGTACTTGTTGATATGCTCCGATTTCAACCCATTTGGTGAAGTAGTCTATCAGGACTAACATATAAACGACACCGCCTGGCGCAGCTAGTAACTTACCTACAATATCCATTCCCCATTTCATAAAAGGCCAAGGGGCCGAAATTGAATTCAACATACCTGGGGGGAGATGTGACATCGGTGAGAAGCGTTGGCACTTGTCGCACGATTTGACGTGATTTTGAGAGTCAACTCGCATAGTTGGCCAGTAATACCCTGCTGTGATGGCTCTGTTCGACAAGCTACGGGCGCCGGAATGATTTCCGCATTCCTCCTGGTGCAAACTTTTCAGGACGTCGTACGCCTCTCGAGGGGTCACACATCTCAAATATGGGCCTGTGAATGATTTCTTGTAGAGTTTACCATACAGGATGCAGAACTTGGCTGCTTTGGCCTTGATTCTCCTTGCTTCTGCCCTGTCGCCTGGTAGAATGTCTGCTTGGAGGTAATTGAAGATTGGCTCTATCCAACTTCTTCTGTTGTCGACCGGTGCCACTGTTTCTGATTCTTGAATTGATGGAGACATCAGATGGATTATTGGAACCGACTTTGAATTGTTCGTTGTTGTCGAACCAAGGCTTGCTAGTGCGTCTGCTCGTGTATTCTCGGATCTGGGTATTTGCTCGATTGAAAATTCGTCGAAAGTCGACTGTAGTTGTTTAACTTTCTTCAGATAGGCCGACATTCTCTGATCTCTCGCCTCATATGTGCCATTTACTTGTCGAACGACTAATTGGGAATCGCTTCGTACTTTAATGATTTTCACGCTTAGGCTTTTTGCGAGGTCGAGCCCGGCGATTAATGCTTCGTATTCGGCTTCGTTGTTCGTTGCATGAAATCCACAGTGGACTGATTGCTCCAGTATGTCCCCCTGTGGGGATTCGAGTACCAATCCTAATCCGCTTCCTTTGATGCTACTTGATCCGTCGACCGACAAGGTCCATATACCGGATGTAACTGTTAGTGCAACTAGTTCCTGTTCAGCCTGCACACTTTCACCAGGGGTAAAATCCGCAATAAAATCAGCTAATACCTGTGATTTCATCGCTGATCGCGGGTGGAAACTGATGTCGTATTCGCTGAGTTCGACTGCCCACTTCGTCAATCGACCTGAAAGTTCAGGTTTATGAAGTATATTTTTGAGGGGATAAGCAGTTAATACCTTAATTGAGTGGCATTGGAAGTATGGCCTGAGTTTGCGGGCTGCCATCACAAGGGCAAGAGCTAGTTTCTCTAGTCGACTGTATCTGGTTTCGGCGTTGAGCAAAGTCTTGCTTACGTAGTAGACTGAATGCTGACTGCTACCCTCTTCTCTGACTAAGACTGCACTTACGGCTGTGTCAGACACGGCTAAGTATATGAACAGTGTTTCGTTGTCTTTTGGTTTCGACAGTAGTGGGGGCGACTTCAGATAGTTTTTCAACTCCTGTAATGCTTTCTCACAGTCATCGTTCCATTCGAACGCTTTGTTCTTCCTGAGGATGTTAAAGAATGGGAGGCATTTTTCGGACGACTTCGATATGAATCGGTTCAGCGCTGCGACTCGACCGGTTAGTTTCTGAACGTCCTTCATGCACTTAGGTGACTCGATATTTTCGATCGACCGTATTTGATCTGGATTGGCTTCGACGCCTCTTTGAGTGACTAGGTAGCCTAGAAATTTTCCTGAAGACACGCCAAAAGAACACTTAGTAGGGTTCAGTTTCATACCATATTGGTCGAGTACGTCGAACGACTGCCGAAGATGGTCGATATGTTGCTGGGCGACTAATGATTTGACCAACATGTCGTCGATGTAGACTTCCATCGTTGATCCAAGCATCCTGGCGAACATTTTGTTGACTAGCCTCTGATACGTTGCACCTGCATTTTTCAAACCAAAGGGCATTACTTTGTAACAAAAGATACCTCTTTCGGTGATGAAGGCTGTTTTTTCCTGGTCGTCTGGATGCATCAGAATCTGGTTGTAGCCGGAGTAAGCGTCCATGAAGCTCAATAATTCATGTCCTGCAGTTGCGTCGACCAGCATGTCGATGTGTGGAAGTGGAAATGAATCCTTGGGACATGCCTTGTTGAGATCGGTGAAGTCGATGCAGACTCGCCACTTTCCGTTCTTCTTTTTTACTACGACGACGTTGGCCAACCAGTCTGGATACTTTACCTCTCTCACTGAACCGATGTCGAACAACTTTTGTATTTCTTCGTTGATCACTTTGTTCCTCTCGGGAGCGAATTTTCTTCTCTTTTGTTTAACTGGTTGATGGTCTAGGTCGACTTGTAGTCGATGAACCATTACTTCTGGGTCGATTCCGATCATGTCTTCGTGCGACCAGGCAAAGCTGTTGCGGCGTTCTCTCAGGAACTCGACTAGCTGCTTTCGGATGTCATCTGGTAACCTCGACCCGATGAATACTTTACGATCTGGTTGGTCTGGGTCAATAGATACCTCGTCGAGTTCCTCCATTTTCTGCTTGGTTGGAGTCAACTCGACCGTGGCTTCCTGTAATTGCTATAATTTCTGTTTTTTTCTTTTTCAAAGCGTTTTGGTAGCACTCCCTTGCGGCTCGTTGCTCTCCTTTAATTTCTTTAACTCCCCACTTGGTTGGAAATTTGATCAGCTGATGATAGGTCGAGGGGATTGCTTTCAACTCGTGTATCCAGGGTCTGCCGAGTATGGCGTTATATGGGGATTGGCAGTCGAGCACTAGGAAGTTGATGTACAGGTTGACTCCTTCGGCGTAGACTGGTAGCACAATTTCGCCTAGAGTACTCTTTTGTTCTCCACTGAACCCGGTCAACATCGTCGTTCGACGACTGAGTTTCGATTCGTCGACCTGCATTTCTCTTAGAGCACTGTTAAACAAAATATTACATGAACTGCCATTATCAATTAAGATGCGTTTAGTTAAACAATTGGCAATATGCAAAGAAATAACTAAGGCATCATGGTGGGGAGAGAACAAATCTGATTTATCTGTCGACCGAAAGGTAACGGTTTCGTCGACTTTGGATGGGTGTTCCCGATTTGGCTGAATCTCTGCGTTCGACACTTGTCGAGTGTGTCTCTTAGCTGCTGAGTAACTCACGCCACTGACTTCAGACCCGCCAGAAATGCAATTGATTACTCGATCTTGCCTAGAAGGTTCTGGAGGGCTGTCGACTGAACCGGTCTGTCTTTGGTCGTCGCGTCTTGCATATGTTTGCTTACCCTTATCTGTCAGGAATTCTCGTAGATGCCCCCGTTTCAGCAGTTCTGCTACTTCAAATTTTAGGGCGATGCAATCTTCCGTGCGACTTCCGTGCGATGACCATGGTCGCCATGGAATTCGCATCGAAGTTTTGGATCCCTATGTTCGGGAAGGGCGTTCATTTTCCGCGGCCACTTGATCGACTTGCCCATTTCTCTCATGACGGCAACGAGGTCGACTGGTTCAATGCTCAGAAGGTATTCTGGTGCTTCCACCTTTGGTCGACTCGACCTTGGAATACCGCGCCCATAGGTGCTTCTCTCACCAGAGTTTTCGTGCCGCGACTGGATGCCTCTTCTGTCGCTTGTCTGGTACGGTTCTGACCGTCTGTCGTTAGACTTTCTGTCGATTCGCTCGTTTCGACGACCTCCATAGTAACTGCCGTTGGCTTTTCCAACGAAGTTCGCCTCATCTTCTTCCCACTTGATCTGAGCCCAAGCTTTGGCCAATACGTCTTCCATTGTCCTGCAAGGGTATTTGGTAAGTTCCGTGTATAAATCAGAATCAAACCTGAGACCTTTCCTGAAGGCGTAGATGGCAGTCGCCTGGTTGCAGTGAGGGATTTGCACTTTTTCTCTGTTGAAACGTCCGACGTAGGCTCGCAGATGCTCGCAGATTCTCGCCGGTTCTCTGCGTTATGGTATAGAGGTCATCCGACAACTTTTCCAACTTGCGGCTGCTTGCAAATTGCTCCACGAATGTGTCCGTCAGCTGTGCAAAAGAGTCAATAGAGTTGTTAGGTAAATTTGTGTACCACTGAAGGGCAGGACCACTAAGGCTGGATCCGAAGGCGTTGCACATGCATGCTTCTCTAAGGTCGCGTGGGATTGTGGCCGTGAACATCCTTTGCTTGTATTGTGCTATATGGTCGTCCGGATCGGTCGTCCCTTCGTATTGCTTCATATTTGGGAAGTTGAACTTCTTAGGCATTTCCATGAGAACTATTGCATCGACGAAGGGTGAGTCAGCGAAGCTATTTGCGGTGCTTTTCTTGATAGGAGCTGGGACTCCTGGGATTCTTTGGATGAGAGCTTCCATTTCTGCAAACCTGCGAGAAAAGTCTAGATTAGCAGATAAATTTAAGTCTGGCCCCGGTTTTACCAATCCGGGTGTCGACTGGAGAGACATAACCGCCTTTGGGATATTGGCCGGTTGTTGATCTACTGGCAGTTCGTATTCGTTCGCGGCATCGTTTCTGGCGGGTACGTCGTTGAGGTCGATCTCAACCCTTGCTGTTTGAAGTGTTGGTCGATTCTGATGGTCGACCGGATTTACTTCTGGTGCGATGGGGTTGTCTGGAACTCTCGGAATAGGTCGGTCGACGCCATGTTCGTCGTTCGACGTCAGGATTGGATGCTCCGAAGTGGCTGAATCTGGAACTACTCCGTCGACCAACGTTCTCAATTCTTCGTTTGCCGCCCGGATTGCCGCATTTTCTGCTTCAAGCGCTTGTAGCCTTTCAGCACTGGCGGCCATTTGGGCGTTCAACATAGCGATCTGTTCTTCGACAGTTGGAGCGGATCCACTTCCTGCCATGTTCAATTGCAGTTGGAATAGACTGATTTGAATTCGAAGGAAGTTGCAATGGGCCCCACGATGGGCGCCAAACTGTAGGGGGTCAACCTACGGTCGATGTGGATCGGGTCGGATGTGTGCTAGGCCCAAGGCAACTTGGTTGAGCTTGTCGTATAAGGGGATGTCGTCTGGTCTGGAAACCTGCAAAAGATGTTAGTCTGTCGAACGAAAGGAGGTCGTCTCCTCAAGAACCTGCAAGAAAAGTTAAAGCATAAAATAGAACACAGTAAAAATAAAGGTGGTGGGTTTGGATCGTTTAGCCTTAGGTGTGCTTGAGCTGAGCAATCTATTGTGGAGGCGGTAATGATTGATGTCCGGTGACCGCTGGTAATCGGAATGTTCTTAAAGACAGAGTTTCAGTACGCTGTTTGTAGGCTTTAGTTGAGAGAAAAATCAGAGACAATTAGTGAAGGAGGCCTCTCTTATTTATACTAAGCACCTTTGCTCCAACGTCCACTATCTGCACTTGATAGTGGGCGTGATTCCAGGAGAGATTTCCTCTCAATGGGCAGTTACATCTTGTTTCGTAACTGCTCATTTTGAATGAGTCTTCAACGGTAGCTTCTGCTGGCAGCTACTTTGGGTCGACCCAACACAATGGGCCTGGGATAGGCTAGTAAAGATTGGGCCTTGGCAGGTTGGGCCATTGGACCATTTTTGGCTACTACAATAGCCACCAAGGTAATTACCTCTATATAAAATTAAAATAAATAAATATTGAAGATGGGCTCATTGCAGATTTCTTTTTGTTGTTAATTTTTTTTAAAATATATTTATTTATTTCTGCTGCATTGTGGGAGATTCAAAGATCTATTTATGAGTCAAAATTAAATTCCTCCATGTGCAGCTTGTCATGGAGTCTTTAATATACAGTAATATTGGCCGAGTCTTAGCTAGATATTCATTTTAAGGCGACAAAGATTCTAATAACGAACCAAGCTTTTCATGGTTTTGCAGTAAGTTTTGATTAAAGAAATAATATTAAGATTAAGCCTTATAAAGGACGGCTTTATGTGATTTGTATTTTGTACACTGGCAGAAGGGAAGCCCATAAGAATCCTTCCACCTTTTTGGGCCACGTTTTGTCTACATAAAATATTAAAGAAAAAATCCTTTGCAATTGTTCAAGTTATATATATATATATATATATATATATATATATATATATATATAGAATAATGCTAAACATCTCACCTACAATCCCACCATTTCCATCCCAACTCACGTGGCAACTGAGGTGTTACTTGGTGAGTGGACACATATTAATTGATACTTATTTCTCCTACCCATGTATTCACTCACCAATTAATATTTGTCTACTCACCAAAGTGACACCTTAGTTGCCACATGTGTTGGGATGAAAGTTTTCTCCTCATTAGTGCCTTGTATGTGGATCATTAGATTCAATTACTTTGACCCAGTCAGCATGCATTTATCAGTGCTTATCCAAAATCTATAGCCCACATACAATGCACTGATATATTTTATATCAGTGCACACTGAGGTGAAAAGGACTATATATATATATTAGAAATTATCAAATGTAAGATCCCGTACAAAAAAATCTGTGCGGTTTCACTGATTCTAACCGGTTGGAATTAATGAAACTGCACGAAAAATTCGTATGGGGTCTCGCCTTAGAAAATTACCTTATATATATATACAGTCTTTCTATTATCAGTTCGAACTGACAATAAATATATCAGGACAAAGAATGTAAACCACAGATTATGGAGAAGTTTTGACAAGTGCATACACTTTGAGTCAAAATATGTAAATCTAGTGGTCCACATTCTTCGTCCTGATATATTTATTGTCAGTTCGAACTGATAATAGAATTGATATATATATATATATATATATATATATATATATAGAGAGAGAGAGAGAGAGAGAGAGAGAGAGAGAGAGAGTTCTCTTCTTAAATTAGATCGATTCTGACAAATTTTGGGTGCAAATCTTATTGGGCCTTATTGGGCTTTATTGGGCCTTTTGATGTTAGAAGATTGATCAGAGCCCATATCAAGCGAAACACAAAAGATGGACCCGTGCGCTTATACCATTATAACAAGAAGGCCGGCGGTGTGCAAAGTTTTGTTTGTGTAATGGCAACAAAAATTTATGGCTCTGCCCCTGATCATTGACCATATTGCATGTTAAATCACTTTTTTCTTAGCAGGCTAGCTTCTAAATTAATTGGCAGCCATATTTTGGAGTTTAATTTCCAGTCAATTATCATGTTAAATTTTGTTATAATTATTATATATCAAATGAAGAAGTTATTATTTGCTCAGTTATCAGTAAATGAATATATATATATATTTTTAGGGAATATATTGCACTGGACTGAATCTTTTTGTAATAAGACTTCATATTAATGATTAAAAGAAAATTAATGTTTAGTGACCATGAAATGAATGCAAATTAAATAGATGTAGAAAAAAAATAAAATTATTTAGTCCTTTAAGGTCCAACGAATATACAAATTAATAATTGATTAATAATTCACTTAATTTGTCGTTGCTCCATCGAGATTCCTCACGGTGGCCACACAGATTGGGCTCTCCCTAGTTCCATTATTGTACCAGGTACATTGCTCCTCTTTAGTCTCTACTATGACTACTAACTAAAATGGTACTATATCGCCTATTAGCATGAATGGAAAAAGCTTTTTAAAAAGGAAAACCTTGAAGTTGTTATACAATATTTGTTATTTACTGGGATATCAATAATATATTAGAATTGGTGAGCCCAGTCATGTGTGGTTAATGGGGTATTTGATTGACTCATTATATTCCAGTTTGAAGCCACGCATTTATCTGCTCATATATTAAAAACAAATTTATATTTTAAAAAAAAAGTAATATTATATGTGATATGAAGTGGAAAGAAATTATATGTATAGAGGCTTTTAAACAGGAAAAAGAGAAAAAATAAATAAAGGAAAAAAAGTATTGTTATTATTAGAGATTAGCAGTTTGTATATTTAAAGGAAAAGGATCCTCTACTGATCTCCCTGCTGAACCGTGCTGAGCTTTGAAGGATCAGTTGACAAGTGTCCTTCTTAAAATTGGATGGTCAAGATTTATTCTTATCTTTTTTTCCCTATATTAAATACCCAACGAGCCGTAAAACCCAGCCTTGGCCTTGTTACATTTTTAATTTTTTTTTAAAATCTCTTGCTTGCGGAAGTTCTTGATTGAGAAGAAATAAGAGAAGCCTGATGAATTCTAGAGATTAAAGTAGATGAGCCATTGAAGTCTGGTGCATCGGTTTGGTGGTCAAAACCCAAAAAGTAGACAACCTTGTAAAATATGTTTGGAAAAAAAAAAAAAAAAAAAACAAGCAGAATTGAAGTTGAAATCGAAAAAGGGGAACTCGAATCAACCCACAAATCCAAACAGAGATATAACTCTACCACCACAAATCCCATAACCTGGTTTTCAACTCCCTCGCTTCGTCTCTCTCATCTAAATACACCATTTTACATCTCTGCTTCTTTTATAAAGAAATCTCTCAAATCTAAATCCACATTATTCAACTGATGAGAGAGAGTTATATCTTGTTACAGTAAAGTTTTATCTTTGTTTCTTTTTTTATATTTTTTTTCTAGGATTTTGTGGATTTTCAAAAGCTTTGTTTTAAAAAAAAAAATCTTGTCATTGGACTTTCCTAGATGATATAGCTGGAAAAGGTGTAAAGTGTGGTGCTTGAGATTAAATGAATTTTTGTTATAAAATGGTGTCGTTGGGTATTTAATACAGGGGAAAAAAAAGATAAGAATAAATTTTGACCATTAAATTTGAAAAAGGACACTTGTCAACTAATCTTTCAAAGCTCAGCACAGTTCAATAGGGAAAGAGATCATCAGAGGATCCTTGTCCACATTTAAAACATAAATGTGTACGTAATTTAAAAATGAGAAATAATTATAAATAAGAAAGTAAAAGGAGATATTCAAAAGATGGAATTAAAAGTTTGATTTAAATTAAATTCTTAGTGCATAAGAGAGTCCAAAAGATGGAATTCTGAAATTGAATTTTTTTATTTGTTTTTTCTTTTACAATTCTGAACTAGATTTGTTTTCTATTTTTAAAATTTTAACAGAAAATGACCATATTACCCTTCTTAAATTCTGACTTGTATCAACTCTAATGGTCAAATTATTAGTTAAGGGTATTTATCTATAATTTTTACAAAATACGATATTATTGTATATAAATCAAATATCAGGTATTTTATTGCAATTTGCCCTAATATATAATATCATGTCAGGTACACATTGACAATCTAAATCACGAATCCATATGATTTAATTTAATCAAAACAAAATCCAACTTTTGATGCTTCATACAATCCATACAATCAGATGCAGTTGTGTGTATGTTAGTTCATGGCAACTGAGAGTATGAGATCATTCAAATACAGTATAACAAGATAACATAATACCCAAAATCACACTTTTTAATTACCAACTAAACAGACAATATATTTTAGAATTTTGTCTCCATGTAATATACAATAAAATTCAACCTATGTAACAAAACGATCAACTCTAATACCACTGTGTTATATATATATATATATATATATATATATGGGAGAACTTTAAAACTAACCATAAAATTAGTGGGTTTATTGTTTTTAACCAAGATTAACATTTTTATTGTTTCTACCCAAATATCCACTATTTGGACAAAATTGCCCTTCTTTATAAGATTTTTTTTTTTCTATTTTCTTTTTCTTCTTCTTCTTCCCAGACCTCTAGTATTCTTCTTCTTATTCCCGGATGTGTTTAATTGTGTTAGACTTGGTGTGTTTAATTTGGTGTTGCCCTGGTGTGTTTAATTGATTTTCCATGGTGTGTTTAGTTGGGTTACCCTGGTGTATTTAATTGGTCTGCCCTGATATGTATAATTGGGTAGAAATAATAAAAATCCTAATGTTGAGTAAAAACAATAAACCTCCTTATTTTTTGACTAAAAAGGGGTATTTCCTCTCTCTCTCTCTCTCTCTCTCTCTCTCCTTATATATATATATATATATATATATTATATAAGGAGAGAGAGAGAGAGAGAGAGAGAGAGGAAATACCCCTTTTTAGTCAAAAAATTAGAGGGTTTATTGTTTTTAGCCAACATTAGTATTTTTATTGTTTTTATTCTCAAATTGGTTGTGAAGACCTAAATACCCCTCATTTATTTATTTTTCATTATTTGTCTTAAAAGAGATTCTCTCTCTTATTTATTTCATTTATTCCTTTTTCATTATTTCATTTATGCCTCTCATGCTTTCTCTCTCTTTACTCTTTCACGATCTACCATTTTTTTTTCTGTGAAATTTTTTCTTCTCTTCAATTTCCTCAAATGTCCTGTCTCCCATTTTTGATCTTCAATCTCTATAATTGCCGGTCTCCCATTCTTGTCCTTCTATCTTCAATTTTTTCAACCGTCGGTCTCCCTTGTCCAAAATACATTTAGTTCAAAATTCTCTTTTCCATCTCTACCATTGTTGAAATTGCAAAGCCCTTTTTTTTTTTTTTTTTTTTTTTTTTTTTTTTTTTTTTTTTTGTCTTTGTAATGCACAAAAAACCTATATAGGAGATTCAAAATTTGCTTCGAATTTCACAGATTGGGATTCGTATTTCACTGATTTGGCTTCAACTTCAACTTCGTTTTTTATGATGAATCAAGATGCTCCAAGTCCTTCTTCTAGATGTATGTTTACTATATTAGAAACCCTATTTTAATTTGTTTCATATGCAGATCTAATGAGGAATTAAGGTTGTAGGAGATGGTTTACTTTGGTGTTTTTAATTGATAAACCGTGGTGTGTTTAATTGATTACGCGTGGTGTGTTTAATTTATTATCCCTGATGTGTAATTTGTTTTGTCCTGGTGTGTGTAAATTGCTTTGCCTTGGTGTGTTTAATTTAGTTTCCATGATGTGTTTAATTGGTTTGTCCTGGTGTATTTAATTTGATGTGGCCTTATTCTGTTTAATTTGGTATGCCATTGTGTGTTTAATCGCTTTGCCTTGGTGTGTTTAATTTTGTTTTTGTGATGTGTGTTTAATTGGTTTGCCCTGGTGTGTTTAATTGGATGTGCCTTGGTGTGTTTAATTTTGTTTCCATGATGTGTTTAATTGATTTGCCATGGTGTGTTTAATTTGATATGCCTTGGTGTGTTTAATTTGGTAGGCCATGGTGTGTTTAATCGCTTTGCCCTGGTGTGTTTAATTTGGTTTGCCCCTGGACATTTAATTGTTGTTTCACTAGTGTGTTTAATTTGGTTGCCCTGGTGTGTTTAATTGGTTGCACCTTGGATAATGTGTGATTGGTTTAATAAATTGAAATCTAAATGTGAGATTTTGATTGGTTGAAATGCAGGAATGGACCCAACGAAATTGGTAATCACGTATGGTGGCAAATGGGTGGGGAACTTTTACGAGGGTGGTGAAACAGAGTTCAAAAAAGTTTGTAGGAATTTGACGTATGTTGAGTTGTCTAGGTTGGTACAAGGCGTTGCGAATGTTGACTTAACAAGGTTTATCATTGAGTTAAGAACTTTGGTTGATACCGGTGTTAGGCTTAGGCTTGCCCGACCAAAGATTAAAGATGATAGAGATGTGGAAATGTTGTTGTGCGATGATGGACATATTCCGGAGGTGTATGTTAGTATTGTTGAGAAAGTTAGTGTAGAACCTGGTCATGTGGGTGTTCCTACCAATCAACCTGTTTATCAAAGCTTTTTACAGCAATTGGCAACACAGTTTCAATCTGCCGGTGGAAGCAACAATGTTTTCAGTTCTATACCAACAATAAACCATGATTTTAAAACCCTGAGTGTGAACCTTGTAATTTTTTAGGACCCAACCATTAACGAAGTGATGACATAACCTTATAACGAGGATAAGAGATCAATCTCAGAGTACAATCCCCATAGTGAGTATGGATTAGATGATTTTGATGAAGATTACATTAGTCATAGTGGAAGTCATGAGGGTGTGAATGATGAGCCCACACATTATCATGGAATAGGTTCGGATCCAACAGACGGTGGTCGTAGCGGGCCTGTTCCACCAGTTTTTGCTAGTCCAAATTGAGATACATTTGAAGATGATGCCATTAATGTTGGCGATGGGTCTAGAATAGCAGTCTCCCAACCTTGGATTATTCCCGGAGCTTCAAACTACTCTTTCAAACTAGTTAGAGCAGAGAAATCTAGTTCATGTAACCGCTTATCCAAAGGTGGGATCATCCAACGCCTTATCCTAGGCAAAGTATGTTGTAATCTCATGCCAAATCCATCAATCAAAGTCTTTATAGCCTCAATCGCCCATACCTGAAAATGACAAGTTATGACAACTATAAAAGTTAATAACTTTTAATCGACAAGCCAATATTAAATAAAGAAATAAAGTAATCGGAACTAACTTCAACAACCCATATGAAACTGTATAACCGATACCTGACCTTGCCATTCCTTTTTTGGGGTTTCTCGATCGAAATCCGTGTCTTAAGTAGTGCATCGTTATCTTGAATACATAATAGCTCCACGCAAACGAATTGAATGCATTCAGATCATCAACAAAATTAAAAAGCGAATTGGTGACTTTTTTATCATAAGACTGACCAAACGAAACATTGTTTGCTATCAGAAAAAATGCCATCTTCAACGAATCGTCGGGCTGTAGGAAGTTGCGTGCTAAAAACTGATATACACTGTGGACAATTTCAAATCGTCGCCTTGTTCTTCAAGCCAATACCTTTTATGGATGCCGTTTGCATTTCCCACGTACGGCATGTTTATAATGTCTAAGAGTTCGCTGAACCGTAGACCGATAACCAAACAAAATTCTCTCTATCAAAATCTTGCCTTTTTACCACCTAACGACATAAACAATTTGTTCTTTGTTGCACCATTTACTGTAATTTCCCTCAACAGTACACTGTGCACAATCGGAGCTGAAAACAACCAATTTTTAGGGAAGTTGTTGAATTGCTTAAAACAACTGGACATGAATTCATTGTGCTTCCCTTCCTTGTGTAAGATATCCTCTATCGTAGCTATGTTCTTCAACCTACAACCTGATTAATGCTTCTAGATTCCATTTATTCCTTTTTAACTTCAGATACTGGTCATAATCGATGTTTTCCATCTGCACAATTCAAATAACTTGGGTTCAATTAAGTAAACACACCAGTAAACAACAATTAAACACACAAGTTCACAAAAATTAAACACACCAGTCATGCCCAATTAAACACACAGTTCACAACAATTAAACACACTGGTTCACAAAAAGTAAACACACCAGTCATGCCCAATTAAACACACATTTCACAAGAATTAAATACACCAGTTCACAAATATTAAACACATTAGTCATGCCCAATTAAATACACAGTTCACAATAATTAAACACACTAGTTCACAAATATTAAACACAACAGTCATGCCAATACAATTCACAACAATTAAACACACCAGTCATGCCCAATTAAACACACAGTTCACAACAATTAAACACACCAGTTCACAAAAGCTTATTCAATGGACCAGTTTTTCCTGAATTAAACACACTAGTTCACAACACACCATGTTTCATGAATTAAACATACCAGTTCAGATCAATTAAACACACCAGTTCAGATCAATTAAACACACCCATAATTCATTTAAACACACCAGTTCACATCATGAGGATTCCATCAACTTACAAACCTACAAAAACTTTATGCGATCTGGGTCATTTCTCATATGCCAGCAAAACCACAAGGCCAAGAACCCAAACAACACATGCATCAAACACAACCAGGCAACAAAAAACCAACTCAATTTAAAATCAAAATCAAAATCATATTCGAAATCGAAATAAAAAACAACATATATATAAATCAAAATCAACTCAAATCAAAATCAAAATCAACTCAAATCAAAATCCAAATCCAAATCAAATTCAAATTCGAAATGGAAATCAAAATCAAAATCAAAATCAACTCCATCTCAAATGCACAAATGTAACCAAAAATAGAAATAAAAAGAAACCCTAAATCAAATGTACAAGTGCAAGCCTTTTCGTTTCTTCAACGCCGCCGTGGAACATGCCGGTGATTCAAATCAAAGCTGGTCGTCTCTCGCCTCTCCGGTGGTCACAGTCGTTGGTCTCTCACTCGTCTTTAGGTCGAGGTCATCTCTTTGTCGTGTCTCGGGTCGGGGTTAGGTCTTGCTGGTCTCTCCGTCTTCACCGTCGTCGTCGTCGAGTCTTCGTTGTCTTGGTCGTCGACGGATCTAGGTCATCGGGACTCTAGTCTCTCTTTGTGGTTTCAAAAACTGAAACAATTTACTTTTTACTTTCCTTTTCAAACTTTTGATTTACTTTTGTTTTTTTTATTTGATTTGTTTATTAATTCATTTTTATTATCTTTTGTTTTTTTTCATTTTTTTTTGTTTTTTTAATTCTTTTTCATTGAAGGGCAATTGTGTCCCAATAGTGGATATTTTGGTAAAAACAATAAAAATGCTAATCTTTGGTAAAAAAAAATAAACCCATTAATTTTATGGTTAGTTTTAAAGTTCTCCCTATATATATATATATTTGAATGGTAAATTTTATTAAGCAAGTAGCAAAACCGCAACGAGGAAACACGAGGCAAACACAAAACCAACGCAACAAAGATATGAATATAAAAATAGAATCTCATATTGTATGCATTTTTTTTTTTTTTTTTTTTAAACTGCATCAGTTTATTAAGGTAAAAGCCAAAGAAGAGCAAAGCACCCACACAAACACACAACACCACCAGAGGCAAAACACAAAGCCACCAACCCTACAAACACAAAACACAACCAAAGCAAAAGTAAAACATGGCAAAAGCCAAATGCCACCTAAACACAACAAAACAGAGAACGCCCAAAAGTAGAGCAAAAGCAAAAACTCGTATTATATGCATAAGTATGAATAGATTGTTATCCTGAAAAATACATAAAGAGAATTTAGGATAAAGATAGTATTTCAGACTTGAAATACATAAGAAATTCAAGGAAGATAAATAGAAGAAGAATTTAGGAGAAGATAGGTTATGTGTTTTTCAAATATTTGATATCCTCATTCAATTCATTGGGCTGCTATTTAAGCTTACATTGAAGATAGGAATGTCAACGAGGCGGGTATGGGGTGGGCATATCATCCCCATTCCCCAAACCCAAATATAACTAGGATTCCCATCCCCACCCCATTCCTCACTTGGGGTGAGGACGGGGAATCCACATTTGGGAAGAGGGCTCTCGATACCCGCCCCACCTTGCCCTACCCTGCCCCGTTTGATTAAGACAATATTAATAATTATATACCTTATATTTTAAGCCACAATGACAAGTGTCAATTAGCCTTTAAAAAATTTAAATGATTGAAGAAAAAAATTAGTTAAAAAAGTAAATAAACTCTAATTCATAGTAAGTCTATCGCAAACTAAATTACCAAACGTATGAATATTACATCATTCTTTTTCAATAAAAATGAAATTGAAATACAAAATCATTATAATTAAATCTGCCAAAAGAAAATAAAGATTGAAAGTTTAACTCCTGATACTTGTCTAAGAACAATTGTTAATGACAAAAATGTGACCATACATCTTCCATCTCTATGTATAATTGTATAAATAAATAAATAAATAAAAACCTTTACATTTTAATTGTTTATAAGAAAAGGGTTTATTCCCAATTATATTTTGAAAGTAAATTGAAGAAAAAAATTGTAACATAAATCTATTTATTATTTCTTAATCATCCATGCAACATGTTAATTGGGGTATGGGGTATGGGGTAGGGACGGGGCGGAGACCAAAATACCATTCTCCGCCCTAAAATTAATTGTGTTTTAAAATCAAATCCCATCCTTACCCCGTACCCCAATTAACATATACCAAACCCGTCTCAAACAGGGTGGATCACCACGGGGCCCGTACCCATAGGGATTTTTGACATCCCACTACAAGAAATTTGATTTTTTACGACATCGATTTTGAGGCGTTTGGTACAAAATGCTGTGATTGATAGCAATTACAGGATTTTTACGGAAAATATCACATAAACGGTGTTAACATGACTTTTTAAAGGATTTATAAAACGCCGTAAAAATACAAAATAAAAGAAATAGATGCTATTTTTTCAGTTTTATACAATTGTTTTTTAAAATCCTAAAATAAAATAAGTCCGTTTTCCCCAATTTCAGTCCAGCGTCCGATTGACCTACTCTCCGATTTCTTTCTCAATTTGGTCTCTCTGTCGTTTCTCCTTGATTGTTATCTCTGATTTTGTTTCTCAAATTTCTATCAATTTCTTGAGGTAGGTTTCTCTATTCTTCGATTTTTTTCTCGAATTTCTCTCGGTCTCTATCTCAGATTTTTGTTCTCTCATATGCTCTGTGACGCCGTCATTGCTGTCGCTGTCGCCGATTAGAAGATCCTGCACGTTCAAGCTACGCACCTTTGTTACTCCGTTTGATCTATTAAACAGGTTTGAACAAATTTCTTTTTAATCATTAAAATCTACTTTTTTTTAAGCTCAAAATTCTCTCAAGCTTTTCCAATTTCACAGAATTGAAAAGGTGGGGGATTTGGAGGAGACGAATCCATATTCGTCGAAGAACACCGTCGAACATGCCGAAGTTGGAGGAGGACGTGAATCGTGATCGAGCAATCTAAAGGCAGACAGAAGTTATTGACCAAGCTATTTCATTTATCATTTAATCGAGTAAAGTCATTTCATAATATCTCACTTTATTATAAATGAAGCTTTTTTACATGCTTTTTTTTAATTATTCGTTGCATATGATTTGTGTGGAACATTATCAAGTTAAACCCAGTTTGCTTAGATGCTGAGTTGAGAGGCCGACTTAACTTGTTTTCTTCATTCTATGTTTGTTTGATATAAAGTGTTATCAGGTGACATATGTTTTTGTGTAAATAAGTTATTCATTTAGAGTTTCAGTGATATTTTAATTAGAATAGAAGTACACATCAGTGGATAAATTCATATATATCTTTGTCTGAGTCTATTTTAATCATTTTATTGTTCGGTTATATCTCTTTGGGATGGCCAAAACATCCCCTTATCTATTCGTTATTGGTGTTAAGTAAATTGAAAGATTTTAAGTTTTTGCTGGGTGCTATTTTGCATATTAGAACATTAGTCTATGTAGCCACTGAGCACACAAATTTTGTGTTGTGTTGTGTTGTAGGTTGGTCAGCTGGTGGATGTCATATTTTGATCTGTATAGGAAGAGATACGTTCAATGCCTTCAAGTACCATCTATTAGCTTGTTATTAGGTACTCTGATAAATGAAAGTCATATATCTCTGCTTAACAGTTTGTATTAGTGCTTTCAACTGAATTGATTAATCTATTGTTTTCATCATGAGCCCAAACAATACAAAAAATGAAGGTGAAAGTTGTCACTGTCCCGTGATGTGGATTTGGTATGTAATATAGTAGATGTTATGACTTTTGGTAGATGTTTTAGAATTTTAGGAATTTTTGGTTGACTTCTGCTGGTTGATCAATATGGTGACCATTGCTAAGATGGAGTATCATTCCTCCAATTATTTGAACTATATGGTATGGTAATGTATCGGCTGATTAATCTATGACTGAGCTAAATATCAATAATTTGTTGAATTAGCTATATCCGAATTTTTTAAAAAAAAAAAAAAGAAAAAAGAAAAAAGAAATGCAGTGACAGTTGGTTGTCTAAGTAGGACAGAAATTAATTATATGGCTCCTTGATGGTGGTGTTGTATGTGCATGGAGCGCTTATAGTCGTGGATTCTTTAGATCAATCTAAAGCAAAAGCTGGTGACCATAAGGTTTTTAACATGACGTTTCCATTTGAGATGTGGTTTTAGGATCATTTTTTGTGTTGGATGGCTAATTCTAATGTTATGTGCTTACTATTCGCCTGTTCGGTAGTTACTTCATAGGCTGGCTCAGAATCGAGAAGCTGCAAGGAAGAGTCGGCTGAGGAAGAAAGTAATGTTTTCTCTGCTAGTTTGTTATATTTTATTTGAACATGGATAATTGACTTTATTTTACTATTTTTCCTAAATTTTCCAACCTATGAATCATTTTGACATCTTCTCTTATTTAACAAGTGCTATTGTCGAGGTCACACATATGCTTGAATATTACTGCAGTTACTATACTTGATAGATCCTTGTACATGAGATATTCTGTGAAATATATATTTGTTCCTTTATCAACTTGTCAAATGTCCGTAGCAAATTTTCAGCGAGTACAGTAACAGACCTTTAAACATTGAATTGTTTACTTGAAATGAAATTGCCAATGTAATTATTTTATTGGGATTTTTTTAAATTCTTGGAACCGTTGCATAGTCCTTCTATAATCTGTGTTCATTGGCGAATAGATCACATTAGCAGCTCCTCAACAAAGTGGCTACTTGTTCTTGCTTGTTGGTTCTTCATGAATGCTCACAGTTTCATCGGCCATCAATTAGTTAGAAGGTTTATTGTGTGGCTTAAAGTTATGTTATTTTAGATTAGGTCTATATTTGTAATATAGTAGTAAGCTATGTAAAATCATATTTGGTAGTAGACCCAGTAAAATGATATTCTTTGTTATATTATTTTGTTCTTCAATTTAATGTTATTGCAATGACATGTTTTATTTGGATTCTCTATTTTTGTTCAATTTGATTATCTTTTCATATGAAATAGTTTCTACATTTGGGATTTTTTTTGGCCTCAAAACTAATTTTTATGTGGCATTTTTTGACTGTCCCAACATAATTCTTTTACAGCATTTTTGGGCTGCTCTAAAATGCATTTTAAGCGGCATTTCTTTGTTGTCTCAAAATGATTTTTTTACGGCATTTTTTGCAGCATTAGTGACATGTTGCAATAGATTGACAGTTTTTTGGTGACTTTCTTCGTAATGATATTTTATTAAATGCCGTAAAAGGGGGTTTTACGGCATTTTTCAAATCTCGTAAATATCAAATTTTCTTGTAGTGTCCTTAATTGAAGGCGAAATAGTCATCCATTACAACTGGAAATCAAGAACAAACGACAAAGTGGGAAAAACTGCAACATTGATGGTGCAGCGGGTAATGAGGCACCCGCTTATAAAGTGCTACAGAATAATGAGGTACCCACTCATTAATAAAACAAAGCACTAATAGCACATTAGCACTAACATTAATTTAATAGCACATTATCACTAACATTAATTTAATATTTTAACATGCACTAACAATAATAATATTAATTTAACACTCCACTCACTCAATTATTAACGTAATTGATGCACATATCATATATCCACAAGAAGCATTTCACTTCTGCACAACCATATTCAACACAATGAAACCATCCAATTTGACAACTCTTCAGGCCGATATTATGGTTCTTTCCTTGGAAGTCTTTGTCTTCAACTGGTCTTGGAATCCTAACATTTTGTTTAGAGCTTCAATGTATGCCTTGACACTAGAAACCACGATATCCATTTCTGCTCCGGCTCCACTAAATGTTCGTTGAACCGTCTCACCGGTTACAGCATGAGTTGACGTGGGATTATTATACCCACGAATCAGAACACGGGTTGTGGCTGTTGCATCAATGCCATCTGTAACCGCATTCATGGAGTACCCAAGGAGAGTCACAGGTTCCTTCACAATGAGATCAACGGCCTTGTAAGCTGAATCAACAGGTCCAGTTCCAACAGCACAAGCAACATGCTCCTCCCCATCAGCACCAATGAGTTTAACAGTTGCAGTAGAAAGACCAAGAGTTCCACAAGTAACCTGCATATCAAGAAGCTTCCAAACAAGTTCTGGCTGAAACACTTCATCTGATACCAGTGCTATGAGGTCAGCATCAGTAATTCTCTTTTTTGTTTCTGCCTCTGCTTTGAAACGCCAAAATATAATCCCAAGCTGCTCATCATCAAGTTCATAACTAAGCTCTTTCAGTCGATCCTTCAAAGCACGGTGTCCACTAAGTTTTCCAAGGACAATACCATCTGCATTAGATTGTTCAAGCCCTATGTCTTCAGGAGATATAATTTCATATGTACCACTTTCATGAGCAAAAGCATTCGCTCCAACAATAGCCTTGTGTGGCTGCACATACAACCCAGTATACTCTTCTACCATCTTGCTAGTCATAACAATGTGTCTCGTATTAATTCCGGTATAGAGACCTCCTAATGTACGATCCCCACGACATTTAACGGCCATTACAACCTCCTCTAATGAAGCATTTCCTGCTCTCTCGCCAATGCCATTGATTGTTACTTCCAACTGTCTAGCACCTGCAACTGCCCCAGCTATAGTGTTGGCGGTAGAAAGTCCAAGATCATTCTGACAGTGCGTCGAAATAATAACATTCTCTACTCCAGGAGTATTGGCTTTTATGTCTGCAATCAATTTTCCAAATTCATTGGGCATGTTTATACCAACAGTATCAGTTATGTTGAGGGTCGATGCCCCAGCCTTGATGACTTCACCCAAGATCTCGTACAGAAACTCCCTGTTGGATCTGGAAGCATCCTCGGAACTGAACTCGACATCGAGGCAAAAGCTCCGGGCAAACTTGACCATATTCCGAGCAATTTCAATGACTTCCTGCCTGGTTTTCCTCAACTTGTACTCCAAATGAATATCACTGGTGGCGATAAAAGTATTAATACGGGGTCTTTTGGCGTACTTGACAGCCTCCCAAACAGTTTTAATATCCTTCTCATTGCATCGAGACAGCCCACAGATCACCGGCACATAGCCGTCTTCGTCGACGACATTTCCCACCTCTTTGGCGATCATCTTCACGGCCTCAAAGTCGTCCTTGGAAGCGGCGGGGAAACCTGCTTCAATTATGTCGACTCTGAGCTTGGCAAGCTGGCGGGCTATGCTGAGCTTCTCCTTGGAGGTGAGGGCGGCGCCAGGGGACTGCTCGCCGTCGCGGAGGGTGGTGTCAAAGATGCGGACGTAGTTGGGATCGGAAATTCGGCCGGGGACGTACTCTGGGCGGCTGCGTTGGTGGAGAGAGCATGAAATGGAGGTTTTGAAAAAGGGTTTGTTGGGGCCGTAACGGTACAGAATTGAAGATGGGTTTTGGGAGAAGAAAGAGAGTTTGGTTGAAATGGAAGTGGGCTGGTTTAAGGAGAGAGCAGCAGCCATGGAGAGCTAGAGGCGGAGATGAGAGGCTGGTTTATTTACCAATATCCCCAGTTTCAAATATCAACATAATATATAACACGTAATACTACATATAGGCAATAGCTTTTTGTTTCAGACAAATTTGTAAATAAACCGATCGATACGGAATCTTATTGCTGTCATAGAATGACATTTTGTTTTCAGTGGCTTATTTTTTGAAACAGTAAAGTTTTATTAAGAAGGCACAGAGGCACCAAACAACACCAGCAATCCAATAAGCAACATAGCCAAGGCACCAAGGCAGGGAAGCAAGGACGCAGAAAACAACAAGAGACAACCAAACTGCCAAAACAACAGCTAAAAGAAAAACACACAGCAACTAAAACCAGCAGAAGCGACCCCAAAACACAACAGGCAAAACCAACAACTTACAAAACCAACGAATACAACCCAATCTCCTTAACTCTATACATTTATTCTTCTTGTATGATTTGTTGTTGAGATACATACGTAACAAACCCCAATCTCCTTAAATAGACCTTTAATATCACTTCACTTATAACAAATCCACCCTCCCCAAACACAGCAGAATTCGATCTCCTTAACTTTTGAGGCAACATTGCAATTTGCAAGCATCAACCTCCACGTCCACCCTTTCAAAAGCTTGTTTTCTATGCAGGTCTAGGCCTGATCTGATTGGGAAAAAGATTGTTGTTGTGAGTGATTGTAAGCAAGTTGTGGTGTGGATTAACAGCAGTGGGGTGGTGGAATGGAAGTTCCTGCAGCTGATCCTGGAAATTAGAAGTATGTTGAGCAGGTTGGGTCAGGCGTCTGTGGAATTCGATTCAAGAGACACAAATTATTTTGCGGATGCTTTAGCCAAAAGAGGTGCTCTGGGGGGGTGGGGCGCGAGCGTGGGTGGGTTGGTGGAGTGGAGCTTGTCCTAATGTGGGTTGTCTGTGGTGTGGGTTTTTTTTTTTTTCCCTCTGTTTTGGGCTGAGCCTTCAAAGTTCAGCGACAGGGGTATTGGTTTGAGATGCCTCTGTCGTGGTTTTTTTGATGGCATTGTGCCGTTGCTTTTGTTTCCTTGTTGTTTGGTTGGTGTGGTCTCTTGGCCTCTGGAATAAAGTTGATTTAAAAAAAAAAAAAAAAAAAAAAAACCCAAGCATTAACACACATGATCCCAATCAAAATATACGCGTAAGATGCTCTTCTATATATCTTGCATGCGGGTTCTCTATAAATGGCCCTTGTGGATTTGAGGCTGCCCCTCTCTCCCTAAATCCTGAATTATTGTAATATATTTTTTTTAAAAATGTGGAAACAAAAACGACAGAGTTGAGGTGATTCCATGATAAATTGCTTATACCCTTATCAATGACATTGCTAATTTGAATCATGTTTCCTTCTCACAAATTATGATATGGTTTAAAAGCAATTAAAATAAGAAATAATTTGTTCTTAAAATGCAAAAAGTTTTCACTAAACTAAAAGTTCTATTTTCAATTCCATAAATGAATTACAAAATGGAACCACATACTTTCATGGTAATCTGGAGCTCAAAATTTTCATAAGAGATGGTTCAATAGGTTTTGACATCCAATAAAACTATACCACTAAATGATCTACAAACTAAAAGAGGTTTTTTGAAATTGACAACCAAGCAATCACTAATTATAACAAGAAGGCCAGTGGTGTGCAAACTTTTTTTTGAAAAAAAAAAAAAAAAAAAAAAAGCTTTTAAAAATTATTTACTTTTTCTTAAATTTTGTAATTTATTCACTTTCACCCTTCTCAAAAGTTTTGTTTCTGTGTAATGGCAACAAAGGCTCTGTCCCTCCCTGATCATTGACCATTGCATGTTAAATCATTTTTTTTCTTTTTTTGTTCATATTTTTTAAATCATTTTTTTTCTTAGCAGGCTAGCTTCTAAATTAATAGGCAGCCATATTTTGGAGTTTCCAGTCAATTATCATGTTAAAATTTGTTTTCACATTATTATATATCAAATGAAGAAATCATTTTTTGCTCAGTTATGACACCAAAATGAAAATATGTTTTTAAGGAAAATATTGCACTGGACCGAACCTAATAAGACTCCATGAGCCAAAGCTAAATTTGGTCAATGACAAGGATTTATTTTTATTTTTATTTTTATTTTTTTTTTGAAACGGAAACTTCATTACTCATCCAAAGCAGAAACAACATCGTCGTTAATCAACTTACAAAGCCAACTAGGAAAAAAGAAAAACCAAGAAATAGAATTATGAGCATCGAGACTGTCAACATTCAACAACATGCCTGTCTTCAGACGAAGCCCATTTAGTGACCCCTTGCGCAGATTTCTTACAATTTCTGGGACCAAACTGCACATCACTGACAAGGACTTGAACGAGGGAAAGAATGTCATCTTTAACTTTTTTGAGGGCTTTGGAGATAAGGTGGTTGGGGAGAATAAAGCTAACCAATGACAAAGTTTCTCATGTCTTGTAGCCAAGTTGGCGTTGAATGTAAGGAAGCTAAGGATAAGGTGTGGAGTTGTCTCAATCAAATTAATTCTTGGAGGTTGTTTAATTTCAAAAATTTCAAGAAGGGGTGTTATAGAGAAGGCTTTGCTGGTCCAATTAGAAGTGGGAAGAGTAATTGTAGAAATGAGGACTAGAGATGCACATTTTTCCCTGGGGCCCCAATTCCCTGAGTTCCCATCCCCATTTGGGGATTTTTTTTTTTTTTTTTTTTTTTTTTTTTTTTGGGGGGGGGGGGGGGGGGGGGGGTTGGGGTTGGGAGGATGAAAATCATCCCCAAATTGAAATGGGGATGGGGGGACCCCTCCTCATCCCCATTTTCCCCATAATTATATTGAAATGGGGATGGGGATGGGGGGAGGTCCCCCATCCCCATTTCCCTATTTCCCTTAAACATATATAAATATAATTATAATATATATTTTTATTTTTATTTTTTTTATTCTTTGAAAACCCTAACTCTCTAAGTATATATACACATTTTATATAAAGTGCACTAATGAATTTTATTTTGTATTTGTAATGGAATGTTTGTTTTTTTTAGTTTAATTTGTAATTTTTAATCAAATGGGGAAATTGGGAAAAACGGGAAAAATGGGGAATTGGGGATGAGGATGGATATAGGTCCTCCCAAAATTCCCCATCCCCATTTTCCCCAAATGGGGAAATCTGGGGGGGAGGATGGTGGTGGACCTATATCCATCCCCGTTCCCCAATTGTGCATCTCTAATAAGGACCGAAAGAAATGGAAAGTGAGGGATTCAAGTGTGTCAGTCAAGAAACATATATGCTATGAAGACTAGGTATTCCAAAGTTAATTTCAAGGTTTCACGAAACCTTGAGAAGGGGATTTCTAAGATTATTGGGACCAGTGTGAAATTGGGTTTTGATTTCAAAGGAAAGAAAGTGAAGATGGTTGATATCTTGGCTGTCTTGTTGAAGAAGCTGATGCAGAGGCGAATCCAGGATTTTTTATCCGGCGGGGCTGAACTAAGTACTAATTAGAATTTTTTTTAAACAACATTAATAGGAAGGTAGATTTCATTAATAAAAAAGTAAATACACAAGTTATGAGATATAATAAATATAAGAAATGTATATTCCCACAAAATAAAATGAAGTCAAGAAAAAATCAAGGGTTAGTCTTCTTGAAAGTTCTCTCTCGTGAGAGGAACAGCCGTAGAAGTTGTGGTCCAATAGGTAGAGAGTCTCTCTAGCTAAGAGGAGTGGATTTTTTTTTTCCTTAAGTATTACAATAACTATTACAAATTTACAATAGGACTGTCGGGACCTGTCGAGATCAAACAATACATGTGCGTCTCAGATATCTACTTCCATAACCTAGGAAGAAAACTCATAAAATGTGTATGATGGGATTTGAACCCCTCATTACTTATGTGGAAGAGAGATGCATGCACTATCAACTCTACTAAGAGGTGATGTGCATTGTGCAAGATGTGTGGGTAATATTTTAAAATAGGGAGTCGATATTGACACCCATAAATATGATAAGCACACCCATATTTTAATAAAAAATTTAATTACAAAAATATCCCAATAAGAATTTACCAATAAGAACAAATTAGTTTAATTAAAAATAAACAAAATACTATTTACACCCATTAATTACACTCATATCTTCAACTATATCACTTTATTAAAAAAAAAATTAAAAAAAAAAAAAAAAAAACTCTAATTCAACCTTAATTCTATTTTTTTTTTTAAATATGAGAAAAACAGAAGCCCAACGAAGCCAAAATCTCTCATTATCATACAACAAAGTAATGGAACAGACTTAAATTATTTACAAATTACGAGGTATAGTTATGCTTGTACATTATATCAAAATTTTAGTTTTTGAAGAAGAAAAAACAAACTTAAATTATTTTTTACTTGAAAACTGAATTTTGGGTGTTTTCCCTAGATTAGAAAGAATCAAAGTAAGGTTTCAAATTATTGTTTTAGTGGGTGTTTATTGTTTAGATTCGTTGTGGCTTGTTTGTTTGTTATTCCTTTGTTCCCTATTTTGGTTGTTAATAAAATCTTGCTATTGCTCTCATTCCTAAACACGGCAGACTAGAAACGGTAGCGAATTACAGGCCGATTCGTTTGGTTAACTCCATGTACAAGATCTTGGCTAAGGTGCTTTCCAGTAGATTGAAGAAGGTGATGGGAGTTATCATTAGCGAGTCTCAATCGGCTTTTGTTAAGAATAGGCTGATTTTGGATAGCTTTGTGGTGGCGGAGGAAATTGTTCACTCTTGGAGGAGGGACAAGGAAGGTGGTTTGCTTATCAAATTGGATTTTGAGAAAGCTTTTGACAACGTAGATCACAATTTTTTGGACTCCATGACGAGGGGAATGGGTTTCGGGGAAAAATGCAGATTTTGGATGAAGTGTTGTGTTTCTACTCCTACGATATCGGTCTTGGTTAATGGGAGTCCCACTGCTGAGTTTGGTGTGGAGAGAGGTCTCCGTCAGGGTGACCCCCTCTCTCCTTTCCTCTTCAACATCGTAACAGAGGGTCTCAATTGTCTCATTTCCAAGGCTGCCGGTTTGGGTATGTTCCGTGGTGCTTCGTTTGGCAATGAGGATGTTCATATTACGCATCTTCAATTTGCAGACGACACAATCCTCTTCATTCAGCCTAAGATTGAGTACCTTCAGAATGTTAGGAGGCTTCTAAGATGCTTTGATTTAGCTGCTGGCTTGAGAATCAACTATCACAAAACCTGCCTGGTCAAAATTGGGAAAGAGGGCTCGGACATTATGGATTGGGCTGATATCTTCCGCTGCAGAAATTTGAAGCTTCCCATCTCCTACTTGGGCCTTCCTCTCGGAGCTAGATCATCTTCAAAGTCCTTTTGGGACCCGATATTGCATCGTATTCAGAACAAAATGGCCCCGTGGAAAAGGAAGTTTCTGAACAAGGACGGTCGCCTGGTCCTAATCAAAGCAGTGTTAACTAGCATCCCTGCCTACTATCTGTCTGTTTTCAAGATTCCTAAGGGGGTGGCCTCCGCCATTGAAAAACTTCAAAGAGGATTCTTTTGGGGAAATGGAGTTGAAAAGAGGAAAACTCATGCAGTAAACTGGGAATTGATGTGCAAAAGTAAGCGCCTATGAGGTCTTGGCATAGGTAGAATGGCTGATAAGAACAGTAGCTTATTGGCTAAGTGGGTTTGGAGATTCGGGTTTGAGGAGAAGGGTTTGTGGAGACGTGTTATTTGCGCAAAATATGGGGTTCATATTTCCGCTCTGAAATGGGATTGGAAAGGCTCTAGTAACCTCTCTCCTTTTGTGAAAGCTGTTTCAAGTCTCTTTGCTGACAATTCTTGTTCGAGTAGGATTTTGAAGTCAGGTCTGCAGATTGTTATAGGTAATGGAAACAGAAGCGATTTTTGGGACCTTGATACTGGTAATAATTGTCCTCTCAGAAGTGCTTGTCCCAGAATTTATGCGTTGGCGTCCAAGAAACATGGGATGGTTAGTGATTTCGAGAGGTGGCAGAATTCGATTTGGCAATGGGAAATCCCTCTGAGCAGGCCTTTATTTGACTGGGAAAAGGAGCAGTGGATTATATTTTTAGGCTTGTTGAATTGTATTTCTATCCGTTCTTCAATCCAGGACTCGTTAGCTTGGAGTCACAGACCTGATGGTATCTTCACGGTGAGTTCATTCATTAATTGTTTGGAGGATTCCCTCCCCTCTTCTTCTTCTGATCTCATTTCGATTTGGCAAGGCGTTAGCCCTCCGAAGATCAAAATTTTTATGTGGCAACTCCTTAAGGGTAGGGTCATGGTGAAGAATGTCATGAAAAATTTCAGTTTTGATCCTTCGGCCTCTCTGTTGTGTTTGCTGTGCAGGAAAGAGAAAGAAACTATCGATCACTTATTTCTCCACTGCTCTTGGTCTTGGAACCTTTGGACTACTTGTATGAATTGGTGGGAGGTTATGTGTTGTGCAAATATTTCTGTGCTTGATTGGTTCCACAACTAGTCTGGTTTATGTTTTAAGTCCAAGTATAACCGTGCTTGGAATTCCCTGTTTTGTGCTGTTTCCTGGACAATCTGGGAGGCTCGGAATCAGTTGATTTTCAGAGGCACGCAGATGACCATTCTCCAGGCTTCGGATTTTGTTAAATTTCGTGTGGCTTGGGGGTTTAAGCACCTTGGGAAGGGATCCAAGACTCCCATTTCTACTATGCTTCTGAATTTGAAGGAGAGCTGTTCCGTGTGTAAACCTCCTAGGATTTTTAAGACTTCAGTTTGGGAGCCTCCTATTGGTAACGCCTTGAAATTTAATGTTGACGGCTCGGCAAGGGGGAATCCTGGCAATGCAGGAATTGGGGGGGTGTTGAGGAACAACATGGGCCAGATTCTAGGTTTGTTTTCCATCTCTGTAGGGATCGGTATCTCTAGCTATGCAGATCTTTCAGCCATCCACAGAGCAGCCATGTTATGTGCTAACTCTGCGTCTCTTTTTGGCACCGAAATTGACATTGTTAGCGACTCTTCGGAGGTGGTGTCTTGGGTGAACTCTGAAGGGTTGGGAAATCTGCCAAATATTAATATTATTTACGAGATCAGGAACTGTCTTTCTCTTCTTAGCAACGCCAGGGTCTCCTACTGCGCCAGATCTAGCAATTCGTTTGCGGATTGTTTAGCTAGGAATGGTTCTGCTTTAATGGGGGATTATGTCATATGGGAGGTGCCCTGGTTGTCTACTGTTTTTCGCTTCTTTGTTCTTTCTCTGCCCTTTTTGTTTCTGCATTGCTTGCTGTGGCTTTTCTTCTTGTTGTTTCGCTCTGCTTTGCGCTGTCTGCGTTGGCCTTGTTCCGTTTCCTTGCCGGCTTCTGTCGATGAATAAACCTTGCTGTTCAAAAAAAAAAAAAAAAAAAAAAAAAAAAAATCTTGCTATTAAAAAAAAAAAAAAGTTATTGTCATAGAAGAAAATTTGTATTGGGTACAAGTTTGATCACATTTGCTTGTTACTCTATTTTTTATTTATTTATTTATTTATTTATTTTTGTTGGAAGAGTAATTGTTATTTTCCAATCATTATTTTCCCTATCGCAATCGTTGCTAAAATTTCTCACATGTCTCACATGAACAACTTGACATTGCACTAGGTGATAATGGAACCATTGATGGCTAGGGATAGCTCTAAATCCTTAAATTACAGTCATCCTCATCTAGTGGAACTTGCATCATCAGAACACATAGTTGTTTCAAACCTTACTTTCTTGAATTCTCTAGCATATAATATCCATCCAGTCTATTGCAGGTATGTTGGCTAAAGCCACTAACTAAGACTTCAATGTTACATTCTTTAAATTATTTGACCTTTTTTTTTTTTTTTTTTTTTTTTTTTTTTTTTTTTTTTGGTATTGGGTGTGTTAATAACTTATGAGGGTTTATAAATAAATTGTATTAAAATGAGAACATTCATTTAAATAAGGGTACTGTTGGCATTAAAATGGGTGTTTATAGTAATGTTTTAATTTTAAATTTTAGACATGGGTGTACTTATAAATATGGGTGTGCTTATCGTATTTATGAGTGTCAATATCCGTACCCTTTAAATTAATATAAGAGATATTGGGATTGGACTGTACTTGACAACTTGTATTTTTTTTTTTTTTTTTGGTATAAATTTAGAGTAATGCTAATGCTACATTGCCCAAATTTAATGCCCAAATGATGTGGCAACACTGTTGACCATTCATTTAAATTGTATTAGATTTGTATGATTTAAATGAATGGTCTACAGTGTTGCCACATCATTTAGGCATCAAATTTGGACAATACAGCATTACTCATAAATTTAACATATTAGTAAATGTTGTAAATGAATGAATAATAAATAATAAAGAAAGAGATGAGAGAGAGACGAGAGAGAGAACACACACACACACACACACACACACACACACACACACATATATATATATATATATATATATAGCCTTTGAAACTAACCCCACTTGCATTGTTAACTCAAGGATAAAATAAACAATTCAAGCTATCAATTTTTATGGTATAATGGTTGATAAAGAGAGAGAAACTGGCTCCCTTGGCCGTGGAGGGAGTCAGGCTGCAATCGACGGTGGAGTAAAAAGGAGTTGTGAAAATGCAAGAAGGGACTTTAGGGAAAAACTCTTCTCAATCTTTGTTGATAATTTGAATCCAAAGGTGAAGGTAGTTTGTCTGTGGGATGTTTTCAAGGTTTTCGGAAGGGTGTAAGATGTGTATCTCTCTTCTAAGAACAGCTTAAGAAAATCCTTTTTCGCCTTCATTCGCTTTGAATCGCAGGAGGAAGCAAGCAAGGTGGCAAGATTGGCGGATGGTATGCATATTTATGGTTAGCCCATTAGCTCTAAAGTAGCCTCCTTTGGTTGGAATGATAGGGGCTCAGCTAATGGGAAACAAAAGGGGCCGATTCTAAGGAAGAATGTGCAGAGAGAAGTGGGTGGAAGAGGAGTTCCTATTGGCATCGTAAATCAGAGGAGGAGTTCTTTCGCTAAGGTGCTCAAAGGAAACCACCTAAGAAGCCAGGAAGAGCTTTTTGTCAAGTCAGAGAGCTATCTTAACATGAATTGAAAAAAGAAGATAGGGGTGGAGGACTGGCTGTCCAAATGTACGGTGGGCATTTTGAAGAAGTTTGGCAATGTGTCAAGTGTTAACAGAAGATTGTCTAACAGAGGTTTCTCATTCAAAGCAAGGTATCTTGGTGATAAAAGCGTATTGTGGTGCTTCAAGTCAGTGATTCAGAGAAATGGGTTTATAATGAATCGTTTTTTTTTTTTGGGATGATTGGTTCACTTCTATGTCCAGATGGTCAAAGGATCTAATTATGCAGTCTAGGTTGGCATGGATTAACGTCTTAGGTGCTCCATTAAATTGCTAGGAACTGTCTTTCTTCTCAAAACTTGGATGGATGATTGGAGAACCTATGGTGGTTGAGGAAGACACAGTCCTGAGACGAAGATTGGACAAAGGAAGGTTGTTAGTCTTGATTCCGAAAGTAAAATTGAGCTCTTGGAAGGTTTTTGTTAAGATGGAAAATGCCTCTTTTCCGGTGAGTTTAGAGGAAGACCAGTCACCGGTTTGCTCTCTTTGGGTTCAAGACTTTCTGGGTTTGAAAGGTGAGTTTACAAGAAATGATTCAAATTGTGTGTCAGAAAAGGATGGTTTAGATAGCAATCATAGGGCTGGGGTAGCTCCAAGGCTCGATGTATTAGCTGGTCAGGAGAATAGGATTTTTGGAAATCTTTTTGACAAAAGCCAACATGTGGGGGATGCTCTTTTGAGTGGGGGCATACTTTAGCTTAACTTTTCTGACCCACCTCCCCTTTCCTTTAATTTTCCAACCTTTTCCATTTGTCACTGCAACCCTCTTCCCTAGCCCATCTCTGACTTTTTTAAGCAAAACATTTTTGAATTTGAATTTGGGGAGTGGTCCAGCTATTGATCTTCTTGTTGATTTAGGGGACTTGGATCCTTTTTTTTAGAATGGGAAGGCGGGGGCTAGTATAGCTAGATGGAAAGATGATGGCAAAGGCTAGTCACGTTTGGTGTCTTTAGTGTTGTCCTGTTCTTTGCTTTTGGTTTTCCTGGGTGCTGCGTTGTCAGCTTGTTGCTTGTGTTCTGTGGCCTTCTTGGCCTTTTATGAATAAAATTGCTGTTAAAAAAAAAAAAAGGATAAAATAAACAATAGCGGGTGGGTAGGTGGTTGGAACCTGTGTAAATCCACACAATATTCACAACAGTATAAACTTAATTTTTTTTATAAAATGGCAGACGGGGCAGCAACCCCGTGCAGCCCCCACTATGATTCGCCCTTGCTAATGCCTAGTGGGGGTTCTCGTTCCCAGCTTAGTTTTGGGTTGCTTTGCTTTGCTTTTAGGTTTGTGGGCTGTGGAGTTTGTGGGCTGTTGTTTTATTTTGTTTGGTGTTTCGGTTGGTAGCTCTTTGTTGAGTTGTTGGGCATGGCCTGATGCAGTGGAAAATTCACAAAACAACAATCGATAAAAGAAAGGATAAACGATTCGGATCCATTGATTCGCACATGAATACCGGAAGCAAACCCTACTATTAATATGTTGATCGCGCACAAATACCAGAATAATAGGCTTCAAATACCAACTGAGGTAGCGGAAAATTCAACGCAAACAACAATTGATAAAAGAAAGGATAAACAATTCGGATCCGTTGATTCACACACGAATACCGGAAGCGAACCCTACTATTAATTTGTTGATCTGCGCACAAATACCAGAATAATAGGCTTTAAATCGTTGAACCGCGCAGGGCACCGAAGTTGGGAGATAATTAGATAAAACTCTAAAAAATTTATTAATTCAACAACTGATTCTCCAAACCCTAATACAATCTATTTAAAGGAAACAAATTCGAAATCTCCTAGACTCCTAAAGATCCTAAACGAAATCGGGAAAGAATCCCAAATAAAAAACTAAAAACAAATTCTAATCAGAAAAGGAAAAAAACCTAATTAAATATATAATAAATGGAAATAAAATAAAAATCTTTAACAATATCTTTGATAATCTCTTCTGCATCATGGCCTTAGCTAGTTTGGGTCTTAGGGGTTGGACTTTTAGGCTTGCTCTGTGCTCTGTCTTTGGGTGTGTTTTGTTACCTTTTGTCTTGTTTGTAGCTCCTTATGGCCTTTGTAGGCTATTAGAATAAAATTTTCGATGTTAAAAAAAGAAATGATTAAAAGGAAATTAAGGATAGTGACCATGAGATGAATGCAAATTAAATAGGTGTAGGAAAAAAAAAATTATTTAGTTCTGTAAAGTCCAATAAAGATATAAATTAATAATTAATTAATTACATAAGTGGAAAATGCATGGCAAGTTGGCAACTAGCAAGACTAAGTGGAATATATATATTTAATTTCTTTCTTTCTTTCAAAAAAACAAAAAACAAAAAAAAGAAGTGGAAAATGATTTTGATATCATCATAGACACAAATTATACCAAACATTGCAAAATCATATATCTACTAGGTTTTACTATAAATCATACCAAACAAATATGATTGAGATTTGAGTGATCAATTCTTGATTTTTCGTTTCTTCTTTTTTTTTTTTTTTTTTTTTTTTTTTTTTTTTGAAAGGCAAAATATATTAATCAAAGGCCAAGAGGCCAACCAAGCAACGAAACGGAGGGATACAATGAAAAAAAGTAAGACGCCTCAAAATTCTGCAACAGAGGCATCCCAAAAACCTCTGTCGCTGAACTGTGAGAGCAGCCAACCACATGCAGCAAACCCAAACAAACAACACCCCACCCAAAAACCCCCTAGAACCACAAACCCCTCCATCAAAAAAGAAGTTGCGAAGACAAACCCCCAGCCACAAGAAAGCTGCCGACCACCTGGGAGTTACCAGCTCCATTCAAGCACATCACCCTCTCCGTCGGCGCCTTTTTTAGCCAAACCATCAGCATAAGTATTGTAATCTCTAAGGTTGAACTCCACATGAGACTGATTCAGAACACCCAGAAGGTTGCGAATGTCCATAATTTGATTCATATGCTGTAGCTTCTAGTACAGTTCCAACTCCATACACAACCTCTTCAACATGTATGTATGTAACTATGTATGTATCCAAGTTTTTTACATGCTTTGAATTTGAATGGCACCGTTCACTTGTCCAGATTTTTTTTGAAAAGCAGATTTATTAGAGAAAAAAATCTGGATCACTTGTCCAGATAACCCAGTTTCCCAGCTGTACGTATAGATAAGGGGCCAGGATTTATACCAAAGCTGCCACCGTTGGCTTCTCTCTAATCTAAAATGGCAAAGCCCCTTCATGGCTAACTTTTCAAAGCATTTTCTATTTGTATTGAATTATTGATAGAGGAATTTTGGGCTTCTTGGAAAAAGGTGGAAAAGCATCTCAACATTCAACGACGACCTCCAAGCAATAATGTTTGTAAGAAACATAAGAGCATCTCCAATGCAAAAGTGACTTGCATACCAATAATTGCTAACATGGCAACAATGTCAAGAGACTTGCTTCCTATATGGCATAAAAATAGAATTGATAAACAATCAATTCAAAATTTGGTCTCCAATGCTTCCGTCTTGTTGACGGTGATTTTTGGTGATCACCAAGTCAATGATTCGTTCTCGAGTTACTGCAATTTATATGTGAGTGTGGTCAAAGATTGTAAAGAAATAACAGGTGATTTACGTGGTAAAACTCCAAAAGATCGGAGAAACATCCACGGGATCGTTGCCTCTAGCAACAAAGCCAAATCCACTATGAATCACGATTACAAGATGAAGAATGACAGAATGATTACAAGCTCTTCAATACAATTCTCTCTTTCTCTCTCTCGTTCTACCCTTTTTTTTACGTACCCCCTGTTTGTGTATAGAGGGGGTATTTATACATGTTGTTCTTAGGGTTTTAAGGTGGCCGCTAGGGTTTGGTGTTGTGGTGCCCAAGTCTCAAGCGGTTTCCTAGTCCTAATTGGATTATGTTTCTTCTTTTGGCTGAGTCTGATTCTGGACGAGATTCTTTCTCCTTTATTCGCGGGAGAACTGCTTGTTTCCTTGTTAAACTCTAATAGTCCACATCGTTGCTTATCGTGGATGTGCTGGTCGCTGATTATGATTGGCATACGAATGTTGGTGACTATCTCATTGATTCCCGAGTATGTATGCCCGAGTATGTCCGAATGTGCCCGAGTGGGATTTGCTGCCCGAGTTGATCGTCTTCGTTTGTGGTCGGACTACTTACTCTTTTTTCCGAGTAGGTTATCGTGGGAGGTTTCTGCTCCATAAGTTGACTTATCTTGACTCTTGCTTCCCTGGCTTTTCGTGCTAATGACGTGTCCTTCACCACTAATTTTTACCTATAACACGTCTAAAACACGATTTTTTTTAATGACGTGTCCATCTTTTTTTCCTATTTTATTTTTTATTTTATTTCCTTACCAAAAATATATGAAAAATTAATGTCAGTTTTAAATATTTGCTGAGTCAACCTAAAAAATAGCTGTGCAACAGACCGTCTGAAAGTAGACGGTCATGTTGACAATGTCTAACATTTTTTTTGCCACGTCAGCTTGAGGTTGAATATGCACAGTTGCATTGAAGACACAATTATTAACATAACGTCTATTTATCCTACGTAGCATTTTTTTTTTTTTCACAAGCCACACTTGCATTGGAGATGCTCTAACAATTTTTGTGTAATCATATATATCCAAATTTCTTATGTTGATATTTCAATTATATAAGTTTATATTTGATTAAAATTTAATGTTAATTATTGTTCATGTAAATTTCAATAACTACTCTTTAAATAAAATTTCAAAGTTAATTATTGGTTTAATACAATTAATTAGGAATTTTTAGAACAATTAGAATTATTAATATTTTATATATAATCGATTTGATCATTGGGTAGGAAATTAAGAAGGCAAAAGATACAATGGATACAATTAAGTACATTTCTCAATATATTTTGATAAGGGTAACTGGTTTTATGCCATCTAGCTAGATAAAATATTCTTCACATCTACAATTCAATATAAGAGTGTCTTTATAATTATTTAAAATTTAAGTTCTTAGAATGAAGTGTAAAAAGATAAAATTGTATTGTAAAAAGAAATTAAATCTCTAAAAATTAATATATATATATTAAAAAAAATTAAAACATGTTTGTGGTGATATATTTATTTAAATTGCTTTCAAAAGAAATTCCATAAGTTGGGGTAATTTGATTAGTCAAATGCGGGTGATCACACACCATTATTGAAAATGAAAATTTCAATATATTCCTCTTATATTCTAAAACAACTGTTTCCTACAGAAACCCCTCTCTATCTCTCTTGGTCCTTTTGCACATGCAATAACTTTGTAAGTGGGTGTTTTTCTGGGTGGATTAGCCTCTTTGGGTTCTTGGTTTGGTTTGTTTTGTTTTCGTTGTTGGTGGGTTGTTTCCTGGTTTGTTTTTCGTAGGCTTGTTGTTAAAAGGGAGCTGGGGGCTTGTGGTTTGTTTGTTCTTTTCGGTTTGGCCATTTTTGAATAAATTATGCCGTTAAATAAAAAAGTAAAATAAAATAAAATAAAATAAAAATAAAAATAAAAAAGCTTTGTACTTGCCAGTGTGCCACCCACGTCCTCCCCAAGCGTTACGTTTCTCTAAAACTCTATAAAAACCTCGCAAAACGCACACGAACCCTATCTCAATTCAAGTCCAACTCTCGTCTCTCTTTGATTCTTCTCTCAACAAAAGTTTTTGAATCTATAATTATATCTCTATATCTCTAGTTAGCCATGGCCCAAAACAACAGGTTAATAATCTTTTCTTTTCTTTTCTTCTTGACAAATTTTCCCATAGCTGTTAAAGTGGCTGCTGTAATAGTAAAAATGAGAGAGCAATAATGTTTTATAGAATTGGAGAGCTTAATCCTCTGTGGTGAATGAGAGAGAGAGAGAGAGTGAGTGTGTGTGTTTTTCTGTGTATTCTTCATAGATTAGATCGATTCTTGACAAATTTTGGGTGCAAATCTTATTGGGCTTAATTGGGCCTTTTGGACTCATACAATACCCCATATTATATATAGCAATAATTTTAAAACTATAATGCATTTTACCATCTAAAGTTTTTATCGTTTTTAATTTCGTAATTATCCTTTGAAAAGCTGCATGCGTATGAATTCCATGAAACTAGACAAATGTGAATTATTGTAAAGCACACAAAAACTACTATAACAGCATCTCCAGTAAGGCTTCTTATTCCCCTATATTTAGGGAGTGTTGTACTTTTTACAAATAAGGAGATATATAAGGAGTTAACACTCCAACAAACCTCTCTAAGAATATCACCATTCACTTGTCCAGATAACCAAACAAAATCATGCAAACGATTGGGAAATTAATTAGCTGTACGTATAGATAAGGGGTCAGGATTTATACCAAAGCTGCCACCTTTGGCTTCTCTCTAATCTATATAATATGCTTAATAACTAAAATGGCAAAGCACCTTCATAGCTAACTTTTCAAAGCATTTTCTATTTGTATTGAATTATTGATAGAGGAATATTGGGCTTCTTGGAAAAAGCATCTCAACATTCAACGATGACCTCCAAGCAATAATGTTTGTAAGAAACATAACAATTTTTGTGTAATCATATATATCCAAATTTCTTATGTTGATATTTCAATTATATAAGTTTATATTTGGTTAAAATTTAATGTTAATTATTGTTCATGTAAATTTCAATAACTACTCTTTAAATAAAATTTCAATTAGATCTCTGTATCTCTCTAGTTAGCCATGGCCCAAAACAACAGGTTAATAATCTTTTCTTTTCTTCTCCTTGTGCTCATTTTTCCCACAGCTGTGTCTCCACCGGCAGCACCAAGTGTGGCAGTGGTGGGTGAGGCTTTACCATCTCCGTTGCCAAGACAAGCAAATGATTACCGTCCCACAGGTGACTTAGGTCTGAGCCCCGATCAAGGGTGGCCCTGGGGTGGGGAAGGCCACCACCCCACCCCCCGGGCCCGTCATGTCAAGGGGCTCCAAGTATGTGGGTTTAGTTATTATGTGTTAAAGGGCGTTTTCTGGTGCTGCTACCTTTTAGTTCTTCCTTGGTTGTTTGCGTGTCTGTTTTGGGGTGGGGAAGGTTTTTTCTTTTGCCATGTTTTTCGTTCTGTTGTTGGGTTGTTTTCTCCCCTGGTGGCGGGTGCCTGTGTTTGTTCCTTGTTTGCTCTTCTTTGAGCCTTGGCTTTTGCTTGTGTTATTATAACCATTTCAAAAAAAAAAAAAGTTGTAAAAAAAAAAAAAAAAAAGGGCCCCATTATTGTTTTAAATAAAGGCAGAATTTCACATAAATCCTACTTTTTTAGTGATTTGTCACCTTTATAAATGTCTTTCTAAATTTATTACTTTAGTCCTTACTTTTTCCAAAACTCATCACTTTAGTCTATTTGATCAAATATGTGAAAGTCAACTATTTTAAAACCCGTGAAAGTACATTTTTACCCTTATTACTATTTAATTTAGCTAAAATGATTATCTTAACTTTAAATTAAAATGAAAAACAATAAAATTCTCAATAATAAAATCTTAAATAAATATATTACAAAAAAAAAAAAAAAAGTTTAAATGCATAATTAGAAAATCCATTAATTTTTTCTTATTTTGTATTTTTTTCATAATGGATTTTTATTTAGCTAAAATGATTATCTTAGCTTTAAATTAAATTGAAAAACAATAAAATTCTCAATAATAAAATCTTAAATAAATAGATTAAAAATATATATATGAAAAAAAATCATTTAAAGCTAAGATAATCATTTTAGCAAAATTAATATCCATTATGACAAAAATACAAAAAAAAAAAAAAAAAATTTATGGATTTTATTATTATTATTTATTTAAGATTTTATTATTGAGAATTTTATTATTTTTCATTTTAATTTAAAGCTAATATAATCATTTTAGCTAAATTAAATAGTAATAAGGGCAAAAGTGTACTTTCATAGGTCTTAAAATAGTTGACTTTCACATATTTGGTCAAATTGACTAAAGTGATAAGTTTTGGAAAAAGTAAGTACTAAAGTGATGAATTTGGAAAGACATTTATAAAGGTGACAAATCACCAAAAAGATAGGAGTTATGTGAAATTCTGCCTTAAATAAAACAACTCAAACATTACCTACAAAAAAAATAACACCGGCCCAATATCCAATTTATTTTATTCATATCTTTAGACAAAATCTAATTTTTTAGGGTTTTAATATCTTATTAATTTTAATTTATTTTAAGCCCTAAGTGGTTACACCATAGTACTATAAAATTGTTCACATATAATATATACTATAAGTAGTTTCCAAAGAAACCGAAAACCCTAGCGCTCATTCACCTAATTTTAAAAGCTAGTTGCAGCCTCTATTGCCTCTTCTCTTTCAAAAAAAAATTTCCTTGAAAGTTCCTCCTCCTCTCATCCAACTGCTCAATCTCTTCTCACTCATTAACATTTTGCCTCTCGTTCTTCTTCACCAACCAATGCCCCTGCCCTCATCTCTTCTTTGTCAACCGTCGACTGCCGTCTATCTTCGTAATTTGAGAGTTTTTTTCTTTTAATGATTTGATTTTAAATTTCATCTACTCTTATATGTGTTTTATTTTTCGTCAACTAACCTGAATATGAAATTAGTTAGTTTCAAGAAAGAAAATATTGTTAAGTTTGTAATGAATCCATCTCTAATTTATTTATTTTTTTGGGAAATTTTTATTGTTTTTTTTTTTTTTTTAATAGTGAGAGGAACAAAGTTGAGGGAAAATTTTTTTTTTTTGAGATATTAATTTAAATAATTTGTTCAATAAAAATTAATATTCCGTTTAATGGAATATATATCTTTAGGGAAAATATTGCACTGGACCGAATATTTTTGTAATAAGACTCCATGTTAACGATTAAAAGAAAACTAAGGTTAGTGATCATGGAATGAATGCAAATCGAATAGGTGTAGAAAAAAAATTATTTAGTCTTAAGACCCTGTAGAACCAGAAAATCCTACGGTCAAAATTCGGTCAAAATCATGATACCCGGGGCACTGGCAATCTATGAATGGTTCTTTGTTGAATGCTTTGGATTCCTTGTAAAAAAATAAGAAGGTAGAACGGAGCGAGAGGGGGGTGTCCCGTTGGGGACTCTTCGATGCTCGAATTAGGTAATTTATTAATAAATAAAATAAATAAAAATGAATTAAATGTAAATCAAACTGTAAACGAAGCTGTCGAATCCTGGGTGGTGTCGTTTGAAGAGCCTTAGGTTCGCTTGGGCTGAGCGTTTAGCAAATTAAATTGCTTGGGGGAGACGAGGCAAAGCCGTCGTCGATCCGCTTAAAAGAAATGAATTATAGAACTATCTACGTGACTTAGTGTGGGATTGAAAGACTAGCGATTGTTCCACTGTTCTTAGATGTCATCATGCGTGTAGAAGTCGAATGAGTTGATCAGGTGAGTGAACAAAGAGTGGTCGAATGACTTTGAATATAATTGACTGAATTGAGACGACCCAAATTGAATGGACTTTGTAGAATGGCCACTGGTCGACTCGGTTTGTGTAGAGAGAAATTGTGATGGCTTGGATGTTGTGGATCAGCGTGAGCTAAAGCAAATAATGTAGATAGATGATAGATGTGGATAGATAATAGCAATAAAGTCAACTTATGTGTTTTTCTATGTGTCAGGAAAAAAGCCTCCCCCTGAATGAAGGGACCCCCTCCTATTTATAGCTGGAGACTCCACTTAAAATGAGTCAGTTGATATCTTCCCATAAATCTAGGTCTGAGATCGTGGGACGAGAAAATCCCCCCAAAATCTCGAGATTTTAGAAGATAAAAAAGTTGTTGATTAACGTGTGTTTAAGTACTGACTTAGTCTCAACAGACTTGGTCAAGTTTTGAATATGCTTTGGGCCAACGTTGGGCTTGTATTTCGTTGGGCCAGATCATGCTTGCTTCAGCGGACCATCTGGCTCCTCACTTGGATTTCTAAAATTGGGCCTAAGTGTTTGGGCTATGCTATTTTTGGCTACCACAGGCCCAACGAATTTTAATAAAAACAATTCAATATTAATGTGGTGGACCTTTTACTTTTTTTTCTCTTCATCCTCCATTATACTAAATTGGCTGGCATGTTCATCTTTTACCAAATGTATCACAATAATACAATCTAATTCATCTTCAAATATGAACACCCCCATAAGGGAAATTCTAGTACATATTCCACCAAAATAATTTAGAAAGTGACATATAGTTCTGCTTTATTCTAATTTGATTGTTTATCTTACTAAACAACTAAACAAGCAAAACATCTTTTATGAGGGTATCTTTCACATGAACCCAATGTGCTCGGATCATATAGACAAGAAAATCTATGAAAACATATCAACATGCTAGATTGCTAGTGTATGGCTGAGAAAAAAATATACGGAAAAATAATAAAAGAAAATTCACAAGAATAGGAAGAGCTTTTTAAAAATCAATGATGAAGTTGTTGTACCATATTTGTTATTAATAATAGTAAAAATGATAAAGCAATAATGTATTATAGAATTCGAGAGCTCAATCCTTTGTGATCAATGAAGTATCCTGATTGACAAGTTTTAATAACTGCAGATCTATGATCTTCTCCAATTAATCCAATTCTAGCTTGAAGCCACTCTTTGACCTGGTCATATATATATAACTTGTTAGGAAGTTGTGTGTGATACTTTTCATCTAGACATATCCCTGCATGAAATATCTACCTTTTTTATCTAACTTGTTAGGAAGCTAACCATGTTCAACAAACTCGTGGAATAAATAGGTGTAGAAGGAAAAAAAAAAAAAAAAAAAAAAAAAAAAAAAAAAAAAAAAAAAAAAACCCTTTTTTCTACACCTAGATGCTAAATAGGTGTAGAAAAAAAATAAAATTATTTAGTTCTTTAAAGTTCAACAAATATATAAATTAATAATTAATTAATTAATTACATAAGTGGAAAATGCATGGCAACTAGCAAGACTAAGTGGAATATATATATGTATATATATAATTTCTTTCTTTCTTTCTTTAAAAAAAAAAAGAAGTGAAAAATGATTTTGATATCATCATAGACACATTATACCAAACATTGCAAAAGCATATATCTACTAGGTTTTACTATAAATCATACCAAACAAATATGATTGAGATTTGAGCCAATTCTTGATTTTTTGTTTCTTCCTATCAACATCAATATAAGCTGTAACCAACATCAATCTAGCTTCTAATACAATTCCAACTCCATACACAGCCTCTTCAACATGTATGTAAGTATGTAACTATGTATGTATCCAAGTTTTTCACATGCTTTTAATTTGAATGGCACCATTCACTTGTCCAGATAACCCAGTTACCCAGCTGTACGTACGTATAGATAAGAGGACAAGATTTATACCAAAGCTGCCATCTTTGGCTTCTCTCTAATCTATATAATATGCTTAATAACTAAAATGGGGCAAAGCAACTTCATGGCTAACTTTTCAAAGCATTTTCTATTTGTATTGAATTATTGATAGAGGAATATTGGGCTTCTTGGAAAAGCATCTCAACATTCAATGATGACCTCCAAGCAATAATGCTTATAAGAAACATAACAATTTTTTTTTTTTTTTTAAAGGCAATCTTTATTAAAGGCACAAGCCCGGAAAGAACAAGCCAACCTACTCAACCGCCAGCGACAGAGCCAGCACCCTAACAATTTTTGTGTAATCATATATATCCAAATTTCTTATGTTGATATTTCAATTATATAAGTTTATATTTGGTTAAAATTTAATGTTAATTATTGTTCATGTAAATTTCAATAACTACTCTTTAAATAAAATCTCAAGTGTTTTAAGTCAAAATCTTCAAAGTTAATTATTGGTTTAATACAATTAATTAGGGATTTTTTTTAGAACAATTAGGATTATTAATATTTTATATATAATCGATTTGATCACTGGGTGGGAAATTAAGAAGGCAAAAGATACAATATATGGATACAATCAAGTACATTTCTCAATATATTTTGATAAGGGTAATTGGTCTTATGCCATCTAACTAGATAAAATATTCTTCACATCTACATTTCAATAAAAGTTTGTACTACTACATAATATATTCTTAAGATTTTTATTTTTATTTTTAAAAGAAAGATATTCTTCACACCTACAATTCAATAAAATGCTTTCAAAAGTTGGTTATAAAGATGCTTTACAAACAAGGAAAAAATAATAAAGCTAAGGGCTAAGGCACACATTGTGCCACACGTGAATCCTGAACCTCCATAATGAAAAAGCTAAGGAAGAGAGCCACATGTGATCCTCCATCAGGAAAACCCCAATTAATTTCCTTAAATAGAGCCTCCCTAACATTGCAAGCATAAACCTCCACCTCCACCCAATTCTTCTCTGTTTCTTTTCTTCCTCTTCCTATCCACCTTCTTGCAGCTGGGATGTTTTGAGTTTGGGCAATATGTGGTATCAAGTCAGATGACCTCCACATATTGCTCAAACTCAAAGCTCCCTCCTGCAAGAAATATCGAACCCAGAATGATCCAAAACTCTCTGTGACTACCTAAATCAACAAAAATTTAGCATCCGGGTTCATTTTCTCGTGTTGTTTTGCTTGATAATGATTCCCACTAAATATTGCATGGTTCAGCTTCCTCAGCATTTGAACCACGCTTCTCATGGTGGGTCTCAAGGTTTGCTGCCTTGCCGTGCAGAGAATTGCAATTCTCAATACCTTTAGAGCATCTTCCTTGAAAACTTCTGGGATTCTTGAGTCCACAATGCTCATAATGCTCTTGCTGCTAATCCAGTTCACTATGTTATTGTTCTCTCCGAACTCTGGCTCTATCGGCCTCTTTCCCGTCACCAGCTCCATTAACACGACTCCAAACTTTACACACCATTCTTCTCATTGACCTTGCATGTGTTGCCATACTCTTGTTTATCCAAGAAAAAAAAAAAATGGAACACAATATCATCGAATTGAATCCTCTAATGGAGTAGTTGATATGTTCTGAGTTTCAGACATCAAAGAGGGACATTTCTAATCATGAAAAGGTTCAGCATCTGCATTACTTGATCGAATCACTGCTTCCTTTTTTTAAGACAAGTGAGCGAGGAACAAACTCAGGAGACACAGATTGAAGATACAATTCAAGGTTTTTAACTTTCCAGCTTTGTGCATGAGTTCATTTTTTAAAAAGCTTTTCTGGTGCTAATACAAGTTTTTTTTTGTGTAGGGGTGCAATTTTCAGAGGTTGATATATCATGATCAACCCTATGTATTGGTAAGCCGAAAGTAAAAGATATCAATCATTTGTATTATTCTGGAATATGTTATATCGTAATACTTAATTATGTTTAATTTGGTCTTGAAACAGCAACCATTGTGCAACTTCAATTGTGGATCTTCACCCGAATTGTTCTTATGAACTCTGCCTCTCAATGGTTGTGATGTGTACAGTTTGGAGTCGTGTTAATGGAGCTGGTGACGGGAAAGAGACCGATAGAGCCAGAGTACGGAGAGAACAATGACATAGTGATCTGGATTAGCAGCAAGAGGGTTATGAGCATTGTGGACTCAAGAAACCCAGAAGTTTTCCAGGAAGATGCTATCAAGGTATTGAGAATTGCAATTCTCTGTACGGCATGGCAGCAAACCTTGAGACCCACCATGACAAGTATGGTTCAAATGCTGGAGGAGGAATTTTCACTGGGATTGATCTGCAGAGGATTTGTAACTAACTTTTAACAAAGTTTGTTAAAATTCCATTAGAATCTGTTAATTAAATGTTAGCATTAGAAAGTTAGTTAGATTAACAATGATTAACGTTGACCTTTGTATTGAGGTGGTTATCATCTTGGCTGTATATAAATCATAGCTTTGTACTCTGTAATTATTCAATGAAAGAATGAGAGGTAATTCAGAGCTTTGAGCTTCAACGATGGTGTAAATTTTCTTTAAGTTTCATTGTTGAAATTTTTCTCTTTCAGACATTCATCAAACACCTCTCTCTCTCTCTCTCTCTCATTATAATGGCCAAACCCATCACTTACACCTGTTTTTTTTTTTTTTTTTTCATACTAATGATCATCTCTCGTGAACTCTGCTGTATGGAAGCAAGAAAGTTGAAAACGAGAAACAACTCGAAGTGTGTGTCAAATGCCTCTTTAGTCTTGACGGACAGAGAGTTGCTAGGGACACTATAAAAGACGGTAATGATTCAAGCCCGATTCGTCCTGCACAAGAGTATTGAAGTATTTGTGGAGGCTTTCCATCCCACATCTCCTGGCCATCGTCCCGGCGTTGTGACGTTTCCACCGGCAGTGCCAAGTGTGGCAGTGGTGGGTGAGGCTTTGCCACTTCCACCACCAAGACAAGTCAATGACTTCGGTCCAGACGACTCAGGTGGTCCAGACAAGCTAGATATATATATGGTTTTAATCATGTTCAAAGTTCTCAAGCTGCCAGTAGGCAAATGCATATAAGTTCGGTCATTTCAGAATAATAATTCAATGTTTGTGTGTGTGTGTTTTTTTTGGTGACCTTTTTCTTCCCTCTTATTCACTTTCGTCTTTATCGAAGATGCCAGAGAAATAGGAATAGAAATAATGAAATATACGTATAAACTCAAAAATCTTAAAGCTAACTCTACAATGTACTAATAATGACATGTAATTTTAAGGATCCTTTGCATCATCTTGTAACATATCAATATTATTATTAATTATTGCATGATTTATTTCTTTCAAATTATTGCACTATAAATAACCAATCACAAGCTTTCAAAATTTTAGGTAAAGAAAGAGTCTTTATGTCAAATATATATATAATACTATCACCACTGGTTGAACAAAAAATGTTTAGGTGATCAAGGAAAATGGACCAGCACATTTTTGTATTTATTTATGAATTTGCTTTGCATTTGAAAGTAAAATTATATATGTTTGTGTAATAAGTTCTTATAATCTTAAATTCAATGAAATGGAATAATATTATTTGAAAGCTTAACATTACTATGAATGAACAACAAATTCCAAGAAAAAAACAGTGAAATTTCTCTCTGAACTCTGAAGCTCCTTTAAAACCCTAATACAATTTTATTTTATTTTATTTTTCTAGGAAAATTAATTAAATGGAATAACAAATCACGTCCAACCAAGTAGAGAAAAGTGGTGGACAGACAGGACAGTAGTGATAAACTGATGAGGTCCAATAAGTATTTGTCTGGAAGACTGGAACTAGCTAGAAGTGATTATATCAATATATAAACTATAAAGTGAGAGCCAATATATACCTCCCCAATCTGGGGAGACCTCTCATTCGATATTCGTTTGGTTATGTTTTGCCATCAACTGCAAGTCTGCAAGCAAGCTATAGCTAGGGAATCTATATGCTTTTGGCTGCTATAATTCTTTAAAGCTTTGAGATTGCAAAAGTAATTTATTAATTAATTTGGACCTCTGGTTGTAAAGTTAGGGAATCTGCAAGTCTGCAATGTGTTGTATTTTCTTTGTATGATTGTACTATTACTAGATTTCCATACATATTATTTTTCAAAATTAACACAAATATAAAAGTTCATGTCCTCGTATAATTTAACTAGCTTGGTGAAGCTAAAATGGGTCAAATCATTTGACAACAATTTTAAAAAAAAATTCAGTTTGGGGTCCTTTTCTTCGCCTACATTTTTTTCAGTTCAAAAATCACCCATCACACCAAACTATCTAATCCCCGTTCGAACTAAAACCTTTCTTCGCCAACATTTTTTTTAGTTTAAAAATTACCCATCACCCCAAATTTCTCTGGTAAGGTCCTTTTCTTCTTAGTTTTTGAATTATAATTAAAGCAAAAGAATTTTTCAGTTTTTGACTTTAGCAGTGATTTACGAATTAATGGTAACAATTAATTGTATATCCTAATTAGATTGTCCAGTACTGCGTCAAGACTTCCTGAAAGAAAATTCACCATGAAGATGATTCTTCAAACTTCAATACTAATTGAAAAAAGAGTCAAATGAATAAAATAAATAAATTTAAGAAATTGCTGTAAATTTCAGTATTCAATAAATATATATATATATATATATATATATATATATATATATCTTTGAAATAAATTGATTTTTAAAAAAATAACAAAATAGGAGTGTTCAAAAGAGAATTATTAAAAGATAAAAAGACAATTTTGGAACAAAAAGGAGTGTCTTTAAAATTATTTAAAATTTAAGCTCTTAGAATGAAGTGTATTTATAAATGAAGTGAGATAAAATTGGATTATAAGGAGAAAATCTCTAAAAAAAAAATTAAAAAATAAAACATGTATGTGGATATATATTTATTTAAATTGCTTTCAAAAGAAATTCCATAAGTTTGGGGTAATTTGATTAGTCAAATTCGGGTGATCACATACCATTATTGAAAATGAAATTTTCAATATATATTCCTCATAAATTCTAAAACAAATGTTTCCTGCCGAAACTCCTCTTTATCTCTCTCTCTGTGTCTTTTGCATGTGCGATAACTGAGTACATACGGCGTACCCAAACGTTGCGTTTCCAAATTACCAATTCTAGAACTCTATAAAAACCTTGCAAAACGCACACCAACACTATCTCTCAATTCAAGTCCAACTCTTGTCTCTCTTTGATTAGATCGCTGTGTCTCTCTAGCTAGCCATGGCCCAAAACAACGGGCTAATAATCTTTTCTTTTCTTCTCTTTGTGATAATTTTTCCCACAGCTGTTAAAGTGGAATCGGATGTTAATATGACGTCTCCACCGGCAACACCAAGTGCGGCAGTGGTTGGTGAGGCTTTGCCATCTCCGGCACCAAGACATGCAGATGATTACCGTTCGACCGGCGACTTAGGGCCGAGTCCCGGTGGGGGTCATTAGAACCCTCCCGGTGGTGTGTTTGGTGGTGCATGTGTTTGATTCTTGTTATTGTAAGCTTGAAAGTTGCTGTGTTGTATTTCTTTCCCACCCTCACAGTGGGTTAAGGTGGTAGCTATATATATCAGGTCAAATTTAATTCCTCAGCTGTTTAAAAAAAAAAAAAAAAAATCAATTTCTTGTAATGGCCATCCATAGTTTCACAGCTCAATTTCAGGTTCGAAAATTACATAGCACCTTTTTGAGAGTGCATTTTAAGACTATCACCATTTTAATAACTTAAGTTTAAATGGCACCTATTATGGTGAACGAACAATAACACCTCCCACAGTAACTTTCTTCACCATTTTGTTTTTTGTTTTTTGTTTTTTGAAAATCCTCCATCAATGGAGGTGAAACTCCATTGGAGGTCGATTAAGAAGAAGATTAAAAAACAAATTGGAGGTTATTTCTGAGACTTTTGGGTAATTTCCAAGACTTTTGGTAATATCAGAGACTTTGTGGACGCAAATGAAAATTTCCAAGACATTCATTTTTGCCTAGGAAGTCTCAGAGAAAGTCTCGAAAATTACCAAAAGTCTCGAAAATGCTGGAAAAATCTCAGAAATTACCTGAAAAGTCTCGGAAATACATGAAAAGTTTCAGAAAATACATGAAAAGTCTCGAAAAATACATGAAAAGTCTAAAAAAAAAAATGAGAAGTCTCGGAAAAAATTTCTAATTTTTTTTTCATCATCTTCTTCATCGACCTCCAATGGAGATCAATTTTGACTTCCATTAAAGGTCGAACGACGTCGACCTCCATTGGAGGTCTGTTCGATCTCCATTGGAGGTCTGTTTAACAGATCTCTATGAAGAAGATGAAAGAATAAAATTAAAAAAAATGAAAACTGAAAAGTAAATAAAATATATATATATATATATATATATATATATGTAAAGTAAGGTTATTTTTGAAAATCACTTACTTTGGTGCCTTTAAAACTTAAGTTATTAAAGTAGTGATAGTCTTGAAACACCAACTTAAAAAAGTGACAAAACCCCCCTATTTCCTCGCTCAATTTTACATTTCTTGGTTTTTCAATCCTTTGCTATTTGTATTACAAAGGAGTTACTAATCTGTTCCGAAAATGAATGGATATAAATAAGCTTCCTCGATAATCATATATAGTTATTTACTTTGTGGCCAATATATGGATTTACCCGAGCTGTCATTTGATCAAATTTTGTCCTTTATAAAATTTTCTTTCGAATGTTTACATTGAGGTATTGCAGTCTGCTTCAGCTATGAATAATTGGAACGATGGGACCACTTCAAAACAGTTGCTTCTTTTTCCTCTTTTCAAAGTTGATAAACATGTATTTGAATTTGTTGAACTACACTAATGTTGTAGCTAAGAACATGTGCGGAGTGATCTAGGTCCAAGATTATGTATACTGTGCCAAGAAGCTCTTTCTGAAATTATTCACGGGTGAGCCAAGTTATAAGTTTCCAAAATAAGAAATTTTTTGATTGATGAAACCCTTTTTGAAGTGGTCCCATCGTTCCAAAAATTAAAAATTAGTGGTGTATTTCACCGCTAATTCTCTCTCAACAAATCTGAAAAGCCGAAGGAACATAATCTACCTTTTTCTCTCTTCAGTAATGTTCGTTTTCCGAAATGCTTATGGGGGGGGATTTGTCCACCTAAGATTGAGGTGTTTGTGTGGCAACTTAATTTGGAGAAGGAAAGTGTTCGTGAAAGACATGCTCCAACGGTATGGAATGAGTCAGTTTTTGGACATGAACTGTCCGCTTTGTTCAAGGGAGAGAGAGACAATTGATCATCTTTTTATGCATTGTGGGTGGTCGAATAGGCTATGGCAGGTTTGTATGTCATGGTGGGATGTTCAATCTTGCATGAATCTCACTGTCAATGATTGGTTGAATGGCTGGAGTGGTATGTGTCCGGGTTTTAAACAGGAGAGAGTGTGGTGTTTGATGTTTTTTGCCATTGTTTGGACCATTTGGGAAGTGAGGAACCATGAGGTTTTCGATGAGAAGAAGACGGAGGTTAGTCAAGCTGCGGAGTTAGTAAAATTCAGAATTGTTTGGTGGTTTAAACACTTGGGTAAAGGTTCGCAAGAGGCGGTAAACTCTTTGCTTCTCAATGTGAAGGAGCTTTGTTTGGATCACAAGAAGTCAAAGACCTCTAAAGTTGCCGACTGGATTCCTCCTGATTTAGGCTACCTAAAGTTCAATGTGGATGGCTCGGTTAAAGGCAAACCTGGTCCGTCCGGAATTGGTGGTGTTTTAAGAGACTCGAACAGTAAAGTTCTTTGCCTTTTTACCTTCCATTTGGGGATTCTGTGTTGGAAGCGAAGAGTTTTAAGGCTTAGGAACTTTTAGGAGGAGAAGATAAAACAAGGAGAATTTTAGTATAAAAGAACTCTTTTATTATTTCTCAAATTTTGGCTTGATACAAAATGAGGAACCTTACCCCTATTTATACTAGTAGCACCTCCTTAACCAATGGCTAGGATTATGCCACCACACATGTAATCTAATGGTTACAATTAAGTGTCTAGAATACTCTTTTAAAATATCTATGACTCTAGAATATTCTTACACTCTAGAATACTCTTACAACTATCTAGATTTTTCTCAAATAATAATCTATAACAAACTTCTAGAAACTAGGCCTATTGGGCTTAATTAATTGGACATTTATTTTAAGCCCAATAGTTTTGGATCAAATCAAGTTTAATTATCCAACACCCCCCCTTAAACTTGATTTGTTATTCCAAGTAAACTTCTCAATTTGACAAAGTCTTCATGCTTGAGTGGCTTAGTGAAGATATCCGCTACTTGATCTTGAGATTTTACGTACTCCAATTGTACATCCTTTCTTGTGATGCACTCTCTTATGTAGTGATAGCGTGTATCAATGTGTTTGCTTCGATCATGGAAGACTGGATTTTTTGCTAGGGCTATGGCTGATTTATTGTCAACCATTACTTCAGTTGGCTCCTCTTGTGTCATGCCCAACTCCTTTAAGAGGCTTCTCAACCAAATTGCATGACACACACATGATGTGGCAGCCACATATTCTGCTTCACAAGTAGATAGTGTGACTATCGGCTGCTTCTTTGACATCCAAGTAAATACAGTGTCTCCCAAGAAGAACACAAATCCACTGGTGCTTTTTCGATCATCCAAGTCTCCAGCCCAATCGCTGTCACTATATCCAAGAAGTCTATAATCATTAGATTGATAGTAAAACATCCCAAAGTTTATCGTACCTTTGATGTAGCGAAGTATTCTCTTAGCCGTCTTTAGATGAGTGGTTGTTGGAGCCTCCATGAAACGACTAACAAGTCCAACGGCATAAAGAATATCAGGTCTCGTACAAGTCAAGTAGCGCAAACTTCCAACCAAGCTCTTGAAGCTTGTTGCATCAACATGTTCTCCTTCATCATACTTGGATAACTTAGCTCCACATTCTATCGGTGTGCTTACAGGTTTGCAATCATTCATCTTGAACTTTTTAAGCAACTCCCTTGCATAGCCTTCTTGGGAAATGAACACACCCTCTTCCTTTTGCTTTACTTCTATGCCAAGATAGTATGACATTAGCCCAATATCTGTCATCTCGAACTCTCTAGTCATTGCTTTCTTGAACTCTTCGAACATACTTGGATTATTCCCTGTGAGGATTAAGTCATCCACATACAAGCACGTTATCAAGACGTCTCCATCTTTAATCTTCACATAAAGTGCATGCTCATGTGGGCATCTTGTGAAGTTGTGTTCTTGGAAGTACTTATCAATCCGGTTATTCCATGCCCTCGGTGCTTGCTTTAATCCATAGAGTGCCTTTTTCAACTTGAGAACTTTATCTTCTTGACCTTTCACCTTGTAGCCCAATGGTTGCTCAATGTAGACCTCTTCTTCAAGGACTCCATTCAAGAAAGCAGACTTGACATCCATTTGGTAGATTTTCCACCTGTTTTGAGCGGCTAGAGAAATAATTAATCTTATGGTTTCCAAGCGGGCAACAGGAGCAAATACCTCATCATAGTCGATTCCAGCTCTTTGACTATAGCCTTTTGCCACAAGTCTTGCTTTGTATCGCTCAATCTCTCCATTAGCATTTTTCTTTGCCTTGTACACCCATTTTACGTCAATTGCCTTCTGTCCATTTGGAAGTGATGCAAGCTCCCAAGTATTATTCTTCATAATTGCTTTGATCTCCTCATCCATTGCATCTCTCCACTTCTTATATTGCACAGCTTCTTGAAAATTTACTGGTTCGCAATCGGTAAAAAGACAGAAGAGTGTGAGATCTTCTATCCTCTCGGTGTTCTCATAAATTTCTTGCAGGCTCCTTATGCGCGACTTGCTTCTTTCATTCATAGATGGTGGCGAATCTCCAACAACTGTTATTGGTGAAGTACGTGGAGTGGCAGATTCTTGTTGATCTTCACTTGCTTGCTCCAAGCTTTGTTGCATGTCTTCTTCAATATATGGATTGAAGTTATAAGTTTCATCAGGTTTCCCAAATTCCCAATGGCCTTCTTCGTCGAACTCCACGTCTCGACTTATTACAGTCTTCTTAGTATTTGGGTTGTATAGCTTATAGCCTTTAGAGCTTGAGTCATACCCGATGAGGATGAACTTCTTACTTTTATCATCGAGCTTAGTTCTTGTCTCGTCAGGCACATGCACATAACCTATACTCCCAAATACTTTTAAATGAGAAATCCCAGGTTTTCTTCCACTCCATGCTTCTTGTGGCGTCTTTCCCCACACGCTTCTTGTTGGTGAGCGATTGGACAAGTAGACCGCACACGCCACAGCTTCTGCCCAAAACTCTTTTGGCATTCCTTTACTTTTGAGCATGCTTCGTGCCATGTCAAGAATAGTTCTGTTCTTCCTTTCAGCCACACCGTTTTGTTGGGGGGATCTTGGAACTGTCAACGGTCGTCGAATGCCATGGGCTTCACAGAATTCTTGAAATTCGTGGGAAGTAAATTCACCTCCTCGATCGGATCTCATGGACTTGATCTCGCGTCCACTTTCTTTCTCCACAGCTTTTTTGAACTTCTTGAATGCTCCAAAGACTTCTGATTTTTGCTTCAAGAAATATACCCAAGTTTTTCTTGAAAAATCATCAATAAATAGAAGAAAATAGTTACTCTTACCGAGGGAACTTGGCTTGATTGGTCCACATACATCGGTATGTATGAGCTCAAGCGGCTTCTGGGCTCTTGAGTTTGACTCTTTTGGAAAACTCTTTCGGAATTGTTTTCCAAGTAAACATCCCTTGCAAAGTTGATCAGGGTGACTAATATGAGGCAGTCCTCTCACCATCTCCTTCTTGGATAACAAGTCTAATCCGCCAAAATTTAAGTGCCCAAACTGAAGATGCCATAGCCAAGATTTATCTTTGTAGCAAGCATTGAGACACATTGCTACATCGCTTTGAATATTCAACAAGAACATTCTATTTCTTGACATTGGCACCTTGGTTATCAAGTTACTTCTATCATCTCTTATAGAAAGACTATGATCTCTCATGTGAATATCATAGCCTTTTTCTAAGAGTTGTCCCAAGCTCAAAATATTATTTTTCATATTGGGCACATAGTAAACATTTGATATAAATTGATGTCTTCCATTTTTCAAGCGGATTAGGATCTTACCTTTGCCTTTCACTGGAATCTTGGACTTATCACCAAAGAAAACATTGCCGCTCACCGATTCATCGAGCTCCACGAACATGCTTCTTCTCCCACACATATGGTTGCTTGCTCCGGTGTCAAGGTACCAAGTGTTATCTTGCCTTCCATTATCATTGCATGCTAATAATAGAGTACCTTCTTCTTGGCCCTTTTCTTCTACATAATTAGCCTTTTCTTCAATTTTGGTCTTGGGAGCTCTACATTCTGAAGCATAGTGACCAAATCTTTGACAATTATAACACTTGATTTGTGACTTGTCATACCTTGACCTTGAGTTGCTCCTCCCACGACCATATGCTGAGTATTCCCTTTTGTCTTCATTATTGTTGTAGCCTCCTCGTCCACGTCCACGACCTCGACCTTGTCCTTGGCCACGACCTCTTCCATGTTGACCTCGCTCATTGCCAAAGCTTTCTTCCTTCTCCTTTGAATGGACTTGTATCTTGAGGAGTTGTTCCACAATATCGTGTTTCTTCTTATGCTTTTCTTCATATGCTTGCAATGACCCCAATAGTTGGTCAATAGTCATCTCCTCCAAGTTTTTTGTTTCTTCAATCGTTACAACGATGTGCTCGAATTTAGGATCCAACGAGCGTAGTATCTTTTCCATTATCCTCACATCTTCTAACTTTTCACCGTTTCTTTTCATTTGATTAGAAACGGCTAGGACTCTTGAGAAATAATCGGAGATAGACTCGGACTCTTTCATATGTAAAGATTCAAATTCACCTCTTAATGTTTGGAGACGTACCTTTTTGACTTGCTCCGATCCTTTGCAAGAGGTTTGAAGCTTTTCCCATGCTTCCTTAGCAGACGTTGCACTTGAAATCTTCTCGAAGCCATCATCATCCAAGGCTTGATAGATGAGGAAGAGAGCTTTCTTGTCTCTCTTTCTTGAATCTCTTAAACCGTCTTTTTCAGTTTGGGAAAGTGTAGCCTCATCTTTTGGCTCATGGTAGCCTTTTTCTACAATTTCCCAAACATCATGTGCACCCAAAAGGGCCTTCATCTTAATACTCCAATTATCGAAGTTGCTCTTGTTGAGCATAGGAACTTGGAAGGAAGCCATGCCGTTGCTAGACATATCTCTTAAAGGCTAGGAAGAAACTTGTGGCTCTGATACCACTTTGTTGGAAGCGAAGAGTTTTAAGGCTTAGGAACTTTTAGGAGGAGAAGATAAAACAAGGAGAATTTTAGTATAAAAGAACTCTTTTTATTATTTCTCAAATTTTGGCTTGATACAAAATGAGGAACCTTACCCCTATTTATACTAGTAGCACCTCCTTAACCAATGGCTAGGATTATGCCACCACACATTTAATCTAATGGTTACAATTAAGTGTCTAGAATACTCTTTTAAAATATCTATGACTCTAGAATATTCTTACACTCTAGAATACTCTTACAACTATCTAGATTTTTCTCAAATAATAATCTATAACAAACTTCTAGAAACTAGGCCTATTGGGCTTAATTAATTGGACATTTATTTTAAGCCCAATAGTTTTGGATCAAATCAAGTTTAATTATCCAACATTCTGGACTCGAACACAGCTGAGCTATACGCTATCAAGAGAGCAATGGAATTGATTGCTGCTAATCCTAATCTAAATGACCGTGATATTATGGTTGTGAGTGATTCGAAGGTGGCAGTGTCGTGGGTTAATAATGGTGATTTTGGGATCGTTGCTCAGGTGAATGCTATTTATGACATCTGCGAAATTCTTAATTCTTCTGGTCGTATAAAGGTGGTGTTCGACTCTAGAATTTTCAATTTGTTTGCCGACAGTTTGGCAAAGATGGGAGCCAACTTGGATGGGGATTTTGTTGTGTGGGATGATTTTTGATGGTTTGGCTGCTGTGTGCGGCTGCAGTAGTGGTTGGCCTGGGATTACCCTGCTGGTTTGTTGCTACGTTGTGGTCTGCTTTGTTTCTGTTTGTTTTTGTTTTTCTTTTGTTGTTTCTTCCCCTGTTGGGCTGTGTCAGGGGTTGTGCTCGTTTTGCTCTTGTTTGCGTTGGCTCTGGCCTGGTTTAATATATGCCTTTTCAAAAAAAAGTAATGTTCGTTTTCCGAGCGTTATGCTCTCCAAATACAGATATAGATATTGATCTATTGTAGGGTTGTGATTGAACGGAGGACTTTTTGAAGAATTTTAATTTGAAGGTGTATATAATACAGCACAACCACCACCATATCTCACCTAATATTCAGAACATAACTAAGTTTGATAAGGATTGAGAGGAGTTGTCATGTGATGTTACAAAATGATGAGTACAAATTAAAATAGAGATGGCTAAAGACGAAGTCATTGATTGTATATTGATGATGAAGTTGGTGCATAGTTTCTGAATGGGTTTTAATTGTTCCATTTTCTTTTGTTCTTTCTTTTTGACAGAAATGTTCCTGTTTCTTATCCCCACAAATTCATGATTAACTAAAATTTAGAAAGGGGACAGACGATGGTAAAAGAAAAATCACTCAAGATTCCACAAATCATGTGAAGTAGTTCACACATAAGACTCACATGAACAAAAACAGAAGACACAATTATCTATCCGATACTCACAGATTGGGCTCTCCGGCCCCAGTTCTTCCATTATATTGATCCTCTTTAGTCTCTATTATGACTACTAACTAAAATGGTATAGCAAATTAATATTCGATTTTCAAAACATTTTCCATTTATAATTGAAGACGACAAAATTTACAACAATAACATGCGGCCCTAAGTGAGTCAAACTTACATTTGGCGAGGATAGGTCTTCACTTAGCTTGTTGATTGCTCCATTGAGATTCCTCATGAATTGGCAACAGAGTGGGCTCTCCCCAGTTCCTTTATTGTACTAGGTACATTGCTCGTCTTTAGTCTCTACTTCGATGACTACTAACTAAAATGGTATCGCAAATTAATATTTGATTTTCAAAGCATTTTCTATTTATAATTGAAGAGACCCAAGAACTGCCAACTGGGAATCATTTTTTTTTTTTCTTGAAAGAAACTGCGAATCATTTCTAAGCACATGAGACTAGCTAGCTTCCATGCAATATTGTTCTCTTTATAAAAATATATAAAAAAAATTTTAAAAAAAAATTTAAAAATTTAAAAAAAAAAACTGACATATATGTTTGGTTTGAGTCATTTCTCAAGAAAAAAACTTTTCATATTTACTTTGATGAGATTAATTATATAATAAGCATACAAATGTATCAAATCAGATTAATATATTCTCCCTATATATAAGCAATTTTAATTTTCATTATAAACCATACGAAACCACTTTTCCTTCTTCTATTATATTTCTCCATAATAGAAAATGCTTTCAAAAGTTGGCCATGCAGATGCTTTACACACAAGGGAAAATAGAGATAAGGCACACATGCATGCATTGTGCCATTGAGGACAAATCTAAAGAAGATCAATTTATGCCTATGTAGGACAAATCCAATTCTGGAAATGGCATAAGTAGGCATCAACCAGTCTATGTAGGGTGGTAGGCAAAAGCAAATCTTGTATTCCAAATCTTTTTTCTCCTTAATTAGCTTGTATTCTAAGTCTTTTTTTTTTTTATTCTGTCGAGTCATATTTGCAGGAAAAAGCAAAAAGGGATTGACAGACCCAATTACTTGTATCATGTAGTGTGAAAAAAAAAATTAAAAAAAAACCCAAAACATTGTATTATTTATAAAAAACAAGGGGTGGGTTTATATTATTTGTTCTTTAAGTGTCTATCTTTGATTTGTGGAAACGAAAGGGACAACCAGTACATATGGTTTTGAAATATTACATTGGTAGTAAACCCACCAAAGGCAAAGGTCACCTACGCAAATTAGGTCCTTTTCCATTCTCAAATTTAGGCAATGCACAAAAGAAAAAGAAAAAAGCATTTATTTATTTTTTGCCATTAACTGCAACCTAGAGAATATTGTGATTTTGGAGGCTAATGAAAATCATTCATGACACCATGATCGTCTTTCAATAAGCATACCAGAGCTGCATTCATTGAAGGGATGACCCTCACCACCGGGGGCTCTAATGACCCTCACCGGGGCTTGGGCCTCCCAAATTTACTTGTCTTGGTGGTGGAGGTGGCGAAGCCTCACCCACCACTGCCACACACCAGCGTTTCGGACGGTAATCATATGCATATCTTGGTGCCGGAGGTGGCAAAGCCTCACCAACCACTGCCACACTTGGTGCTGCCGGTGGAGACGTCACATTAACATCCGATTCCACTTTAACAGCTGTGGGAAAAATTATTACAAGGAGAAGAAAAGAAAAGATTATTAACCCGTTGTTTTGGGCCATGGCTAGCTAGCTAAAGAGACACAGAGATCTAATTACATAGTCAAACACTTTTGTTGAGAGAATCAAAAAAAGACGAGAGTTGGACTTGAATCAAAAACTTCTGGTGGGGATTTTTTCAGCTAAGGTGGGGGAGTTTCTAGCTTTGAGGGAGGAAGGGCTTGTAATTAAGTGGAGAGATTTGCTTGGATGGTCTGATTTTGGCAGCCTGAAGCACATTAACTACATTTATGACATTCGTTCTTTTCTAAGTGTGTTGGGTAGAACGACTGTCATCTTCAACCCGAGGTCTACCAACTGTTTTGCAGATTCTTTGGCTAAGAAAGGTTCAGGTTTGGATGGGGATTTGGTGATGTGGGAGACTGGGAGGTGGACTGACGTCTCTTTTCTCTTCGGTTCTTTTTTCTGGGCTCTTCTGGTTTTTGGTTGCTCTGGTTCTCTGCGCTGTTTTCTCTGTTTGTTTTTTGCTGTGGCGAGCTGTTTGTCTCTGCTGGCTCTTTGTGCGTTTTGTTTTTTTTGTGTTGTTGCTTCTCTGTGGTGCTTGCGTGCTTGTGGCCTGAGGCCCCCCTGTGTTTTGTGTTCTCTGTTTTCTGGCGGGTCTGTGTGCGTGTTGTGCCCCCTGTTCATGGGGTGCTGTTGTTGTTTCTGCCTTTGGCTTTAATATTCTGCTGTTCAAAAAAAAGATATAGGGAAGAAAAAAAAAAACTGGTTTTGGAGAGAAATGAAAATAGAATTAATGTAAAGTAGTAAGAGGAGAGATTTGCTCGGATTGATTGTGTGTGATCTTGGTGAAGTTTGAGGTATTATTTATATATTTCAGGATACTACCTATTTGATCGTTCGAGATGCTTTTTCTCTTTAAATCAGTCCAAATTAAAAAAAAAAAAAAATGTGTGAGTTTTGATTAGGATGTGTTGTGGGATGACAAGTGAATTTTGATGCTGCATATACAGTGTTGTGGAAAAATTATCATTATTAATATTTGATTGCTTTGAAATTGGATGTACTGTCATGACAATAGTGTAATTAAGATAGGCTGTTATATATAATAGTTTTCGTATACTTTACAATAATTCACCTTTGTCTAGTTTCATGGCATTCATATGCATGCAGCTTTAATTTCAAAGGATAATTATGAAATTAGAAACGATAAAAACTATATATGCAGGATGTATGAGTTCAAAAGGCCCAATTAGGCCCGATAAGATTTGCACCCAAAATTTGTCAGAATCGATCTAATTTAAGAAGAATACACACAAAAACACACACACACACACACACAGAGTCACACAGTCTCACACACACTCACTCTCTCTCTCTCTCTATAATACATTATTGCTCTCTCATTTTTACTATTATTTATAACAAATATAATGTAACAACTTCATCATTGCTTGTTAAAAATCTCTTCCAATTCTTGTGTATTTTCTTTTATTATTTTTCCGTATATTTTTTTCTAAGCCATAAACTTATTTTTTTTCAGTAATTGAAAATAAATCAGAATATGTATTTATTTATTTGTCTTTTTTTTTTAAATATATAAATCCAAGCAAATACTCATTTTCAATGTTTTTGGTTCATTTGTTATTTTGTTATTTTTAGGGATAAAATTGTCTACAAAATAACTTCTCCTTTGCAAGTTAACATTCCCGCATTTGTATTATTTTATTAATTTATTTGGTAAAAGTATGAGGGTATAATGGTCAATTCATACAACTGAAGCTTAAATATGGACATTTTAGACTTTTTAATAGTCAAACTCAGTCAATACAAACGGAATGCTAACAGTGTTAGTTTATAGGGGAGGTTTTTAAAATAAAAGCATTTGTAACTATACATTCAATAATATCTTTTGTGGGCTGATCTTTTCTCTAACATCAAAAGGCCCAATAAGATTTGCAGAGAAATGTTAATGAACAATTAATTATTTGTGTTGTAAGGTTTGGTGGTACTGCAACCTTTTGGTAATGGGTGGTCTTGTAGTAGGACGAGACTCGAGAGGGTTTTTTTTTTTTAATGGCAAGAGTTTATTAAAGAGGCCAAGCAAGGCCAAGGCACAAAAGCTGCACCACACAACAAAAACAAAGGCCTACAAAGGCACACAAACACCCAAAAAAAAAAAAAAAACCACAACAGAAAGCCAACCCACAACAGAATTACATGGCAACAAAAACGCTCCTGAAAAGGAAGGAAGCTCTAGGAAAGAAACTAGCCTTTGACAACTTCTTTCCTTCCATCAGATTTGTTCACCAACACGTCTTCGAGAGGGTTGTCATTAGATATTGGATTATGAGTGCATGTGCACCAAAAAAAACACCATTACATATGAATATTGGATTGGGGGAAATAAGAAATGATAAAATAAATATTGGATTATTACCGATTTCCTTGAGTTTTCTTCATTGGATATTGAAAGATCGTATATACATGCTTCACTATTAACGGGATCACTGTAATGATAAAATAAATATTAAATTATGAGAAGTTTCCTTGAGTTTTCTTCTTTGTTACTCTATTATATACATATGAACAACGAATAAGGGTCAAAATAGACACTCATGTGTTATAAGATTCTTTCTGTATATTTTTGAACCTACCATTTGTTTTTAAAAAGTTGCATTGTACCAATTTGGGGAAAATGGATGCTCCACTATTAGCGGGCTACATAGCTTAAGTTTTTTTCTTAAACTTTGATATGCAAGAGAAAGCAAAGCACGATTTAATGGAAAATAAGTTAGATATGCTAACTGATTGAATTATTAGATATGCTAAGGATCATTAATTTACCCAAACTATAATAATTAAAAGTCTTGTTTACTAGTATATTCGTTGAAATTATACAACTCTAGCTAGTCAATTTTTTCATATAACTTTTATAGACATGCAGTGGGATTGATTAATGCTTCTATATCTATTCTTGTAGTTTATATATATATAAATATAGAAATTTTATTATCAGTTCGAACTGACAAAAGTTATATCAGTTCCTTGTATGTGGGCCACTGGATTTAAATACTTTGACTTGGCTGTATGCACTTGTCAGTCAAAGTATTTAAATCCAGTGGCCCACATACAAGGAACTGATATAACTTTTGTCAATTCGAACTAATAATAGAAAGACTGTATATAAATATATATATATATATACATTCTTTATATTGTCAGTTCGTCCTAACAATAGATATTTCAGAACGAAGAATATGGACCACAGATTATGGAGAAATTTTGACAAGTGCATGCACTTTAAGTCAAAATATGTAAATCTAGTGGTTCACATTATTCGTCCTAATTTATTGTCAAGATGAACTGATAATAGAAAATCTATATATATATATATATATATATATATATATATATATATATGTCAAATATCACATTAATTTAAGGTCTTTTATAAACTGACCTGACAATTAATAATTCTATAAATAATTATTTTTATTTTTCTTTAATTTTCTACCTAATCTACCAAAATATGTCAAAAAATAAAAATAAAATCTATCAAAAACAATACCTAAAAAATCAACGATATAAACTCTATTCTTTTTTTGATCTGTTACTATATTTCGGGATTGGGAGAAGCGGAATGACTCGAACCCACAACCTCTTGGATGTAAATATAAAGGCTTACCACTAAAGCCAACTAATAGAAGAAAATATGGTACTAAAAAAAAACAAAGAGAGCGCAATAATGTAACAGCTGGGAATTCAATAAGAAAATATATATGTACTCAAAAACAAAACCTTCTATAGTTGTGTTACAAAATTTTCCATGAATCAGTACTCGTGATCCCTAGAATTTATACAAGGTAGAAAGCAAGCAAGCAATTAATGAAGCATATTTAATTCTATTTCTATTGGTTTTGATAGAAGCACAAGACAGCGATTAATTACCATTTCTTAGGTGTTTATGGTGGCATATTATCTCATAAAATTGGGATTATATTGGTTTTGCTTGTATAGTGAGAAAAACAAACATAATTATGCTTCATTGCTTGCTTGGGTTAGCCTTTAGAATAAACAAACATATTTATTTTTTTTTCATAGTAAAATAAAAAAATCTGAATAATTTCAATAAATACTCATGATGCCAATAATTTCATATTAAAAAATGGAACTAAAAATTATATATAATTTTACGTTGACTTATTTATCCAAGTACAATAGTAGAATAATAATAATATAAAGAACTGTTTTCACATATATTTTTTTGAAATAATAAATACAATGTTATAAATTAAAATAATTGTAATGGTATTATATCTAAAGCTAGTGCAATCTCGTTGAACGGTCTCACCAAATGACAATGAGACCGTCCCATTAAAGATTTTCTCTTAAAACTAAATGGAAATTTAAGATCATGTCAGGCTCCATCTCATCATTCTATTTTCATTTCAAAATTATTTTTCTGTTAGTTTTTTTTTTTTATTAATCTCCACGTACTTTTTTTTAGCTTGCACAGTTTACAAGTTGGAAAAACTTCTGTTCAATTCGTCTACAAACTTGAGATAACAATACTAGAAAAATTTAGGACCACATTAAAGGAATTAATTGCCTACGGTATTATTGACAAGTGATTTAGGACCACATTGAAGGAATGAATTTTAAACATGTTTTTTTACTTCAATTTTTTAGTGCTTTTCTCATTTGCAGCAGTCAGTTGATGCTTAACCAAATCCAATTCTGCTGTCAAGGCCTGCACCCGCAACACTTGGCGATCGCGATCATCTCTTACTTGTTGCAATTCCCTTCTGAGGCATCTCTCATTTGCAGCAGTCCTGCTCTTCGACTTCTTGGGTCGTCCCACGGAACTGCCCACAGGCTTCACCTAAGTCACCTTAGTAGCTGCTGCGGCGGCGGCAGTTCTCGGCTTCTTCCGCTGACCTCTCCCTCTCATCCTCCATACATTTTTCAAAGGCACCGGCAATGGCACAGCCGCATTTACCTTGCCGAAAGCATACGAAATCGGTACCTTTAAAAAAAAATTATCTATGGAGTGAGTCGCTGAAAACATTTGCAAACACAAATAAAAAAAAAAACAGATTGAAAAAGCATTTAAACAAAAACACTATATATATTTTTATAAAGCTGACATTATTGGGGGTCATGGGCCTGCTGGGAACCGGTAAAATTGGGCTCTACGTACTATACTACCTAGCATTGTAAACAATTATATATATTAAAGTAAATACATGTAAACTATTATACATTTTAACTTAAGAGTAATGCTAGAGGACCCAAAAAACTAACCCAAATTTTGAACCCAAACCTATGTGGCAACATCACATGGGATTTTTGGGAAGAGTGACGTGGGCCCATGTTGTATGTGATGTTGCCACATAGGTTTGGGTTCAAAATTTGGGTTAGTTTTTTGGGTCCTCTAGCATTACTCTTAACTTAATGTTAAATGAAAGATCTAGAATCACATATTGTTTCACATATAAAATAATCATGTTAATTTTGTAAGATAATAACTTACGTACCTTGATCCATGGAAGAAGACATTTTGACAACAATCGTTTCTCTCCTCCTTAACCTTTATACTTTAAACTTTTATGTGTTATTTCATATCTCAGAACTAATGGGAATTCTGATTTATATAAAGGTCGGAGAGAGGACGAGTGTTTCTCACATTTAATTTAACGCAACAATTAATTCCCATAAAATTAATGTTATTGTTGCGTTGAGAAACAGTTTCTCAAACCAATACATCGGCATGTGCATAAGTTGGATAATTAATCCTTCATTAATTCAAGACTTCATTAATTTAAGAATTAATTTGATAACTTATTTATCCCACATTAACTTAACATTAAAACTATTAGTTATTAGGACCATAAATCCTACATTCTCCCACTTGGTCCATATAACATAATAAAAATAAATAAATAAATAAATTACTTTATAAAAGGACATATGTGGGATTACAAAATATATATATTTATATATATGTATGTATATGCGATTGCATCTTTAAAAAAAATTATATATCCAATACATGCCTTGCATAATTTGGTTATCGTAATATCATGATCAAACAATCTATTTATGTGAGTCATGGCGGTTGTGTGTCAATGAAACGACACAGTCCCTTCCATGTACTACGACACTAATAGCTTGATTGTCATGAACCGTAAGCGAGAAATATAGGCTAGCAATAATGCCTAAAATTTGTCCAACATAATATCCTGTTTAAAATTCTTTCATTATCATAAATGTACGTACACGATGAAAACAGGAAATAGCAGAAACAACTTTAATAAGATCTCAAAAGAATGTCTAACATAATAGATCCAAATAACAATATCAAGGGTTACATCCAAGACCCATACTAATAGTGTGCTCTTTGAAAGTCTTTGGTGGAAGCCCTTTTGTTAATGGATCAGCAATCATAAGTTTTGTGCTAATATGTTCAATAGACACTCTTTGTTTCTGCACTTCTTCCTTAACGGAAAGAAACTTCAACTCCATATGCTTAGCACCTTTAGAATATTTGTCATTCTTGGAGAAGAATACTGCTGCGGCATTATCACAATAAATTCTCAGCGGCCTAGAAATAGAGTCGACAACTCTAAGTCCTGAGATAAAGTTCCGTAGCCATAAACCATGAACTGTGGCCTCAAAGTATGCCACAAACTCAGCCTCCATAGTGGATGCAGCAATGATAGATTGCTTTGCACTTTTCCATGAAATAGCCCCTCTAGCTAACATAAACACATAACCAAATGTGGATTTTCAACTATCAGGACATCCAGCAAAGTCTGAGTCCGAGTAACCAATCACCTCAAGACGATCGGTGCCCCTAAACGTGAACATGTGATCTTTTGTACCCTTCAAGTATCGCATCACTTTCTTTGCAGGCTTCCAATGCTCCATTCTTGTCTCCATTCCTGGATTACTTTGGTATCTACCCAGAACACCAACAACAAAACTGATGTCTGGTCTAGTGCAAGTCTGAGCGTACATCAAGCTTCCTACTGCTGAAGCATAAGGAATTGCTTCCATTTGCTTGCGTTCCAAGTCATTATTTGGACATTGCATAAGGTTGAATCTATCCCCTTTTTGAATTGGAGACTCCCCAGCTGAACAATTTTCCATTCGGAATCTCTCCAGAACTTTGTTAATATATGCTTTCTGAGATAGCCCTAACAATCGTTGTGATCGATCTCGAAATATTTCAATTCCAATCACATAGGCTGCCTCACCCATATCTTTCATCTCAAAGTTCTTGGTGAGAAACTTCTTGGATTCATGTAATAAACCAAGATCACTACTGGCAAGCAATATATCATCAACATACAAAATCAAAATTATAAATTTACTCCCACTGACCTTCAAGTATATACACTTATCAACAGTGTTTTCTTTAAAACCGAAGGAGATAATAGTATTATGAAACTTAATATACCATTGCCTGGAAGCTTGTTTAAGTCCATATATTGATCTCTTAAGCTTGCAAACAAGATTTTCCTTTCCCTTTAATGCAAAGCCCTTAGGTTGATCCATGTAAACTTCTTCATCTAAATTTCCATTTAGAAAGGCAGTCTTTACATCCATTTGGTGCAGTTCTAAATCAAAATGAGCCACCAGAGCCATGATAATTCTAAATGAGTCCTTCTTAGATACAGGTGAAAAAGTCTCTGTGTAATCAATGCCTTCTTTTTGAGTGAAACCTTTGGCAACGAGTCTGGCTTTATGTCTTTCGATATTGCCTTTACTGTCACGCTTGGTTTTGAAAACCCATTTACAACCAACTTTCTTGCATCCGTTAGGCAACTCGATAAGATCCCAAACTTCATTATGTTCCATTGATTTCATCTCTTCTTTCATGGCATCAATCCAGTTAGAAGAATCATTACTTTCTATGGCTTGTTGGTAGGAAACCGGATCATCCATCCCAATATCATAATCAAATTCTTGTAGATAAACCATGTAATCATTTGAAATTGCCGATCTCTTTTCTCTTTAAGATCTCCGTAATGCAATTTCTCGTGGTTCTTCTACTGTTGGTTCAGTAGTGACAATTTCATTATGAAGTGATTCATCATTTATTTGTTGATCGTTATTATGGACAATAACATTTGGATCAACAATATTTTTAGAAGCTAGTAAAGGGACTTGTACCCTCACTTCTTCATTTACCACATTTCGTAAATGTGACCTAGTTTCTTCAATGGACACATGACGTGGTAAATCACTTCCACTAATGTCACTATCCTAAAAAAATATGGCATTACCGGTTTCCATTATTCTCGTACTATGGTTAGGCAAATAAAATCTAAACCCTTTGGATTTCTCTGGGTAACCAATAAAGTAACCACTTACTGTCCTGAAATCCAATTTCTTTTCCTGTGAGTTAAAAAGTCTAACTTCCGCTGGATATCCCGAAACATGAAGGTGTTTTAAACTTGGTTTCCTTCCAGCCCATAACTCAAAGGGAGTTTTTGGAACTGACTTACTAGGAACCCTGTTTAAAATGTACACAGCGGTCTTTAGAGCTTCACTCCACAATGATATGGGTAAAGTATAGTTGCTTAACATACTTCTAACCATATCCATAAGAGTATGATTACGTCTCTCAGCAACACCATTCTGCTGAGGCGTTCCTAGCATTGTATATTGAGCACATATGCCACGCTTTTCTAGAAATTTAGCAAAAGGACCAGGGTGTTGTCCTGACTCATCATAGCGACCATAAAACTCACCACCTCTATCGGATCTTACAATTTTCACTTTTCTATCTAATTGTCTTTCATCCTCAGTTATGTAAACCTCAAGGGCATCCACAGACTGAGATTTTTCATTCAACAAATAAATATATCCATAACGTGAAAAATCATCAATAAAAGTGATAAAGTACTTTTCACCACCAAAACATGAAGTGGTGAAAGGTCCACAAATGTCAGTGTGAATAATCTCAAGGAGATCTGTACTTCTTGTGGCGCCTTTCTTTGTGTGTTTGGTTTGTTTTCCTTTAATACAATCAACACACACTCCGAGATCAGTAAAATCTAGATTTTCAAGAATTTCATCTTTTACTAACCTCTGGATTCTTTCTTTGGAGATATGCCCCAAACGCTTATGCCACAAGAAGGAGGACATCTCAGTCATAAGGCTACGTTTAGTTCCAACTTTAGGATGCAAAATCATCAAAGTCTCAGCAAAATGGTTATTAAGTTTCAACTTATATAAACCATCACATAATGTTCCAAAACCAACAATGGATCTATTTTTAAATAAACTAAAACATTTATTTCCAATTGAAAAAGTGTATCCATCAACATCAAGTCTACTCAATGAAATAAGGTTTCTGGAAACAGACGGTACATATAAAGTATGAAATAAGTCTAAATTAAAACCACTATCTAAGACAAGTCTGAAGGTTCCAACAGCTTTAACAAGAACCTTGGCCCGATTCCCTATCATAATGTATTGCTCATTTGGGAGTATGGTTCGGGTTGTAAGGAATCCCTGCATCGTATTAGAAACATGGACAGTAGCACCAGAGTCAATCCACCAAGTATTAGAAGGAACTTCAGTAAGGTTTGATTCGAAAATTACATAAATATTCATACCTTTCTTTTCAAACCATTCCTTTCGTTTCTGACAATCTTTCTTGAAATGTCCTTCCTTTTTACAGAAATGACATTTCATGCCAAAGTCCTTCTTTTGAACCTGAGAAGCATGAGCAGGTTCGTTCTTGGAAAATACTTTTTTCTTGCCTTTTACAGGCTTTCTTCCTCTATGTCCAGATCCTAAGCCTTGAGTCGTAAGGTGAACAGTTTGCATTCCTTGTTGCTTAAGCCTTGCCTCTTCTTGAACAACCATGTTGGTTAGTTCATTCACATTCCATTTATCCTTAATGGTGTTATAATGGATTTGGAATGGACCATACTGAGCAGGCAATGAATTCAAAATAAATTGAACAAGGAAAGATTCACCAACGGTCATTCCTAAAGTCTTTAGCTTTGTAGCTAGGTTCGTCATTTCCAGGATGTGGTTTTGCATCCCATGAACCCCATTATATTTCATAGTGGTCAGTTGGGCCATCAATGTCCCAGCAAGGGATTTGTCAGCAGTTTTGAAACGCTCTTCCACAGCCTTAAGAAATTCTTTCACGCTATCACTTTTAGGAAGCGATGTCTTAATGTTTCCTGCGATAGTCATTCGCATAAACCCAAGGCAAAGTTTGTTTGACCTTTCCAAGCATCATAAAAGGCCATGTCCTCATCATTAGTTTCATCAGTGGGCTCATTAGGCTTTTCAGAATCGAGTGCATAATCAACATCCAAAACACCTAAGTGAAATCGGATATGTTCACTCCAGTCTGAAAAGTTTGACCCATTAAGGACAGGTACAGACGAAGCATGGGAGTGCAATGCAACAGGAATAGATACTGCAATAAAATAAATGCTCACTACGTTATTTAATGCTTTGAAATGTAACACATATTAAATCATTATATATGATGAACTGAATAGTATCATCATGATATAACCTTTGGGTCGATACCACAATATACAAAAGTGTTCACTCATAATTTAAATTTCATTAATAATAGGATTTATTAATTATGCAACGTAATATTAGACAGGTATGCTACCTTTGGATATCCATTCCCGTTCTAATTTATAATACACATTAAATTATCCTATTTCAATTTCTTAAACTTTGGTAATAATTAACCTTTGGGCTAACTATTATTTACTTTATAAAGAAATTGTAATATAATGTCAATTTTATTAATACATTGATATTAATAATTTTTTTTCTATCTTGCTTGGGCTACTTTGGCAGCTTACCAATATCTTTACAAAAATTATAAATATCAACAATTTTGACATTATTTATTAAACATGCAGCGAAATTTATAATAACTGAATAAATTTTATGTATAATTATAAAAAATAATCATACAATGACATGTATATCCTTTAATATAAATTTATATACATTCATCATAATTATTAAACATTAAACAATAAATTAATTAAGTTACCAAAATATGAAATTACTATATGTGTACTTTAATATCCATATATTTTAATTATAGTAAAAACAATCAATGTCAAATTGATAATTCATAATTTAATACAACTTTCTTTTAATTGCAATAAATAAAATAATTAATACAGCCATGAATTAGTTGCAATAAACAAAACATTTCGTAATTTTATTTTATGTTTACTTAATATTAAATAAATAATGATGGAAACAATACGTGATTCAACCCTAAGCTTTGATACCACATGTAAACAATTATATATGTTAAAGTAAATACATGTAAACTATTATACATTTTAACTTAATGTTAAATGAAAGATCTAGAATCACATATTGTTTCACATATAAAATAATCATGTTAATTTTGTAAGATAATAACTTACGTACCTTGATCCATGGAAGAATACATTTTGACAACAATCGTTTCTCTCCTCCTTAACCTTTATACTTTATACTTTAAACTTTTATGTGTTATTTCATATCTCAGAACTAATGGGAATTCTGATTTATATAAAGGTCGGAGAGAGGACGAGTGTTTCTCACATTTAGTTTAACGCAACAATTAATTCCCATAAAATTAATGTTACGTTGAGAAACAGTTTCTCAAACCAATACATCGGCATGTGCATAATTTGGATAATTAATCCTTCATTAATTCAAGACTTCATTAATTTAAGAATTAATTTGATAACTTATTTATCCCACATTAACTTAACATTAAAACTATTAGTTATTAGAACCATAAATCCTACAAGCATGACCTAAAAATTTGATAAAAAATGCTTTTGAGTTTAAACTATTTAAACACATTTTTTTTATAAAAGCTGCCATTATTTTGGGTCAGTGGTCTGCCGGAATTTGGCGAGATTGGACTCTACAAGTAAGACCCGGAATATAACTCTCACTCTAGGTGAAGGGTCTCCCCACAATTTACGGTCCACACTTTGCAGTTTAATGGGCAAAAGAGGTAATATATTTAAACACACATTTGGGCAAAAAAAGAAAAAAAAAAAATTACACAATTACAAAAACAGTATTTAAAAAGTATTTTAAGTAAAAACAGTTTTGTAAAAAAAAAAAAAATCACTTATCTTTGGAGTGAGTCACTAAAAAAACATTTGCAAACAATAATAATAAAAATAAAAAATAAAAAATAAAAAACCAGAAAGAAAAAGCAACCCTACAATAGATCATGTATTTGGAGAACATAACGCTCAGAAAACGAACATTACTGAAGAGAGAAAAAGGCAGATCATGTTCCTTCGGCTTTTCAAATTTGTTGAGAGAGAATTAGCGGTGAAATACACCACTAATTTTTAATTTTTGGAACAATGGGACCACTTCAAAAGGGTTTTCATCAATAAAAAAAATTTCTTATTTTGGAAAATTATAACTTGGCTCACTCGTGAATAATTTCAGAAAAAGCTTCTTGGCACAGTATACTGTATACATAATCTTGGACCTAGATCACTCCGCACATGTTCTTAGCTACAACATTAGTGTCGTTCAACAAATTCAAATACATGTTTATCAACTTTTAAAAGAGGAAAAAGAAGCAAATCTCCAAATTGGTGGTGAGGAAAATACTTGTTTGGATACTGAGAAAATATCCATTGAGAGAGAGTAATTTTCTTTCTGCTTTCTATTATTAATTTTCAGATTGTGATACAAGGCTCTATATATACTAAGAATCGATCACACATGCCGAAAGCATGATCCTGAAAATCAGGAGAATCTAACCAATAGAAAACACTCTAGGTGTCCACATCAGCAGGTCAGTTATTAACAGTCATTAACCTTCTTTTAACGGCTAACTAACTATTTTAACTAATCAGATAATATCTAATTAACGCCTTAATCTTTGGCTGTTAACATCTGGATTGCTGATCACCATATGATCAGCTGATGATCTCTTGAGGAAGAGTTCTGATGCTCTGTTTTTTTGAACCTCTGTTTTGTATGTAGACCACTGATATCTGCACCATGCTTTCTAATGCTAAGCATATATGCTAGTAGGTAGACCGTTCCTATTATTTGAAGGCTCTACCTTTACAAAATGAAAGAGAGATGGCATTGGCTTTCTCTTCTTTTGATGTGTGCACATCTAGCTATGATCTAACCTTTCTTGTCTTCTCTCACGTACCATTCATAATAGGTCATTTATTTGGGTAACAGAGCATCCCAAGAGAGTCCCTCTTTTTTTTTTTTTTTTTTTTTTTTTTTGCACCAGATATATAGTAATAGTAGTAAAAGAAAAGAATTTATATGATATAAATTAAATATAATAATAAACTAGTTTACGTTTGTTTTTCAATGACTTGGTTCAAATGTTCTTAGTTTGGATTTTAGGATCTAGTAATCATGTTGATCTGTTATCCTGAGTGTTATTGGACTTACTTCAACTATAAATTTTTATTTGAACATAAATTACCAACCTAGAGTGAATAATAGTCGATAAGGGGTGTAAATGAATGTTTCTAGACTTATACCGATTAAAATAAAATTATTACAGGAGCATCAATTCACTATTTTAGATGTTATAATGATCAAAACGTGATTATCTAGTGGAACGGTTAAAAACGGCTAGTTAAAATTTTCTATAAATTCAACACTCCAACCATTATTTGAGCTTCCTAAGGATTTAGAAAATTTTCTATCATCAACATAAAGTTTCCCGGTGATATTCAAGCTAATCTGAATCATCAAATTAATATCAATCACATTTAATTTTATAGTTTTAAACTTGCATATATGATAAATACAATTATTCTATTGTCAGTTCGAACTAACAAAAGATATATCAGTTCCTTGCCTGTGAGCCATTAGATTTAAATACTTTGACTTGGCTGCATACACTTGTCAATGTATCTTTTAAATCTAATGGTCTACATGTAAGAAACTGATATATTTTATATCAGTTCGAACTGATAATAGAAAGACTGATGATAAATATATATATATATATATATATATAGTCTTTCTATTGTCAGTTCATCCTGGCAATAAATATATCAGGACGAAGAATGTGAACCATAGATTATGGAGAAGTTTTCACAAGTGCATATACTTTGAGTCAAAGTATGTAAATCTAGTGGTCCACATTCTTCGTCCTGATATATTTATTGTTAGGACGAATTGATAATAGAAAATCTGTATATATATATATATAAGTGGGAGAACTTTAAACCTAGCCAAAAAATTAGTGGGTTTATTGTTTTTGTCCAAGATTATCATTTTTATTGCTTTTGTTAACATATCCACTTTTTGGACAAGATTGCCCTTCTTTATATTTAAAAAAAAAAAAAAAAAAAAAAAAAAAATCTTTTTGTTATTTTCTTCTTCTTCTTCCACCCCCCCCCCCCCCCCCCCCCCCCCCCCCCCCCCCCCCCAAAAAAAAAAAAAAAAAAAAAAAAAAAAAAGTTTTTTCTCTATTTTTTTTCTTTTTCTTCTTCTTCTTCCAAGACCTCCATCTTCTTCTTATTCCTGGATGTTTAATTCGTTTTGCCCTGATGTGTTTAATTCGTTTTACTCTGATATGTTTAATTCGTTTTATCCTGGTTTGTTTAATTGTTTTTGCCTGGTGTATTTAATTATTTTTGCCTGGTGTGTTTAATTCGTTTTACTCTGGTGTGTTTAATTCGTTTAGCCCTGGTGTGTTTAATTCGTTTTATCCTAGTTTGTTTAATTATTTTTGCCTGGTGTATTTAATTATTTTTACCTGGTGTGTTTAATTCGTTTTACCCTGGTGTGTTTAATTCGTTTTGCAGGTGTGTTTAATTTGTTTTGCCCTAGTGTGTTTAATTCGTTTAGCCTAGTGTTTAATTCATTTTGCCCTGGTGTGTTTAATTGTTTTTGCCCTTGTGTGTTTAATGAGTTTTGCTTAGTGTGTTTAATTGGTAACCTGGTGTGTTTAAACAAAATGAAATCTGGAAATTTTGTTTGAAAAAAATCAAATCTGACAAAATCTAAATTTTTTTTTCAACAAAACCCAAACCCAAACACAACTCCCACCATTCATAAAAACAACCACAACCCAAACTTAAACACAACCACAAATCTGAAAATTTTCAAAATAAAAATCTGAATTTTTTTTAAGCACAACCACAACCACAACTACCCTTAAAACAAAAATCTGGATAAAAAATTAACACTTAAAATCAACAACTAAAACTCAAATCGAAACCTTTTTTAAATCTAGAAATTTTTCACAAAAAAAAAAAAAAAAAAATGAAAAATGAAAAATTTTCAATTCTGAAATTTTTTTCTAACAAAACCCAAATCCCACCATTCATAACACAACAACCACCCTCAACTTTGGAAATTTTCTTTGAAAAAAACGAAATATGAAAATTTTTGTTTAAAAAAAATCTGAATTTTTTTTAAAAACTTGGAAAAAAAAAACTTGAAAGAGAAAGAGAAGAAGAAGAAGGAGAGAAGAAACAACGGAGAGAAGGAGAGACGGTGAGAGAGAATATATAGGAGAGAGAGAGAGAGAAAGAAAAAAGTGTGCTGTGAAAATGAGAAAGAAAAGGAGAGAGAAGAGGTAAAGAAAAAAAAATTAGGCGTAATTTTGTCTTCATAGCCAATTTGTTGACAAAAACAATAAAGCCCCATAATTTTTGACTAAAAACCCCTATTTCCTATATATATATATATATATATAGTAATAACTAATTTTTCTATTGTCAGTTTGTCCTAATATAAAATATATCAAAACGAAGAATGTAGACCATTAGATTTACATACTTTGACTCAAAGTGTATGCACTTGTCAAAACTTATTCATAATCTATGGTCCACATTCTTCGTACGTCCTGATATATTTATATCATGACGAACTGATAGTAGAAAGACTGTAGAAATATCAATATGACAAAATCATGTAAAAGTACCATTGAATGTTGACAATAGGAACGAAACCCGAAACTCTATATCCTACGAAATGTAATTGAAATGCAAAAGAAATGAGGAGAGAATTGACTGGTACTTGCTTACTAGTTGGATATTAGTTATTGGTTTCTATTCTAAACGATCCACACACACACACACACACACACACACACACACAAAAGAGCCCACCCATTGCTGAACTATTTATACCCCACTTTTTAACTTATTTAGTATTCTTTTTTTTTTTTTTAATCAAATCACTTAAAGAGACATACAATTTTTATTAAAAAAAATACTTTACAAAATAAAACTAATAAAACCCCCACACACACACAAAAGAGCCCACCCATTGCTGAACTATTTATACCCCACTTTTTAACTTATTTAGTATTCTTTTTTATTTATTTATCAAATTACTTAAAGAGACATACAATTTTTATTAAAAAAAAATACCGTACAAAATAAAACTAATAAAACCCCCACTTTCCTTATTACAAAACCCTGATGACATAGATTATTTTAAATCATTTAATGTTTACTATTTTTGTTTATATTTTCTTTCGGATCATGTTTTCCACGTTTAATATTTTTTTATTTTATTGTTTCATATGTCTGTTTTGTTTTTCTTTTCAAATTCCAGATCCATGTTTGCTATTTTTTTTTCTCTTGGTTTATTTTCTTTCAAATCTTCTATATATTCTATGATTTGTATCAATTCTTTTACATATTTTATTCCGAAACTTCCAAAGTTAGTTTAATGTTATTTACAAAAAAAAAAAATAATAATAAAACAAAAAAAAAAAAACCTAAATCGCACCAAGAACCGCAACCAAGAAAAACTAATCTCTAATGAAATGAAACCACACCAAAACCTTAATTCAATCGCTCAAAAAAATCATGAGACAATCAATATCACATTCACAATCTACCACCAACAATCCAATCAACTACAGGGAAAAAAAAAAAAAAAAAAAAAAAAAAAAAAAAAAAAACTGCATCTAATAAGGATGGTTTCAACATGAAATAAGAAAAAAAAAAAAAAAAAAAGTCCTATGAATGGATGTGAAAAAACTGGATATAAAGATTAGAGATGAAGTGTATTTTTATTTTTATTTTTTTGAAAAAGATATGGGGTGTATTAAGTTTGAAAAATATGTAAAAGGGTAATCCTGGAAATAAATCAAAAAAATAAATAAAACCATTTCATTTTATATAATTAAATCAAAATTTTAAAAGTGGGGTATAAATAGTTCAGTAGTGGGGGTGCCAATAGAACCACTCAAAAAAAAAAAAAAAAAAAACACTGAAAAAATAGATTAATCTCATTATAACTATACAAATCCTCTATGCAGTAGTTAAATCATAATTTTTCTGTTAATCAAGTCTAGCAATAATTTTTATTTATTTATTTATCTAATTAAAATTCTTTGGCATGCCTTAAATTAACATTTTGAGTTACTCTTCATGAAATTGGATGCCTAGTATTATTCAAATTTAAAGTGATTTTTTTTTTCCTTCATAATTTTCTTATGTTGATCAACTTTCAATATATAAATTTATATTTGGTTAAAATTTAATTTTAATTGTTTCAATTACATCTTTAATTAATTATTGTAAACAAAATTTTAAATTAAAAATTTTCAAGTTTATTATCGGTTTAATACAATTTATTAGGATTAATATTTTAGACTCGATTTTATCACCGGTAGGAAATTAAGAAGGTAAAAGATATGATGGATACAAGTAAAGGGTTGGTCTTATGTCATCAAGATAAAATACTTATCACACCTATAATTCAATTAAAGTTTGTACTACTGCAATATATATTCTTAAAAAAATTAGAAAAAAAAAAAAAGAGAAAAAATATTCTTCACACCTATAAATTTTTATACAGATTTCTCTATATACGAAATTCTCAACAATATTATTTAATTTTCACTATATAAAACATATGAAACCACTTTTTTTCTTCTTCTTTTATTTTTTTCTTGTAAATGACAAATTTTCCTACTTTCAAATATTTGTAAGCATATGATTCAAATAATCCAATTAAAGTTGTTTTACAGGAAAAAAAGATATGATGCTTCAAACAAAAAAAGGAAAAAAAAAAAAGATATGAAACCATGCAAATTAAAAGTGATCTCAGGCCCTATTTTTATATAAATATATTTGATAATTATCTCTCCATTTATCATTTGGAAGAAAAAAAATCCATGAATATGTAATAATCATTAAAAAAAATTATAAAAAAAGAAGAAGAAGAAATACCACCTAATTAATAATCACTTTCATTATCAAATAAAATAAAGAAACTTGAGATGGAGAAGATAATTTTCTTGTCATGTGTGTACCTCATGGCTCATGCATACAAATATTGACATTTTTTTAAATTTTCACAAATTTATGATCCAAAATTTTAACTTTATTAAAAATAAATATTGATATATATATATATTAAATTCAATTTCACAAATATGGTAGCTCAACATTAGTCGTAGCCAACAACCAAGGGTCCAAAAATTACTTAAAATTAACTCAGTTTTGTGAATGGCAATTAATCTATGAAAATTAATTCTGGGATTTCAGAATAATTCACATTTAATTCTTTTGAATTTCAAAAATGTAACTACCATTTATATGGTAATTGATTTGTGATTAATTCTTTTTGAACTAATTAATCCAAATTTTAAATTTTTATTTTCAAAACCGATTTAAGTCATTAAAATTGTCATTGACTCTCATATTATTATCATTTATTTCCTCCGCTGAATGTTTTCTATATATTGGTTTTCCTCTTTAGTTTCCTAAACACACGAAAATCAAGGCAACTAAACAACATGAATAATCTATCATCCTCTCTCGGCTAAGCACTTATCATGTGTTCTTAGTTTTCCGGTTAGATTTTTCAAGTGTGGTAAGTTTAGACCCAATATTTAGTTCATTGATGTAGAAGTGTTTAAAACACTGTCTACAAGTGAACCATTGTATTCTGGGAAACAAATGCCAAAAACATACGGTGACGGACGAATTTGTCTTAAAGACGGGTGTTAATTATAAATGTGGGCCTCGGTTCTGGATTCTTGTTGAATCAGAAATTTACGTTGTCAGTTTTACGATTTATACAATTTTTTGTATTTTGTTCCATACAATTTATATTGTATTTGTATTATATTCGTATATGCAATCCGGAATAACAGTTTTTCTAACAACTATGATAAGGATGATATAACAGAATGAAATCATTGGAATGAGATCATAAAATGTGTTCACATAAATTTGACAACATCGGATAGATCAAACAAACCAAAATACATTAATTAGAAGCCTAAAAGTTAGTTTTGCCATCAAAAGCTTGCTTAAATTTCCAATTAGCAGGGGCAACATTATCAAACTGAAGCATCTTGCCATCGCTAAGAGTGACTTGGAATGACAAAGTTTGGCCTAACAAGTTTGTCCCTGTAACCCAATTCTGGCCCCAGGATTTAGTCATTGGTAGCCAAGCAGTTTTAGATCCCTTGATCTTGACACCACTAACATCACCGGCTCCTCCAACATTGTACAACAACACAAGTATCCAATAAGGGTTTCCTTTAACCTCAAACTTGACACCACCTTGCTTGGAACATAAGACTCTCCGATATCTAACCCGAATGATCCCAGCCTTGTAAGCAGCAAGTTTCGTGAACATTGGCATCGACAGATCAAAGTGCTTCTGCGGAGGATTGCACCAGTTGTCATGGGGCTTAGAGTAATTGGGAGGGCAGAAGTTGGTTGCAGTTATTTTGATTGTACCAGCATTTGGTATACACCACTGAGGATCGTTGACACACATGATCTCAAAACAAGCCCCACATGTTAAGCCATTGTTGAACAGCGCAGTGCTTAGAGCTGCTGTCTCCAGTCCATACCCTTGTTTGAACAGGTCGCCATATCCGCAAGCTCCCTCTGTACGTAAATTAATAATTAAACACACATTAATTAATTGAATTACAAACAGCAAATAAGAAATGTAATTATATCATTTATAATTCACTTACGCATGGTTTCTCCTCCCTTCATGTCACCGTAAAAGGTTGCATGAGCATCATACCAGTTACTGTCTATTTTAGAACCAAATTGGATTCCGGTGGACATGGTCATGACCAAAAGAGCCATGAACAAGACCACTGCAAAGAAATTCTTAGAACTAACCATGATTGAATTAATCAAATCAAGAGAGAAACTAAAGCTATATATGATTATACAAGAACATGGCAGTGGTTGCATTTATAGAATAATATTGAGATAGATATAAAAGGAAGGATCATAATATATATATATATACAGAAATTCCATTATCGGTTCGAACTGACAAAAGTTATATCAGTTTCTTGCATGTGGGCCACTGGATTTAAATACTTTGACTTGGCTGTATGCACTTGTCAGTCAAAGTATTTAAATCCAGTGGCCCACATACAAGGAACTGATATAACTTTTGTCAGTTGGAACTGATATAACTTTTGTCAGTTCGAACTGATAATAGAAAGACTGTATATATATATATATATATATTTATTTATTTATTTATATTTGGCAACTCCATGAGCAATCTTGGAAATCAGTAATCAAAGGAACATTCTTCAACAAAAAAAAAAAAAAAAAAAAAAAATCAAAGGAACAAATAAATATTGGCCATTGATATTTTACCGATTACAGCAGAAAATATTTATTAGTTTTTCATTTCTTAGCTGTGAAATGCTTGGAACTGAATTCAGGGTAGATGATTACGGTATGAAGTATGAACACAGTAATATGATTTGTGCAGTACCAGAAATCAGTTTTTTATGGTAAATTTTCAAAAAGAGTAGCTTAATAGGAAATAATAAAAAGAATTTAAAAATTAAATAATAAAAAGAGTAGCTTATTTGTAGAAGAGATATGTGTTATTTTATACGTGGCATTAAGTTCTAATTAAGTTTTTTATTCAATTTTTATACAAACCCCTTTAATCACGTCAGCAGTATTGATTTGGTTGTAATAACAAGATTTTATAATCAAATAATAGAGCATATCATTTGGGATCCTAATTTTTTTTTATTTTTCTAATTGAATTTCGTTATTCCTAGTTTAGATGATTTTGTATTAATCATAAGGATGCCGATATTTTAGTACTCTTGACTTGACGCAGAAGAACGATTTTTTCTAAACGTCCCTCGAGCATGTACTTGAATCGACACCTTGTCGAAGTCATGCTATACTCAACAAAAATTACTCTCTAATTCAGCGAATCTTTCTTTAGAGAGTGGTAGACAAACCGTGGTAGATAAAAATGGCTTCTAGGCCCAATGACTTAAAAGCCCAAACTACTCAGGTCTGGATCTGGTTTTGGCCCATATATCATGGGTCGACCCGGTAAAGCCTTGAGTCACAAATTGACTCAATCACTAGTTCTGAACTGAGAGTGGCAGTTGAAGGAGATAACATTCAAACGAGTTTGAATGGGTCCATGATTATGTATCCCACCAAATCCGGCCAAGATCTCAGGGATCAGATACTCTATGAAATAACGAATCAACAATTCCCAACACCTATAAATACAACAATCCTTTTACGAGAAAAAGATTCCGCTCACTAAAATCCATAACAAAGCTCTGGCATGCTGAAGCTCTGAAAAAATAAGAACTCCGGTCACCGGAATCATTTTGCTCTTTCGATCATGATCAATTATCGCTTAAACGCTCAACCCAAGCATACCTAAGGCTAATAATATATTTCTCCCTTTCAATTCTTTCATTTTCTGTGTTGTTTACATCTTTTTGCTGGTTTAATTTCGAAGCATTCAACACAACTGATTCGACAGGTTATAACCAAATTGCTTGGGCCTAACTTGAATCTGACCCGATCCACATCAATTGTAGATCGACCAACTACAATGACCAAAACGTGTTTATCTAGTGGAACGGTTAAAAAGGGCTAGTTAAAATTTTCTATAAATTCTACACTCCAACCATTATTTGAGCTTCCTAAGGACTTAGAAAATTTTCTATCATCAACATGAAGTTTCCCGGTGATATTTGAGCCAATATGAATCATCAAATTAATATCAATCACATTTTATAGTTTTTAATTTGCATATATATATATATATATATATATATAGATTTTCTATTATCAGTTCGAACTGACAATAAATATATCAGGATGAATAATGTAAACCACTAGATTTACATACTTTGACTCAAAGTGTATGCACTTGTCAAAACTTCTCCATAATCTGTGGTTCATATTCTTCGTCCTGATATATTTATTGTCAGTTCGAACTGATAATAGAAAGACTGTATATATATATATATATATATATATATACAGTGATTCTCTAGTAAGGTGACCACTCCAAAATGAGCACCCGCAATAGTACAAAGCCGTGGGAGTAGCACAATGATAAATAAGATTCGTTCCACGAGGATTGATGTATTGAATACCACAATTGATTGATTAAACTACTATTTAGACAAGCAAAGATTTGACGATTGGATTACACTACTCAAAATTAACTAAATTAAACCACAACTATGATGCAAGTAATGACACTAAACAATGCAAGCAAAAAAAGCAAAGTCAAACACAAACAAGTGATTATATTACTTATGGGAAATTAGGCTAAGACCGTGAATCTACCTATCCAATTATCATTAATTTTTTTATTTACGATATTCGCTCTCTGTTGAGCTTTTTGGGCAGAACCACTGTGATCTTCAATCCGAGGTCTACCAACTGTTTCGCTGACTCCCTAGCTAAGAAAGGTTCTAGTAAAGAGGGGGATTGGGTTATGTGGGAAGTGGACTGATGACTGCTTTTTCTGGGTGTTTTTCTTCTCCTTTTCTTTTGTTTTTGGCCTGTGATGCCGAGCTGTTTCTGTTGCTTCTGTGTTTGTGTTGTTTTTTCGGGGTTGTTCTTGCTGTTTTTTCCCCTGCTGGCTTTGTTTGGGTGCCTCTGTTTCCCCTGTTTTGGGGTGTTGTTTTGGCTTGTTTTTGTTGCCCCTGGGCTCTATGAAATCTGCTGTTCAAAAAAAATTATCATTAATTTTAGGCACATCATTGAAATAAAGTATTCAAGTGTGGTTTCCTCTTGTTTCCTTGCAGCAGTTTTTGCCGCTTGCGTAATAAAATTCGCCGTTTCTAAAAAAAAAGTGATAAAGACAATATTTATATGCACCAACAACCTATTTCTCAATGGTTATCCAAACTACATACAAATTCATTAAGTTTTATGACACACAAATGAATCCTAGAAGCTAGCATCACATATCTCTATCTTACCGACTCCTATCACTCATCTCATCGAGCACGTTGTGTGCTTCTCCTCTTGATGCTTCACACAACAACCAAACAATTACCAAATGCTAGCTAGACATTCTATAATAATTAAGAACATAAAATAAGTGTACACAACACAAGCAATAGTTATAAAGTGATGGCCTTTATTAATAATTCATGGAAAAGATTTCATCTTGGCCTTAGCCAAGAAAGTTTTAGTTCATAATACAATAAATGGTCATATAAGATGTTTAATGAGTACAAACCATAAATGAAGACAAATAAATGTAAAGAGAGAAAGGAATAGAGTAAACTAAGGTGAAGAACTCCTTCTCTCTTGCTTGGTTGTGCTAGACTTCTTCTCTCCTTGACTTCTTTTGCTCCAAGGTGTGATTTTTATGGTAGATCTAGATAAGGAAATGAGGTGGTGAAGTGGGATTTGGGTTTAGATGGTGATTTGATGGAGGTTTTGGGTGATTTAGTGAATGATTTGGGTTAACGATTGGTTCTTGAATGTTTTGGAGTGTTGTGAGAGTGTTTTGGAGCTCAAGAATCATGTAAGAGGTGTGGCAAATGGGTCTAAAGGGAGGTATTTATAATATGTGGATTTAGGGCACGAAAACCTAGAAAAAATATTGATGTGGCAAAGTGGTTGTTGTATGTAGGACGCTTTTCTATAGCGCCTGTATAGCGCCAAATCTCTGGAATCCGGTTGCCAAGCATGGGCGCTATACGTAGGGCGCTTTTATACAACGCCTATACAACGCCAATTCTCTGGACTCATTTTGGCAATATGGGCGTTGTACGTACAGTGCCTGTACAATGCCACTTCTCTGGTCCCGAGTCGCTCCCATATGGGCGTTATACGTAGAGCGACCTGTATAGCGCCCAACCTCTGGTCTTGCCTTTAGAAATGCCGTTTTGCCTCCAATTCCTCATTTCTCTAAAATAAAGCCCTTAGAAGCCTATGAAACCACACAAGCTTATTTAAACATTAAATATACAGGTTTTACTCGGAAAACGAAAGCAAATGATAGGTAAAGCGGGGTTACACCAAGTGTAGAAAATGGCATTATCATAAGGATATATATCCTGAAATTATAAGTTAAGGACATCCAACAATCCAACCATAGCCACACATTCATATTGGGTGTGTGCCCACTGTGAATGTATGGCTGTTGTTGAACGTCCTGAAATTATAAAGTCAGGACGGTCCTGATTAGAGAAGTATTATATATATATATATATATATATATATATATATATATATGACAATATCATGTAAAAGTACCATTGAATGTTGACAATAGGAATGAAACCCGAAACTCTATCCTACAAAATGAAATTGAAATGCAAAAGAAATGAGGAGAGAATTGACTCAAAAAAATGTACTTGTATACTAGTTTGATATTAGTGTTTTTTTTTTTTTTTTTTTTTTTTTTGGAAAAGGCAAGCTTTATTAGAAAGCAAGGAGAACACAACAACAACAGCAAGCAACAACCACAGGGGGCGAAAAGGCACCCAAACAAAGAAAGCACCCAAAACAGAGCAACCCAAAAGCAGAAACAAAAACAGGCAACACAACCCAAACCCCAACCAACGCCAACCACTACTGACCAAAGAAAAGCCGCACAAAACAAGCCAAAGCAACCAGAAAAACAGGAACAAACTCAATCAGCCCAAGCAACCTGGACCAGCCCATTCGCAGCTCCTTGTTTCGCAAGAAAATCCGCTGCAGCATTGCCACTTCTAGGGGCAAATCCGCTGCAGCATTGATATTAGTTATTGGTTTCTAATCTATGGATCCACAAAAAAATCAGAAGTTTAAAAATAAAATAAAAAAACATTGAAAAAAATAGATTAATCTCATTATAACTATACAAATCCTCTATGCAGTAGTTAAATCATAATTTTTCTGTCAATCAAGTCTAGCAATAATTTTTATTTATTTTATTTATCTAATTAAAATTCTTTGGCATGCCTAAAATTAACATTTTGAGTTAATACTCTTTATGAAATTGGATGCCTAGTATTATTCAAATTTAAAGTGATTGTTTTTCCTTCAAACTTTCATAAAATTCCATATAATTGGGATCAGAATCCCAATACCTTAAATAAACTATTACATTTTTAAAAAAAAAACCTACCACTCAATGTGGCTTGATGGTAAGAACGCTCATTCAACTTGATAATGTCCATAGGTTCGATTCACCACCACCGCATATCATATTTTCTTATTCTGTCAAATATATATATATATTATTTTCTTATGTTTATCAACTTTCAATTAATATACAAATTTATATTTGGTTAAAATTTAATTTTAATTGTTTCAATTACATCTTTAATTAATTATTGTAAAAAATAATAGTTAAAAAATTTCAAGGTTTAATATCGGTTTAATACAATTTATTAGAATTAATATTTTAGAATCGATTTGATCACCGATAGGAAATTAAGAAGGGAAAAGATATGATGGATACAAGTAAAGGGTTGGTCTTATGTCATCAAGATAAAATACTCATCCCACCTATAATTCAATTAAAGTTTGTACTACTACAATATATATTTTTAAGAAAAATTAGAAGAAAAAAAAAAGAGAAGATATATATTCTTCACGCCTATAATTTTTTTATACAGATTTCTCTATATACGAAATTCTCATCAATATTATTTAATTTTCACTATATAAACCATATCATGAAGCCACTTTTTTTCTTCTTCTTTTATTGTTCTTTTCCTTTTAATTGAAAATTTTCCATACTTTCAAATATTTGTAAATATATGATTCAAATAATCCAATTAAAGTTGTTTTACAGGAAAAAAGATATGATGCTTCAAACAAAAGAAGGAAAAAAAAGATATGAAACCATGAAAATAAAAAGTGATCTCAGGACCTATTTTTATATAAATAGATTTGATAATTATCTCTCCATTTATCACTTGGAAAAAAAAATCCATGAATATGTAATAATCATTATAAAAAAAATAAAAAAATAAAAAATAAAAAAAGAAGAAGAAGAAATACCAGCTAATTAACAATCACTTTCATTATTAAATAAAAAAAAGTAACTTGAGACAGAGAAAGATAATTTTCTTGTCATGTGTCATGTGTGTACCTCATGGCGTGTACCTCATGGCTCATGCATACAAATAGTGTTTTTTTTTTTTTAATTCACAAATTTATGATCCGAAATTTTAACATTATTAAATATAAATATATATTAAATTCAATTTCACAAATATGGTAGCTCAACATTTGTCGTAGCCAACAACCAAGGGTCCAAAAAGTAGTTAAAATATTTTTAATAATTTTAATAACCTAAAACAAATTTCTTGTATTGTCATTGTGTATATGACGTAGAGCGGAAGTGAAGGGTTTATCAGCGTAAGCCCTAACAACACACAACTGGAATTCACCAATAAATTCAATCGAAAACCAAAATGATAATATTATTCAATGCCTCAAAACAAAGAAACAAAAGCCTTAAATAGTCTATGGAAACCCTAATTTAAGCAAAAGATCAAAATAGCCTTCTACTAAACAAATGACAACTAAAAACGAAAAACCAAAAAAAAACAATAAAAAAACTTCAAACACCCGACAGCCTGCCTTAAACAGCGAATTTGAGGATGAAAACGACGTCAATCGGGGTACCCAGGTTGGGACGGTATGGAGCTCCCAAATCCCTTTCCGAAAACATATTATAATAGGAAATTTGACAACCAACCTAAAAGTTATGCCCGTTTTTTCGGAGCAGCTCTTTTAGTCAATTTTCTGTCCATCTCTTCTTCAAACTCCAAAGCCAATTGTCCTACATAGTATACAATATACATGCAGTTTTCATATTTCTTTAGGTTCCAACCTAGATGGTGCTAAATGGACACAATTCACAATTTATTACTCCATGAAAGATTGTAAAGTGGACACAATTCACAAGAGTCAATTCACACCCATGTCACAGACTCACAGTGTTTTTAAGATTCATGGATTAATGTGTTTGAATTGAAACAAGTTAAGTACATCAATCATTGATCTTCCAATTCTTTTGCGGACACTTTGGCGAAGTTGAGATCCTCCAATTCTGGCGATAAGACTGTTTGGGGCAACTTCTGATGCCTCCCTGTTCTTGTTTTTCGGTTTTGTGTTTTGCTTCTGTTGGTGTGGTTTTTTGTTGTTTCTTCTGCTTTTGTTTCTGTTTGGGGCTCTCTTGTTGCCTCTGTTTTCCCTGGCTTGTTGCCTCTTGCTGTTCAAAAAAAAAAAAATAATAATAATAATAATAATAATAATAATAATAATAATAATTATTGTCTTAAGAATTTCATATAGATAATACTGTGAAAGTGTCATAGAGAAATATAAAAAAGTTATTTAGAATGATCAGTTAAGATAAACACGAAAATTCTACTTTTGTTCCAATTATTCATAGCTGAAGCAGACTGCAATACCTCAATGTAAACATTAGAAAGAAAATTTTAGAAAGGACAAAATTTGTGTTAGTTGGGTGGAGGTTGATGCTTGCAATGTTGCCTCAAGATATATAAAAGAGCAGAGAGTTATGATGGGTTGATATAGGGAAAAAAAAAATGGTTTGGACCGAGAAATGTAAACAGAATTAATTTGAAGTAAGAGGAGAGATTTGCTTGGATTGGTTGTGTGAAATCTTGGTGAAATTTGAGGTGCTATTTATAGAGAATGAGAACCGCATGCAAGATATGTAGAAGAGCATTGATTGGGATGTGTTGTGGGATATATCTAAATATAGTAAGTTGGAAAATAAGATTATCATGATCAATATTATTGATGGCTTTGAAATTGGACTGTCGATCATGACAATAGTGTAATTAAGATGGGTTCCTGTTGTAGATTTAGCTTTTGTATACCTTCCAATATTTTACATTTGTCTTTTTTATGGCTTCCGTGCATCTTTCAACGGAGAATTATATATGAGATTAAAATCAAAAAAAGCTTTAGATAGTAAATTGCATTAGAGCTTTAAAATTATTGCTGATCACCTAGTCACCTTGATAATTTAATTAAGTAATCAAACTTTAATGAGAATTATGTGATATGGTATGGGTTCAAATTGACAAATAACCTAAACACTTATTTTTCGAATTTAGTGGGCAGAGTCACCAAATATGGCTCCCTATTAATTTAGAAGCTAGCCTGCTAAGGGAAAAGTGATTTTTTATATTTTTTTAACAGTAAATTTAACATGCAATATGGCCTGTGATCAGGAGCCATAAACCTTTGTTGCCATTACACAGAAAAAAAACTTTTGAGAGGGGTCAAAGTGAATAAATTACAAAATTTTAGGAAAAGTATATAATTTTTAAGTTTTTTTTTTTTTTTTTAAAATAAAGTTTGGTCATCACTGGCCTTCTTGTTATAATGGTATAAGCGGGCGGGTCCATCTTTTGTCACGTTGTAAACACTATTAAATTTTTTTATTTTTTATTTCAAACCCTTTTCTTATAAAATATAAATACCCCTGCCATTTCATTTCTCCTCGCTCCAATTCTCTCTCAATTACTCAGTTCTCTAATAATTATTTTTATAATTTTTATTATTGTTGTTTAAAAAGGGTTCAAAACCGGTCTAGAACCACCAGTTCAAAACCCGAACCGAACCGGAATTAGTGTAATAGTCTTTGACCCACAATTGTAATCAAATAACAATATGAGGTTGGCCAAGTAGTAAAGCTCTTCACACCCACACCACTAGGTTGTGGGTTCAAGTCTCACCCCTCCCTCATAAAACCCCGAATTAGTGTAATATTTCAAAAAAAATCAAAAATCAAAATCAAAATAGGAACAATATCCTATTGATTTCTCTATTTTAGTTGGGGTTAATTTGTTAGCAAAATAAATATATTATAAAAAAAAAAAAAAATTAAAAAGGAACAATATCTTATCTATGGCTCTATTTTAATCGGGTTAACCTTTTGTTGTCAGTTATTTTACATTCCAAATCTAATCGTGATCTTCAATAAACATTGCCGGATCACAATAAACTTCACCACATTTATCTATTTTTATGTTTGCATATACACATGTGCTTAAATGAAACAATCATAAATTGCCATGAGATTAAGAAAATTAGTATTCTACCCGGAAGGAATAACCGAGATATATATATATATATCCGGGAATGATTAGCAACACAATATTTAACACAAGATTTGAAACAATTTTATAGTTATATTATATCAAATTGAAACAGGTACCTTCTTCAAATATTTAACCAAATACACACCTTGATAACTATATGTTAATTAATTCAGTAAAAACAAACTTATACCTTCACAAAGTTACCTAATAAAAACAATCAAATTAATGCAGCGGCATGCATGATCAAGCACGGTTAGCTAGCTAGCTAGCTAGCTAATGAACCTCGAGCCTTTGCAATCAGTCCCTGAAATCGGATCTCGCATTCTTCCACAACTTGTAATAGTGAATTATAAGAGGAACCACCTTTATTATTCAAAGCTTTTTCTGCACTACATTTCACTTCCTTCACTCTATTTCTCATTTCATGCCCTTCTTTGTCCACCATTATTCTTCTGATCATCATCTTGATCTCTTCTCTCCCTACAATCCCATCCAACGATGACGCCTTCGATCGTACAGCCACCCCAATCTCTTCCGTCAACATCGTAGCGTTCATCTTTTGCTCGGCGAACAACGGCCACCCAATCATCGGTACCCCGTTTACTATACTCTCCAACGTTGAATTCCATCCACAATGTGATAAAAATCCACCCACGGATGGATGCCCTAATATATCTGCTTGTGGGGCCCACGTAGGGACCACCAAGCCTACACTATGGGTCCGACTTAAGAACCCGTCTGGCAAGTATTCACGGACACCATGATCATCAGAATCATCTCCAGCCATCAGATAAGACTCGGATACATCATTCTCTATAGGAGGGCGCACCGCCCAAACAAAACTCTGCTGACTCAGCTCAAGACCCCAAGCCAGCTCCATCATTTGTTTAGCTGATAGGGATCCACCACTCCCAAACGACACATATATCACTGACTCACTCGGTTTCGTATCGAGCCAGTCCAGCATTTGGCTCCTCTGAACCGGTGGCCTGACCGGTCTAGCCAGTGGACCAATTGGATAAACCGGAGCCTTCGCGACTTGTCTCAACAACTTGGCGTCTCTAAGAGCTGCAAGTGTTTTGGGCTCCAAATACTCCCAAGTGTTCACTAGATATCCATCAGCCATTGAAATCGCCATCCCAGCACCTAAAAACTCTTGAAACATCGGACCATTTACATCGAGAAACGGTTCAATTGTGTCCTCGAACCGGACCGCCGTGCAACCCGGGATTTTCAGTGGTAGTTTCTTGTTAGCATGCTCGTCTAAACCTATTTCATCAATTGCAGGACCATAAATCATGGTTGCAAGTAACCATGCATTGGAAGGCATGAACATGTACTTCAACATCCCAAACTCATCAGCCACCGTCGTCATAGCTTCGGTTCCAAAGAAATCGACAATCATAGCCGTTGGACGAGGCTTCATAGCCGAGATTGCAGATCGGAGGGCTGGTAATGACTCATGCATCATCACAACAATTTTTGCTGTTAATGATGCATCCGTATCAACAAGGGCAGATATATCGACGGATGGAAGAGAGACGACGTTAAAGAGATTCGTAGTGTACTCCGGTGAGTTGCGGAGGTGGGACTCGACTGTCGAGGCATCAGTTGCCACGACAAAGACAGTGACTTGAAATTCATGTTGAGAGACGAAGCGTTTGGCTAGTTCGATAACTGGGATGATGTGTCCCATGCCAGGACTTGCGAGTAGGATTGCATGTGGTTTTGGGATTTTCATGGTTGATGATCAGGAAGACTTGGAAGCTTTGGAGAACTTGACAAGGATGGATTCTTAGATTGAATAAGAAGAGCAAGGCTTGTATTGATTGTGTTGGTTGCACAAAGCCACAAACTGGACAAGACATTTATAAGCATAAGTTGTGAGGATTATAGTATTAAAAAGGGCAAATTGGTCAAATTACAACTGGATTGTGTTTTGTGCACAAAATGACTGTTTACTTGACCTTGATTAAACGGTTGACTGTTTGGGCTAATCGGTTGTTAGGTATGTTAGATTAGTAATAAGGTCATTTTGACTCTTAAAAGTTAAAAGAAGGAGAAGTAATAAAAATTTTAGAAACAAAAATTCTTAGATTATTTAAGAATTATAAAAATAAAATAAAAAGGCAAAAACAATTAAGGGAAAAATTATCGGGAGATCTGAGACCATTTATGGAAGAGATATGGGAAACCATATCTAACTTAATGGAGATCTTGCTATCTTGGGCGATATCCATGGAGGAGATTTGGTCTAGATCTCCTCCAATTTTTTTAATTTTATTTTTTTAAAAGATTTTTTTGTAAACATTTAATTAAAGAAATAAAACAATAATTCTAGTCAATCGAAAAATTTAGTCCAAAAGTCAATCCAAATGATGTGGCAAGTGATTTATCCTTACCATATCATTCACCACATCACCACATGATTTATGTGGTGATGACAACTCATTTATCATATCATTTTGATTGAATTTTTAATTAATTTTTTAGGTTGTATAATATTAACAATCACTTTCATTGTCAAATAAAATAAAGAAACTTGAGACGGAGAAAGATAATTGGGGATATTCTGAATTGGAGCCTGTAATTTTTTGCTATGCCTGTTTGCTTTTTCCTCTGGTTGTGGGGTTTTGGTTGGGTCTTTGTTTTGTGGCTTTGGCGGTTTGGGGTTGCCTTGTCCCCTCTTCTGTCCCTTTTTTTCCTCGCCTGTGTGGCTGAGTAAATTTTGCTTTTAAAAAAAAAGGACAGAGAAAGATAATTTTCTTGTCATGTGTGTACCTCATGGCTCATGCATACAAATATTGTCATTTTTTTTTTTAATTTTCACAAATTTATGATCCAAAAATTTAACTTTATTAAATATAAATATATATTAAATTAAATTTCACAAATTAAATATGGTAGCTCAACATTAGTCGTAGCCAACAACCAAGGGTCCAAAAAGTAGTTAAAATATTTTTAATAATTTTAGTAACCTAAAACAAATTTCTTGTATTGTCATTGTGTATACAATATACATGCGGTTTTCATATTTCTTTAGGTTCCAACCTAGATGGTGCAAAATGGGCCATTTTAACATATAATGACTTTCAAATATTGTTCCAAAATAAGGATAATTGCAAAATTCTTTGTATGCATTAATCATCTCTTCCAAATCACACCAAATCCAACACATTAATCATCTAAGGTTTCAACAGAGCTCAAAATTCTTATTTTGTATGCATCAAAACAAGCCCTTTACAATTGTCATAACATGAACCGTTTATAGAACAAAATTTGAGAGACAACAACATGATCAACAATTAGAGACAAGCTCTGAAACACTAAACAAAAAAATTCACAAGAACATGCACCCAAAAGTCCTCCACACGCCCGTGCGCCTCCTTCATGCGCCACCAATGGCAATCTCTGGCCACCACATGTGACCACCGTCGACCACACCACCAGAACCGGAAACCGCTAGCCGTCAACTTTCCTTTCATCACCGACCTATAAGAAGCAAAGCAAAACCATGTGCTCACATTATCTTTCGATATATATATATATATATATAGTATCAGTCTTTCTATTATCAATTCGAACTGACAAAAATTATATCAGTTCCTTGCATGTGGGCCACTGGATTTAAATACTTTGACTGACAAATGCACACAGTCAAGTTAAAGTATTTAAATCCAATGGTCCACATGCAAGGAACTGATATAACTTTTGTCAGTTCGAACTGATAATAGAATTTCTGTATATAGTATAGTGTGATTCCATACTCCATAGTTGTGTGATATGGGTGGATTTTTCATTAACCCACCTAGGGCTTTTGAGTTTTGAGGACCACAAAAGCAATTAATTCATTAATTTGTTTGGTGAAGTTGGTGGAAGGAGAAGAATCAATAAAAGCATTTCTTTTAATTTCTTTTCTGTGGGAGTATTTTAATTAGTGGAGGATGAAGCATATCTCTCTCTCTTCTTTACATAAAAGAAAACATTCTTGGGCATGTTTTGTGCATTAATGAAAAAAAAGATGTCTAATTCCTAATTTTGGAAAGGTTAGACCACTTAAATTGTTTTTTCAGATGGGCAGTTTGGGGATTTATCCTTTCATTCCTGTCTATTGGGTATTTATTCGGTGTGCTGCGAGCTAATTAATGAGCAACTGTGGGTTTGTACTGTTAGATACATGTATTAATTGAATTTAAATGTTATTGATTGACTTATAATGCGATGACAATACACAACAGTCTTGTTGCCTTTCAAAAAAAAAGACAATACACAATAGTAAGAACTAACAATCACACAAATAGTTTGAAAAAGGTGATGCACAAGGTGATAGGGGAGAATCAGTTGGCTTTTGTGTCTAAAAGGCAAATATTGGACAGCTTTGTTGTGGCGGAAGAGATTATCCATAGTTGGAGAAAAGACAAAGAGGGGGGGCTGTTAGTGAAACTGGATTTTGAAAAAGCGTATGACTTGATGGATCATTCTTTCTTGGATTTTACTATGGAAGAGATGGGCTTTGGTGTGAGGTGGAGGAAGGGGATGAAGTGGTGCATTTCGACGCCGTCCATCTCAGTCCTAGTTAATGGTAGTCCGACGGCGGAATTTTCAGTGGAGAGAGAGTTAAGACAAGGAGATCCTCTCTCGCCTTTTCTTTTCAACTTGGCAATGGAAAGCCTTAGTGGGTGTTTTAAGAGAGCGGTAGCGTTAGGTTTGGTGAGAGGGGTGAATTTTGGTGATGAGGAGTTTCAAGTGACTCACTTACAATACGCGGATGATACAATCCTGTTTCTGAAAGCCAAGTCGGAGTATTTGATCAATGCTAGGAGAATCTTGAGGTGTTTCGAATTGTCTTCAGGGCTTAGAATAAACTTTTGCAAATCTTATGTGGTCCAAGTAGGAAAGCCGAGGGTTGGGGAGTGTGAGTGGGCGGGAGTTTTCAAGTGTAAAAAGGAGAGTCTTCCTATAACGTATCTTGGCATGCCGTTGGGAGCAAGACCGAGCTCCAAGACGTTTTGGAAGTCGGTTTTGGATCGTATAAATAAACGGTTGTCTCCATAGAAAAAGAAGTTTTTGAGTAAAGGGGGGAGGTTAGTTTTGATAAAATCTTTCCTCTCAAGTATTCCAACGTATTTTATGTCGGTTTTCAAGGTTCCGGTTAGTGTGGCTTTAGCTATTGAGAAGACCCAAAGAAGCTTCTTTTGGGGGGATGGTGGTGAGAAAAGAAAGATTCACGCGGTTGATTGGGGTACCATTTGCTTAAGCAAGAGGAGAGGAGGTCTTGGGGTGGGGCGGATAGGTGACAAGAATTTGGGGTTATTAGCTAAATGGGTGTGGAGGTTTAGCCGGGAGGATGATTCGTTGTGGAAAAGGGTTTTATGTGCGAAGTATGAGGTGAGGGTTAGAGAGATGCAATAGAAGTGGAATAGAGTTACCAATGCGTCGCCTTTTGTCAAAGCTGTAACAGGGCTTTTGAGGGAGGGATCGGAGACGGCATGTATTTTAAAAGAGGGCTTGAAGGTGGTGGTAGGCTGTGGGGATAAGGCAAGCTTTTGGGATGATGGTTGGAATGACAGTGGTCCGCTTAAGAGTAGATATCCTAGGATCTTTGCTCTGTCTCTGCTGAAGGGTGGCTCTATTGATCAATTTGGGTTGTGGAGTGGGGAGGTGTGGAGGTGGAACATGCGGTTGAGAAGAGGAGTGTTTGATTGGGAGGTGGAAGTTTGGGACGAATTCTGTGCGCAATTGGAGAATATTAAGTTAAATAGGTCAGTTTCAGATTCGATTGCTTGGTGTTTTTGCCCGAACGGGCTGTTTTCAACAAGCTCGTTTAGAAGATGTTTGGAAGATTTTAGGGAGGGGAACTTTATGGAGGCAGCTACGGTTTGGAAAGGGTTTAGTCCTCCCAAAGTGGAGCTTTTTTTGTGGCAATTACTTAGAGGTAGGGTGTTGGTGCGTGAGGTGTTGGGTAGATTTGGGATGGTTGCAGCTGGTGTGGAGGGCTGTCCGTTGTGTGGTAATATGGAGGAATCGGTGGACCACCTTTTCTTGAGGTGCAGGTGGTCTTGGAGGCTGTGGAAGGCTTGTATGAGGTGGTGGGATGTGGTTAGCTGTGTTAGTAAGGGTATTAAAGAGTGGTTTGGAGCTTGGTCAGGTTTATGTCCCATGACTAGTTTAAAGAGAGTGTGGGAGACCCTTTTTTATGCGGTAGTATGGTCGATTTGGGAGACTCGTAATCAAGTGGTTTTCAAAGGGAGTCCCGCGGATTGGATTGCTTGTCATGATTTGGTGAGATTTAGAGTTGCATGGTGGTTTAAGTACCATGGTAAGGGGTCGGGAGATCCAATCACGGTTATAGTGGAGAATTTGGAAGTTTATTGTGTGGAACACAAAGAGAAGAGAAAGAGAAGTGTAGGAAATTGGATTCCCCTATCAAGTGAAGCGCTGAAATTAAATGTTGATGGTTCGTTTTCTAGAGATCAGGGGAGGGCAGGGATTGGTGGCTTTTTAAGGAATTCTAAAGGGGAGGTGTGGTGTGAGTTTTCTGCTCCTGTCAAAGTTGGTGATGCTGCAGTAGCAGAGGTTTTGGCTATTCAAAAAGCATGCAATCTTTGTGTTTCTAAAAACATGCTCGGGGGTAGAGAGATTATTATTGAAAGCGACTCCAGGGTGGCGGTGTCTTGGATTTTGAATGGGGATTTCGGCAATTTGGATGTGGTGGATGTGATTCATGAGGTTCGCGCGAAACTTAGTGCTTTTGATAAGTTGTCGATTCGTTATGTTCCTAGAGCTTCGAATGGTTTGGCGGATGGTTTGGCTAAAAGAGGTTCTTTGAGTGATAATGAAGATGTTGTGTGGAGTGTGTTCTAGTTGTTGTCTGTTTGTTTGGCTTTGGGTTTTTGTTTCTTTGGGGGTGGGAGTGTTTGATCAGCTGAGTGATATCTAGGTTGATTTCTATGGTCCTTGTTGGTCAGAAATCAAGTTAGATTTCATAGGGTTGCTGTCAAGGGGTGTTGTTCTGCCCCTGTTTTGTCGGCAGTTCTGGGTGCTGGTGCTTCTGTTCTGTTGGTTTGTTGTGGTTTTTCTCTGTGTGTTGTTTTGTGTGGGCTGGCTGGTTGTGGCCTGTGGTGCTCGCTTCTTCTGTGTGTTGTGTGTTGCCTCTTGGCTCCTTTTTTATAAGATTCGTAGTTTCCAAAAAAAAAAAAAAAAAATCAATGCTTATAGCTTTTTCTGGTGTAAGACAATTTAATTCTATTAAATTAACTTATTTGGTTTCTGTTTTGACAGAAACTTGTTTGGATTTCTCTAACAAAAAAAAACAATCACTTGCATTATCAAATAATTAAAGAAACTTGAGACAGAGAAAGAGAGAAATTAATATCGATCACCATAAACAATTTCTTGTTTATTTTCTTTTACTATATATTTTTTTCGTATATTTTTTTCTCAGCCATACACTAGCAATCTAGTATGATCCGAGCACATTGGGTTCATGTCTATATACATATGTTTTCACAGATTTTCTTGTCTATAAATTATTTTGGTGGAATATGTACTAGAATTTCCCTTACGGGGCTGTTCATATTTGAAGCTAGCCTGCTTCAAATATAGTGTTCATGCTAATATATATATATAGTGAGTCTCTCATGAGGGATCCTTTATTTTAATTTCGGTAAGGACCATGATGAAAACACATCGACTTTAATGAATTTTAATCTGATTTTTTTTTTTGTGGATGATGATTTCAATGAAATCTACATATGAACAAAATTTGAGAATTTAGCGAGTACAGGAACTATTTATCCAATTTTTGTTAAATATGAAGTCATCGGAAAATAGGCAAAATATAGGAAAATTCAAGAAAAATAGCTCTAGTATTTGAAAAATTCTCAAATTTTGTTCATAGGTAGATTGCAATGAACTCATCATCCACAAAAAAATTCAGATCAAAATTCATTAAAATCAATGTATTTTCATCAAGGTTCTTACCGAAATTAAAAAGGGGGATCTCTCATGAGAAACCCATTCTATATATATAAATAAACTGCTAATCTCTAATAATAGCAATACTTTTTTTCTTTTCTGTTCTTTCTCCTGTTTAAAAGCCTCTGTACATATACTTTCTTTCTATTTCATATCACATTTCCTTTTATTGGGTTTATAATATTATATTACTTTTTTTTTTTTTTAAATGTTTTTAATATATGAGCAGATCAAACACAACACTATAGCAATACTTTACTATAGTGTTGTCAAGTACTTCACCTATATTCCATGTTAAATTCTATCTTGCAAATTGAAAGTAGGGAAATTTGTCATTTAAAAAAAAAAAAAAAAAAAAAAAAAAAAAAAAAAAAAAATTAGTTTCATACGTGTCGATCATATTCTTGAATTTTGAATGAGATAGTGAAAATTAAACAACATTGTTGAGAATTCCTTATACGGAGAATTCTATAAATTGTTAAGTAAAAAATTCATTAATATATATTATAAATTTATATATGATATTTCTTTTATGTAATTAATCAATTATTAATTTATATATTCGTTGGGCCTTAAGACTAACCTTAATTTAATTTGCATTCATTTCATGATCACTAACCTTAATTTTCTTTTAATCATTAATATGGATTCTTATTATAAAAATATTCGGTCCAGTGCAATATTTTCCCTAAAAATATATATTCATTTTGGTGATATAACTGAACAAATAATGATTTCTTCATTTGATATACAGTAGAACCCCTCTAAATTAATATTCCTGGGACCTACCCTTGAGTATTAATTTAGAGGGGTTATTAATTCGAAGGGTTTTACATCGTAAAGTGGTATTTTGTTTTAGAAAATATGTGGAAATCGTTTTCTTGTTTAAGGAAGATTTCTTTTCGGGATCCCTTGTTTAGTTAGTTTTCTTCTTCAAGGGAATTTCCTTCTTTATTTTTTATTTTTTTTATTTTCAAGATTCCTTGTTTAGGAAAAATTTATTAAGAAAATTTTCAATTCCTTTTGGGAATGTGATTACTAAGAGACTAAACATACTCACCCTATAAATAGTGAGGCTTATTCTTTGATTGTATATCACAAGAGAGATATCACGATATACCTAAAGATTCTATTCCTAACATCTCCTAAAAATTCTCTATTTTCTATCTTCTTTGCTATAACAAGAGGACAATTCAAAAGATGAAGGATGAAGTCAAAAATATCAAACATAGTGGCCTTGTGCAAACTAGTATCTTGAAGTCCTTTTCTAGTTCTTGATTATTGTGTAATATATTTTATACTCTTATGGAATTATTAATTTATGCGACAGTTGGGACCGAAATTTTACACTGGGTTTCAAAAATAAATTATTAATTATTACAATAGAGGGGTTTATTAATTTTTTACACTGGCCCGAGTCAGGACCGGGATTTTTTATTAATTTAGAGAGGATATTAATTTATAGAAGATTAATTTATAGGGGTTCTACTGTATATGCAATATATTTTTGACATAAAAAAAACAGAATTCGTTAATTTAAATTTAAAACTAAAAAATTAATTTTAAAAAGGAATTAAAATTTAAGAGCATTTTTAGGGTTTTCAGCAAGCCCACACCCAGAACAACACCATTACATAAGAATATAAATATAATATTGGATTGGGGGAAATAAGAAATGATAAAATAAAGGGTTCAAAATTTTTTTGTCACTATTTGGGGCAGTTTTTGTAAGAATATCACAACTTTACTAATTCAAGTTTAAAAGGCACCTATTTAGATGACCAGACAAAAATACCCTTATTTTGTCCGTTTGTGTCTTTTCAAACCTAAAGAGAAAACAGTTGACAAAGAGAGAGAAAACATCGGTTGCAACTGAAAACTTCACGGCGAACTCACCAGCGAACTCACGGTGAACAACAAAAACCACATCAAAACAACAACCTTAAACTGGTTGTGCGAATTTTGAATCTAATTGAAAAGGTTCGGGGACAAATTGAAAAGGCTCGGAGACTATTTACAAAGTCTCGGAGCCAGTGTTAAAAGGCTTGGAAAAGGCTCGGAAAAGTCTCGGAGAAGTCTCGGAGATCCAAAATTAACAAAAAAAAGTTGATGGTTAAAAAGGCTTGGAAAAGGCTCGGAGACCATTTACAAAGTCTCGGAGCTAGTGTTAAAAGGCTCGGAAAAGTCTCGGAGATCCAAAATTAACAAAAAAAAAGTTGATGGTTAAAAAGGCTTGGAAAAGGCTCGGAGACCATTTACAAAGTCTCGGAGTCAGTGTTAAAAGGCTCGGAAAAGGCTCAGAAAAGTCTCGGAGATCCAAAATTAACAAAAAAAAGTTGATGGTTAAAAAGGCTTGGAAAAGGCTCGGAGACCATTTACAAAGTCTCGGAGCCAGTGTTAAAAGGCTCGAAAAAGGCTCGGAGATCCAAAATTAACAAAAAAAAGCTGATGGTTAAAAAGGCTCGGAGACTATTTACAAAGTCTCGGACAATGTATGAAAAGTCTCGGAGAACTGTTGAAAAGGTTCGAATACAATGTTAAAAGTCTCGGAGATTCAAAAAGTCTCGAACAAAGACTTTTAACATTGTATTCGAGCCTTTTCACCAATTCTCCGAGACTTTTCATACACTATCCGAGACTTTGTAAATAGTCTCCGAGCCTTTTTAACCATCAACTTTTTTTTTGTTAATTTTGGATCTCCGAGACTTTTCCGAGCCTTTTAACACTGGCTCCGAGACTTTGTAAATACTCTCCGAGCCTTTTCAATCAGTTCAAAATTCCCAGCCTTTTCAATCAGCTCGACCCCCGAATGCGTCTGCGTAGCGCCATTAAACTAATTATCCAATAATGTTTAACCTCCATTGGAGGTCTGTTAAACAGACCTCTATGAAGAAGATGAAAGAATAAAAAAAAAACTTCAAAGTAAGATAATGTGTGTAAAGTAAGGGCATTATTGTCCGTTCACCATAATAGGTGCCTTTTAAACTTAAGTTATTAAAGTGGTGACTTTCTTACAAAACTACTTTAAAAAGGTGACATTTCCCACCATTTCCACTAAAATAAAGAGGAGTGCTAAATTCACTCTCTCAACCCACTCTCTCAACACACTCTATGTTCTTGTGTTGACATGTGGACAACATTTATTGTTTTACATTAAAAATCTAACCTTTATAAAGAGCCTACTTTTTCATTTTATTTACACTACAAACCAACAACTAATTTCCTATATTACCCTTCTTCTTTTAATATCAATTTAAAAAAATATATAAAAAATATCATATATGTGGTTTGTGTTGTCTACGACTCTACAACTTCTTTTTTTTTTTTTTCTTTCTACAGTTTCATCATGTCTGAATAAACTCCTACTCTCACCATTGTTACAACTCTGTCCAGGTAATTTTTTTTATTGTTTTTTTTATTAAATAATTTTATTGTATTGGGTTAAATTTTTATGTTGAATTTTTTTACTTTAATTTCTTCTTCATAACTTGTATATGTAGTAAACACCAACTCTCACCATTTTCAAACACAAGTTGTCTTCTCACCATTGTTATAGCTATATACAGGTAATTTTTTAATAGTTTATTTATTAAATAATTTTATTGAATTGTATTAAATTTTTAAACTGGACTTCTTTATTTTAAAATCATGTTTCAAACTTTATATCAGTAGGTAGATTAAAAACTAAATGTCTTTGGGTTTTTTTAGGTTACTATGAATTTAGACATTAATTTAAATTTGGAAGAATGCAACAAAGATACTGTTGAGCATGCTGATCGGACGATAAATGTACCTAATTGAGGTCCCCATTTCCTAGCTTTTGTTCTCGTTTTCGAGCACATTTTTGTATATAATATGTTTTGTGAGCCATGTGTAGGTACATGTTCCCTACAATTGGTGTTTGAGCATAAAGTCAAGTTTGGGAAGCAAAAAAGAGCTAAAAAGTGAAGAATTGGAAAGTATGCAGAGTTGCCACGGTCTCACCGTTGACCTAAACCATGACGTGATTTGAGGTCCACCATGGCATGTTTCCGTGGTAAATCCGCCATTGAGCTAGAACGCGACATCGGGACCGCGGCACTGGTCAACTCTGTTTTCCAAAGGTTAATGGGCTGACATTGCAAATGCCCATGTAGAACACACAAATTTCGGGGCCTATATCTCTCTCCTCGTTGAGAAATGAGCTTCGTGCAATATATTTTCGAAAAGCCCCGGTAGTCCACTTTCTAGCGGTTTTTATGAATCACGATTCCGGGTTTTCTAGAGGGAGTTATGGCAGTTTCCGTAACAGTGCGCGAGGCTGGAAACATGACCGCGGCAGAGAACATTGTGCAGATCACCTAACTTTCGGGGGGCATATCTCCCTCCTCAGATCAAACCACATTTAGTTCTATATATATTCGGAAAGCCCCGGAAGTCTACTTTCCAGCGGTTTTACGGATTGTAATTCCGGGCTTTCTAGAGGGAGATATGAGCATTTCCGTAAAGGTGCGTGAGAATTCGCTGCCAAGTTCACCCCCTGACAGCGACTTTGGCAGCGACCTAATATTTTTCAGCAACAGGGGCAGTGATGTTCGCCCCCTAGCTGGTCGCCCCCTGACAGCGAACTTGGTAGCGACCTTCCGTTGTCAGCTCAGCGAAAAGTCAGTTTTCAAGCCATTCAGAAGGGCATTTTAGTCCTTTCATACTCAGATCGTGCCATAAGTTTCCCAACCTATTTATACACCATTTTGAGCCCTCTCTTGATACAAAAAACCAGCCACCAACACCAAGAACAACACAACAGCTGCACTTCATCTTCTTCCCCAAATCAAGAGAGAGAGAAGCTTCCAAAGCTCCCATGGAGGTTCTCCTCCATGGGAAGCTCACCACCACCACTTTCCACACATCCTCCACCACATTTGGGAGTATATTGCAAGGAGATAGGAGTGGTCTATGATCAATTTCGAGCTAGGGATTCATGGAGCTCTTGGAGGGATTTCTTCAAGGGTTATCTCCTTAAAACTCATTCTCTTTGTATTTCTTGTTTTCTCTTATGTGTAACCCCACTTGGGAATATTGTAAACCTATATTTGTGCTCATTTATGTGATGATTGTTCTTAAATCCATTTGGGTTTTGATTTGTTCTTGTTATTATTGTAAAATCTCTTGTCTTGATATGCATGTGTGTAGAGATTGGAAATTGATGTGTGCTCATGGATGGGATTAGGAGTAGATTAACTTAAATATAGGAGTAGTTGTAATCAAATATCCTATTTGTGTGTGTATGTTGATGGAAGGTCGAAATGCCTTGTTTTGATGGGTTTGAGTGTATGTGGGTTGGGATTGTACCTCAATGGATGACCTTCCGGGTATAGTCTTAACTACTTAACTCTAAAAGAATAGATGAAACTTGTTTTATGCATGACCGTGCTAGAATAGGTTTTGGCTATATGTTCATATGCTTAATGGTAGGGACTTGAGGCATAATTGCTCTAGCCATGACCTTTGGGGAGTGATTCATGTCTCGAATCCCTTAGTTGAGATTACAAGCTCAATTGCTCTAGCCATGACCCTTGGGGAGTGATTTGTGTTTGTGAATCTCTTAACTGAGAGAATAAGCCCATAACTTGAATTGGATGTCCTTAAAGTCTAACAACCACTATTTGTGCACTTATGTATGGTAAACCTATTGAACCTTGTGTGATCATTATCATGCATCTCTCCAAGCCACCATTTTATTCTTTGTCTCTTTAAACACTATTCTCACCATTTCATATTCTCTTTGTTTTTATTTGCATTATTTACTTTACATTTTCACACACACCACACCGCAATATGCATACACCTCACACACACCACTCTTATCACATCCGCATTCTATTTACATGCTTTCAATAAACTCTAAAACTTAAAACGGTTGACGGATGACACCTCCCTGTGGACGATACCCTTGCTTGTTGCTATACTAGTCTCTAGTCACTTGCACTAACAAGGTGAACTTGAAATATAAATATTTTTGACATGCACAAAACGACAGCCCTATCACATGCAAATGATAATTGGGAGGATGATGATTGTGAGAAAAGTTTAAAGCCATACAAGGGAATGGAATTTGATTCACAAGATGATGCATATTCTTTTTACTTAAAGTATTCAAAGTTTATTGGGTTTGGTATCTCAAAGAAATCTAGTCGTCGATCAAAGATATCTGGAGAATTTATTGATGTGAAGATTGTATGTACACGATATGGATTGAAGAAAGAAAAGGATGTCAGTGGTACTCGTCATAGTCAAAAAGTTGATTGTAAGGCCATTTTGCATGTCAAAAAAAATTCAAATGGTAAATGGTATGCACACAACTTTGTCAAAGATCATACCCACGAGCTTTTTCCGGCTCATGCACACTATCTTCCATGCCATAGAAGCATTGATTCTTCTGTCAAAGAAAACATTGATACTTTGCATGCGGTTGGACTGGGCACAAGTAAAATTTATGCTGCCATGGCAAAGAAACATGGTGGATATGAAAACATAGGATTTTTGGAGAAAGATATAAGAAATCATTTGGACAAAGAACGACATTTGACACTAGCATCAAGGGATGCTAAGGCAATGCTTGAGCATTTTATGCATATGCAAGAAGAAAATCCCAATTTCTTTTATGCAATGGACTTAGATGAAGAGCAACGGTTGAAAAATGTGTTTTGGGTTGATGCAAAAAGTAGAGAGGATTACAAAGTTTTTGGAGATGTTGTTTCTTTTGATACAACATATATTACAAACAAATACAAAATGCCATTTGCTCCTTTCATTGGAGTGAATAATCATTTTCAGTCTATATTACTTGGGTGTGCATTGCTTGCAAATGAGACTACTTCGACATTTGTGTGGCTAATGCAGACATGGGTTAGAGCAATGGGTGGGAAATCTCCTATTTCTATACTAACTGACCAAGATAAAGCTATGAAAGCAGCTATTTCAATTGTCTTCCCAAACACACGGCATCGTTTTTGTTTGTGGCACATAATGAGGAAAATCCCTGAAAAGCTTGGACATGTGATGAGAATGATAATTTTATGAGAATATTTAATGATTGTATTTATAATTCATGGTTGGAGGAGGATTTTGAAAAAAAAATGGCAGCACATGATTGAAGGAAATGAGTGACTTGAGTCTTTATTCGAAGATCGTAAGTTTTGGGTGCCTACGTATGTGAGGGATACCTTTTTTGCTGGAATGTCTACCACTCAAAGATCAGAAAGTATAAACTCTTTTTTCGATAAATATGTAAGTAAGAAGACTTCATTGAGAGAATTTGTAGAAAAATATGAAGTAGCTTTGCGAGATAGAGAAGAAAAGGAAACTCATGCGAATTTTAACACGTGGCACAAGAAACCACCGTTAAAGTCCCCGTCACCTTTTGAAAAACAAATGTCAACAATTTACACACATGAGATTTTTAAGAAGTTTCAGGTTGAGGTTTTAGGAGCATCGGCATGTTTTTGTTTAAATGAAGGGGATGATGGCATGAAGAAGACTTTTAAAGTTCAAGATTTTGAGAAAAATGTAAATTTCATGGTAACTTGGAATGTTAGCCATAAAGAAGTTGCTTGTATGTGTCGAAAGTTTGAATCTTGTGGGTTTCTATGTAGACATGTTATTTGTGTTCTTCAATCCCTTGGAATTTTTTATGTTCCACCTGTTTACATATTACATAGATGGACTAAGAAAGCAAAGGCTTTTGACTCCATTAAGATCAATTCAAGTGGAGTACAATCTAAGAAGCAACGTTTCGATGAATTGATTCATCAAGCTACAAAATTGAGTGAAGAGGCATCATCATCTAATGAGACTTATAATATTGCATATCGTGTTTTAAAGGAAGCATTGGAAAAATGTGTCACGATGAACCATTCTTTGAAAAAATTTGAATTATATGAAGCTTGTGATGTTGAAGAAGAAGATATGGATAGTAATAAGTTACATGATACCTCATTACATGATCTGCAAATATCAAGTACGAAAGGTGCTCCTAAGCGGATCAAGAGTGGAATTGAGAAAAGTAGAAAAAAAAAACCCAACAACAGATCAAGAAAGGTTAGTTAACATCTTTCTTAAATGACATAAATTTTTATAACAAAATATTTTAATTAGTTATTAATTGAAACTTTTCTTTTTGTAGGTAATTAAAAATGCTATGTTGTCCAAAGATGGGAAGAAAAAATGTTCACAGGTAATGGTTTGAATATTTTTATTAAATTTGTTTTGTATTTATCTTAAAATGAAAATGATCAAATATATTATTAGAAATAAATAAACCTTACGATGTCACGAATATACAAGCTCAAGGGATCAAAGTATTGATGATTTCCATAATACACAAGTTTATTCGCAAGCGGTAAAATATAATCTATATATAGTTATATCTATTTTTTTTTTAGCTTAAATACTATCATATTTCTATTTCTATGTTACAATTGTGTTTCTATAACCCCTAATTACATGTTGAATTATTCAGGGTGATTCAAACATTGTCAATTTACCTATTGATAATTATCATGACATAGAACAAGATTTGCATTACACAGTGAGTATTTGGAATTCATGTAATACTGTACTAGTATTTTAGGAAAAAATTCAAATAATTATGTGACTACTTACTATATGTGACAGGGACATTGTGACATGTTGAATCACTTTTCTAGCCAGCATTCACAATATGTGGGTTTTCATTCAAATACACAAGTTACAGAAGATGGTATGTATTAGAACTTATTACATTCCATTAAAGTACTTAGTTTTAAGTCTTTCAGAAAAGAAAAAAAACAATCTTAGTTTTAAGTTATAAAGTACTATTGGTATATTTTATTGTTTTTTTTTAACAGCTGAATTTATTAAGGAGGCCAAAAAGCCAACCAAGCACAACCAGAGAAAACAGGGAGCACAAACCACCCCCTGCCAAGCAGCAGCACCAGCGAAACACACGCCCAAAACAGAGAGAACAACCAAGAGCAAAACACAGAAAAAAAAAAAAAAAAAAAAAAAAAAACAAAGCAAACAGCCCCCAACATAGAAGACAGCCAAACGAAACAACAAGAAGCAGCAAACCAAAAAACCAACGCAACAGCAGCAAACAAAACCCAAGAGACAGAGAAAGAAAGAAAGAAAAGGAAAACCAATCAGGCCACCTCCCACATTAAGCAATCCCCCTCCTGATTCGAGCCTTTCTTGGTATATTTTATTGTAGGTTCGAACATGATGATATTCAAGAATACAACACAGTTTATCGAGCCTTATGATCATTAGATTGCTTTAAAGGTGCAAATTATTAAAACTATGTGTGTATATATTTTTTGTAACATGAGCAGTGACATAAAAAACTATTTCTCATTTCATATTAAAATTTGTTAATTTTCCTTATATATGTTTTGTAGGTATTCAAAAGTCAGAAGCATTTTCTCAGATGGAAAGATGCAGTCTTATGGTGTTTTATTTTTGTATTTTATGGTGTTTTCGGATAAATATTCTGTATTTTTGTTTTTGGTTTATTATTTTCTTTTGGTTCATGAACGATGTACCATTTATTTAATTTCTTTCAGTTTATATGAAATTTTTATAATATATTTTAAAACTATTTAATTCTAGTTTGTTTTACTAATTAGTTATTCTATACAACAACCATCAAGTTAACCAGTGATGTTTGGTAATAAAAATTTGGTAAAAAAAAATATCTGAGCAATTTAATTTGGGTCTGTAAACACAAGTTTAATAGAAAGAAGAGAAGTTGCAAAGTGTTAGAGTCTAACAACACAGACTTATTATTATTATTTTTAAAAAAATGATATTAAATGACAATATGTTGAAGTTAAAGAAGAAGGGCAATATAGGAAATTAGTTGTTGGTTTGTAGTGTAAATAAAAAGAAAAAGTAGGCTCTTTATAAAAATTAGATTTTTAATGTAAAACAACAAATGTTGTCCACATGTCAACACAAGAACAGAGAGTGTGTTGAGAGAGTGAGTTAAGAGAGTGAATTTAGCACTCCTCTAAAATAAATATTGGATTATGATCAGAAGTTTTCTTCTTTATTACTCCGTGAAAGATTGTAAAGTGGACACAATTCACAAGAGTCAAGATAGACATTAGACACCCATGTCGATCTTTGAGATATTGTTTCCTCATATGTTGGAATCTACCATTTATTATCTAAAAGTTGCCTTACCAATCTGGGGAAAATGGGTGGTCCACTACAACTTGTTATAGCTTCTGAAGTCTATAGATGATGGATGCATATATGCTTTGTAAAAGTTGGACCATTAATGTTAAAGTTTTTTGCGGTGAATCATTAGATTCTCTCTTGGAAGTTGGAATTTGGTTTTCAAAAACCAGCTCCGCCCCTGGTTTCAACTTCAATCAAGCCTTACAAGCTCTATAAATATATCTTCTTCTGTGTCAAATTTTGAACATTTACAAACCTCCAACTTTAAAGTCTCTAACTTCACCAGCATTAATTCTATCTTCATCTCCAAAACCAATTCTTTTTTCCTATATATATATATATATATACCAACCCATCGTAACTCTCTGATTCAAGCAATTTTCTCCACTTACTCAAGACCAGAAATTAACCCCCCACCACAGCTGAAAAATTCCCCACCAGAAGTTTATACACAGCCCAACCTTTCTCAAATCAGATGACCTCCACATAAATGGAATTTTTCAGAGAATTATTGTCTAAACAGGGTGTTCTCTTTGAAGGCTCTGTTTTGCATCCAACTTGTCAAGAGCATGCAATCTTTTGGTCTTGGCAATCTGGTGTACAAAAGCCACTGCAAGTTTCTTCTTGCCGCATAAATGGCTCTGCAAGTTTCTTCTTTCCAGATAAATGCCACTTCTCAAGGACACTCGCCAGCGTTCCTTGAGTACTCATATGAGGAGATGGGAATGTAAAGATCCCCGGCCAGGGAGTCTCAGTTTCTGGCCCAATTCCATCAACTCTGGGATCTCTATCGACTCTTAGCTCTCCATTGAAGCATACAATGGAGAGCATTCAATAAACCAGGAGAATCTGATAGGAAGAGGTGGGTCAGGAAGTGTGTACAGAGTTGAACTCTCTAGCCGTAAAGAACTTGCAGCGAAGCACATTAGGCATAATGATACTACTGGCCGCAAACGTGCTGGAAAGTCTAAACAGTTTGACGCTGAGGTGTTGGCATTGAGCAAAATAAGGCATATCAATGTGGTGAAGCTGTATTGTAGTATTACTAGCAAGGACGATTATATGCCTAATGGGAGCTTGTGGGATCGGCAAGATTCACAGAGATGTCTTGTGTTTTGAAAAGCTTATATATATCACTGTATATCTATCTAATGACACGTATATAGACAACCCTACCCTAGTTATATTTATCTAATTATGTATGACTAGATCAAATTGATATCTAAACTAATTTTAATTTGGGGAATGCTATCTACCTTTCCCATTTGTCTTTCCCATTTCCCATTCATTGTTTGACACGTGTACACTTTTTCATTTAATAAAAAGCTCTCACTTTTTGCTATAAAGCTTGTTTACGTCTTTACCCCTTATTAATGAAATGATAAAAGTAACTATCAAGGGTAAAGACGTAAACAAGCTTTGTAGCAAAAAGTGAGAGCTTTTTATTAAATGAAAAAGTGTACACATGTCAAACAATGAGTGGGAAAGGTAAATGGGAAAGGCAAATGGGAAAGGTAGATAGCATTCCCCTTTTAATTTATTGGATCATAAATTCAATCACTTTACTGTTATTTACATTTAAAGAACAAAAACCTTACAATTTTACTTGACATAAAAACACACAAACACACACACAAAAAAGGAAAAGGAATTCCCATTAATAATTCACAAAAAAAGAAAATGGCCCCAAAGCAAGACTATCCTTTTAAGAAAAAAAATAAATTCTGTATTAACTGGTCCCATGCATGCAAAGCAAGCATGAAGATTGAAGAAGATAAATTCTGTGTTATCTTTTTAGAAACTTTCTTGGCTTCTTGTGTTACCTGCCAGCCTAATAATGAAAGAGAGATGGCATATTGGCATTGGCTTTATTAAAGCTTCTCTGATAATGGAGCCTTCTTGGAGACTGAGTTGTGAGTTGTGGATTTTTTATTTTTTATTTTGTTTTGAAAGATGCTGGTTTTTGTTTTAAAATTTTAAATAAATTGTTTACTTTAGAATAAAGAGATGGCATCATCTGTATTGGGTTTGGGTGCTATTTGTAGCATTCTTCGATTTGAAATGTGTGTGGGTGCAAATAGTAAATAATTAATGGACGAGAAAGACAGGAATATGGGTTTCCATATTCTTTACATTATTGCTCTTTCATAGACACACAATCATACCAAACATTGTGCAAAAGCATATATCTACTAGGTTTTGCTATAAATCATAACAAACAAAAATGACTGAGATTTATTTGAGCCAAATCTTTATTTTTTGGTTCTTTATATAAGCTGTAACCAACATCGAAAAGGGATGATTACAGAATATGAAGGGTCTAGCTTCTAATATATACAGTTTCAACTCCATACATACACTAACACAGTCTCTTCAAAGGGTACGGATATTGACACCCATAAAACTTATTAGTACACCCATTTTTATAAGTACACACATGTCTAAAATTTAAAAATTAAATATTACTATAAACACCCATCCTAATGCCAACAATGCCCTCATTGAAATAAATATATTCATTTTAATACATATTATTTATAAACACCCTTAAATTATTACCACACCCAATTTATAAAAAAGAAAAAATCATATTATTTTTGGAATCAAATCCTTTTTTTAATGATGGTCCAATTTACTTTTGGAAATATCTCAAATGTAGGAGCCTTATAAAAGGGAATATGTATCTTGAAAGTAAAAATAAAAAAAATAAAAATAAATAAAAAATAAAAATAAAAAATAAAAAAAACCTTGTTGATATTTACAGCTATAGTTAAAAAAAAAATGTTGTTTTTTGATAGAGTTTATAACTATACATAAAAGAAAGACAAAAACAATATGATAATCATGTGATTATGAGAAATTTTGATACTTGAAATAAAATTAGAGTTTAATTAGGGTTTATCATAAGTTTTTTTATTTTATTTTATTTATTTATTTATTTATTTTTTTATTGAAAGGTAAGTTTTTTTTAATAAAAAAATATAGTTGAAGATATGGGTATAATTAATGAGTGTATATAGTATTTGGTTTATTTTTAATTAAAGTAACTTGTCCTTATTGGTAAATTTCTTTTGGGATATTTTTGTAATTTAATTTTTTAATAAAATATGGGTATACTAATAAGTTTTATGGGTGTCAATATCGGCCCCCTCTTCAAAATGTATGTATCCAAGTTTTTCACATGCTTTTAATTTCAAAACTCATTTAATATATAGTCCATTAGACAAAATTCAAAACTCATGTATGTTCAAGTAAGCTTTGGCGCTCACTTGTACAATTTTCTAAATGTATTTTCAATTTAAATTTTTAAATACATTAACTGTATTGCACAAATTTAAATTATTAAAAATGTATAGCTTTGCACAAATTTATACATTATATCTCATTTAATATATAGTCCATTAGATTGTTATGTTTGTGGGCTCAATCACTCCTCCAGATCTGACTCTCAACTATTAGAGTTTTTGGGCTCTCAAAATGGCCCATTGGGCTCCACTTTTGTTTTCTCTCATCACAGGCCAATTATGTCTTGCATGTATACCGTTACTATGTGTATTAGAATTAAGAATGACGATATTTGCAACCATTCAAAACTGTATATACACCTTATACTCCTATAGGCCTATATTAGTATTATTTTCAAAATTCTAACGTTACCCTTTAATAAAACTATAAAGGTGTACATCTTCCTCTTGTTTTAATTCTGTTTTTCTGGAGATGACCAGGCTATGGTGTAGTTTGTTTTTGTTGGTTAATGAAATATTTTTCTTCATAAAATAAATAAATAAAGGATTTCTTAAAGCCAATTGTTTTGATAATGGAGATCCAATTTTTTTTTTCCAAGTAAATTCAAGTACATCTTCCTTCTTCTTTTTTTTTTTTTTTCCTTTGCTAGTTATATATAATGGGTGAGGAGGTTTGGGCTTGGAAGGAGTGTTCTCCTTTATTTATCATTTTTATTAATTATGATATAATTTATCAATTTATGGTATTTATAAATAAATTTAGAGAAAGGATATATTTGGTAAAGTGTGGGGTTTACTTACAAATTATAATATTTTAAAATTTTTAATGTGGTGTAAATATAAAACGGAATGCACATACAGTTTTAGAGGGACATAAATACCGCCACTCTAGAATTAAAATCCAACATTTTCTTCTTTTCAATATTTTTTTATTATTATTTTTTTTTTTTTTTTTTTTGATCCAATTGAGCTGCAAAATATTGAGATTTTTTTTTTTTTTTTAAATAAACCAAATCTAAACTCTGTGTGGCGTTAGAGGAGTGCAAATATACTATTTAGGAATATTGATTCAAGCCTCATCAAGCTTCAAAACCAAACAATTAATAACTAATGAAAAGTTTAGAGTCCTTCAAAAAGGAAAATGAAAAGGACAAATTAACTGCTTATTAATTAATTAAAGCCTATATATAATTATATATTATTAATTTAACCGCTAACCGGAGTTGGTTGTTACATATATATATATATATATATATAATTTTTCTATTGTCAATTCGTTTTGATATAAAATATATCATGACGAAGAATGTGGACCATTAAATTTACATACTTTAACTTAAAATGCACTTGTCAAAACTTCACCATAATCTATGGTACACATTCTTCGTCTTGATATATTTTATATCAGGACAAATTGATAGTAGAAAGACTATATATATATATATATATATATCGGTAGTGTTCACATAAGTGCACACTTATGTAATTACATGAGTGCATTAAATGTGGATCATTGGATTCAACTACTTTGACTTAGTCAAAGTTAAAGTAGTTGAATCCAAAGACCCACATTCAATGCACTCATATAAAATCCATAAATGAACACTTATGTGTACATTAATATATCAGGAACACTTATGTATATATATATATATATACAGTTTTTCTATTGTCAGTTCGTCCTGATAATAAATATATCAGGACGAAGAATGTGGACCAAAGATTATGAAGAAATTTTGACAAGTGCATACACTTTGAGTCAAAGTATGTAAATCTAGTGGTCCGCATTCTTCGTCATAATATATTTATTGTTAGAACAAACTGATAATAGAAAATCTGTATATATATATATATATATATATATTAGAGCTTTTTACCTACAAACCCTATGACATAAGGTTATATACAAATATATTTGTCAATTATGTAAGAGGTGGGTCAAAAGAAAGAACACATAACATCCATTAGATTTTGATTCAAAGGTTGATAAATAGGTTTGTAGGGTTTGTAGGTGAAAAACTCTGATATATACACTACAATACACATGTATGAGATAGACAGCCGCAAATTCTCAACAGGATCCTTTGGAATCCAGTACAATAAACAGAAGTCTACTTAGCTTTTAAATTCCTAGGCGTCCGAGCAAATAATTTATAAATAAACAATATCGAGTGTCCTAACTTTTATGTTTTAGCCCCATGTTACAACTTGCAAGTTGAAACATGGAGAAATATTGAAGATCTCTACTTGAGTCAAAATCAAATTCCTCCATGTGCAGCCTGTCGTGGAGTCATTAATTTACAGTAATATTGGCCGTGTCTCAGCTAGCTAGATATTATTTTTAAAGCGACAAAGATTCTAATAACGAAGCAAGCTTTCCATGGTTTTGCAGTATAAGTTTTGATTAAAGAAATAATATTATGATTAAGCCTTAATTATAAAGGACGGCTTTATGTGATTTGTACAGTAAACTGGCAGAAGTCCACCTTCTTGGGTCACGTTTTGTCTACATAAAATATTGTCAACAAAAAAAAAAAAAGGCAAATCCTTTTCACGTGTGAATAGTTGTTCAAGTATTTATGATCGAAAGAGAGAGAGAGAGTTCTTCTCAAATTAGACGGGTTTTGAAAAAATATAAAATCAAAACCATGATTATGTAATATTTCATAGTTACTATATATATATATATATAATTATATAAACTTACATAGTCATAGTCAGTGACGGAGCCAAAAATTCAAAGCCAAAAATTTCGAGAGGTCAAAATAAAAAACTCTTAAAATATAAAGATAATTTAATTAAAAAAATTGAGGAAAGGGGGCGGAATTTTTTTGACGACCAACCGGACTATATAAGCTCATTGTATAAGTAAAGAGTAAAGACAGTGAAAACAGAAAAGCGAAGCTATAGTACTTAATTACTTAATTGCGTTTACCATACATGAATATCTTAAGACTTGTGCAACAGTGCAAGCTAAGCTGTGCAAATTTACAGCTCGTCTTGGGGACTCTAACCCTAAGAAAAGAACCCTAGCTAGATTAGGTATATAACATATTGCTCTTCTGTCCATTATTTATTTCTTTGTTTTTCATCGATGTATAGGTGTGCAACTTCCTCTACATATTAATTTGGAGAGAATCTTGGGTGCAGCGCAGCATCCTTGATACAATCGCGCCGCATGACAAAATTTGCCATGTGACAGGATCATAGTGGGAGAATTTTCCATATGATAGGATTATAACGGGAGATGCATAATGCATCCCGCTACACCCAATATTTTTCTTTATATTTGGAGTATTATCATTTTTTTTTCTTTTTTAGTGGTTGGCTGAGAACGTAGGACCTCACATATGTATGATATGTGTAGCTTGTTAGCTCTATAAATACCGGTTAAATGAAGAGTTCTAAGTATCAGCTTCCTTTTTTTTCTTTCTCTTTTTGAAAATATTTCTTATAAGCTTTGAGGATTATTTATCAAATTTGAAGCTTATAAGCTCCTTAATTCTTCCTTTTTAACATGGCGAAACTCATCACTTACACCTGCTTATTTTTCATAGTAATGATCATCTCTCATGAACTCTGTTGTATCGAAGCAAGAAGGTTGATAACGAGAAAGAACTCAAAGTGTGTCAAATGCCTCTTTAGTCCTGACGGACAGAGAGTAGTTGCTGGAGATACTATAAAAGATGGTCATTCAAGTCCGATGATCCTACACGAGAGTATGGTAGGATTTGTGGAAGCTTTCCGTCCCACATCTCCTGGTCATAGTCCTGGCGTTGGCCATTCCATTCATAACTAAGGTATTGATCGATGATCGAAGATTCGAATATGTACTCGATGCAAGTATTGATCAATTTCCATCGTAATAGTTATGTACTTATGTTCATTAGCAAGTTGTACTTTGTAACATGCATGTTGGCTACGTAGTTTTTGCATTTGCATTCCTTGCTGTTGTTTAGATATCATGCAATGTTGTATATGTATTATTACCACTTCCTATTTAGATTTTGCATTGTTGTAAGCGTGTATGAGGGCTATTAATTAATAATAAGCAGTATTTGTTGAATGTTATTTATTAGTTCTTTACTAAAATCTCTCTCTCTCTCTCTATTTATTTATTTATTAATTACCTCACTAATTAATCACAAAATTCACCTTACTAAATATGCATGGCCACAGTTAAAGAGATTATTACGCATTGTGCTACATAAATTAATTAAAGAACTATGTTATATATATATATTGAGAATGTATTTTTCCTTCAAAATGATAATATGACTAATTAAGAATTGATATACTGTGGTGAGTTTTGGGAATATGTGATGATTTTTAGCCTGCAATATTGTTAAATTTGGACATAATTGTCTCATGTGTATAACCCTAGCTAATCACTGAATCTGTTCTGGTGAATAATAATCGCAATATCCATCGTTGAAAAACCTAATTCCTACTCATGTGAGGAGACATTTTTCCTTCGATATAAAAATGAAGATCACGAAGTATTAAATCAGTACGTACGAGATTGATAATATTTACAAAAATTCCTGTTGATTAAGGGTTGTATGAATTTAAAAATATCATCAAAAGCAATGCAGCTAAATAGTGTTCTTTTCAATGATCTTCTTTCCAGATATTCTCTTTCTTCTTAATTTATCAAAGATGAATGTAATTGAGGGAGAAAAAAAAAAGTACATAGCTATCTTAGCTGGTAATTAAAGTCTCTTGTCATTGTGCAAGACTCAAAAGGTTGGATTTTGGATTCAAATCCGGCCTGCTCACACCAGCGGCTTCAAATCATTCACACGGGGTTTGGCTTACATATATTGTAGTTATAAAAAAAAAATGTCCATAAATATTATATACATGGACAAATATGATCATTATATCATCTAAGCTTTTAAAGATCTTATATAGCACATCTATCAACAACAACAACAAAATAAATAAAAAATAAAAATCTTATATAGCACATGAATTATTAATATGTGTTGTTGTGATCTACTTAAATTTCATTACATTAATTAATTAATCCGTTAATAACCAATAATAAGTTTTCAAAATTTTAGGTAAAAAGCTAAGTCCAAATCACATACAATATATAATGAGTAGTGTTAACCTGCCCATATATAATATATGTGCATTTATTGGTTCTGTTTAATTACCGTGCCTAATATTTATTCTAAGTTTTAGAGCTTACTAGTGTTTACTATTTCGAGTTTACTTTTGCTCACCCCCCTTGAAAGGGGGTGAGCATTACCCCTCTCCCAAATGGATGACACGTGTCCAGGGAGGGGTAAATTTGTCCTAAGAGATGACAGTGTTTAGACAAATTTACCCCCTCCATGGACATGTGTTGGGACAAATTTACCCCTCCCTGGACACGTGTCATCCATTTGGGAGGGGGGTAATGCTCACCCCCTTGAAGGTGGGTGAGCAAAAATGGACTTTACTATTTCAGGCTTTGACGGGAAACTTAAGCTTTTGAATTTAGGGATTACTTTACATGGTCAAGGTATTAAAGCTATTTTTAATTAACAACGCCTTGGTTCTATTACAAAATATGTTAATTAATTTAAAGCAATAATCAAAACACACGAAAGCAATAAAAGCAATAATGAGAGACACAATATTTTATAACGGTGAAGCACTCTTCCTCGGCTCTTTCCTCCATCTCTCTCATAAGTCATAATCTAAAACCCTAGAGTTACAATTTATAAATAATAAAACTGATCAGTGGTTAAAACTGTAGCTCATAAATTAATCAGGAAACCACATGTGAAAATAGTAAACTAAAATTTTGTTGATTACAGGCTTCACAATCCCCTATGTATATCATTGTAACGCAATATTACTCATGATTAACAGCCTAATAGATTCAAGTCCTTGATGTGAGTACGTTTTATATTGTTTCTAAACTTAATACGTTTTGCATTTGAATGTATATTTGTTTTAGTAAAACAAACAAAATTTTGAAAACTTAAGCCGGATCTAATTGTTAATTAACACTAGAAAATAACTTAGATTTAACTCTTAACTGTTAATCAACTCTATGACATAAAACAGAGCAACATCTAAACATACAGGTTTTTACTTGTGAAATTACTTGAATAGGGTATTATACCACAAAAATACAGCAAAGATTCTCTCAAAAGCCTCCCCTGTAGTGGGGATTTATATTCCGGACCATGCTTTAGAGATTGATCTCATCAGAGAAATTGCTAATTCTCATATTGTTTTTAATTTATTTTTTCTCTCAAAAGCACCTTAACAACCCTAATATATTTTTCTAGAAAATTATATATAAAATCATACTACAGGGAAACAAGAGAAGCAGTGGACAGAAGTGATAATATATCTTATATAAAGTTGGAACCAACCTCCTTAACCTTGGGGGACTTTCCCGAAAGATTATTTTGCCATTAACCGAAAGATAGGGAATCTCGTGCTTTTTGGCGGCTGTACAACTTTAAATAAATACTTAATTTTAACATTTTCACCTTTCCTAATTATATTGATGATTTAGTTTTTAATTATTGAAAATAATTCAACTTCACAATCCGTAACCCATTTTGATTGAAACTAGAAAATCTAATTAAATTAAATAATAAATATTGTACAATTAAAATTAAAATTAAATTTTGAAATCTTAACAATAGTTAAATAATTTTGTTGTACAACCCTATTAAATAGTTTATTTTTATTATTTTTTAAAATATTAAATAGAAAATTGCACAAAGTTTAGTTGTATATATGCGAAATTCCACTAACTTCAGATGGGAAAGTACTAAATTCCCCTTGTTTTTCTTCTAAAATAATAATTTTAAAAATCCAATTAAAAAATTGTGAAATAATATGAATATTTGAAAATATATATATATATATATATATATATATATATATATATAACTACATTGCCGATGGAGGAGACAACGGATCTCCTCCTTGACTGGGTCATGAAAATTTATTTACATTATATTTAAATATAATAAATCATATAAATTATGTGTGTCTCATATATTTTGTACTACTGTTTAATTTTTGTTCAATCACAATAATTATAAGGATCTTCGAAGTAATTGTTTTGCAACAATACTTAAGTTCTTTACCCAATTTCTATGAAATTATTTTACATTATATATACTCATTTTAACCTGACAATGTTTAACTACAATAACAGAGTATTTAAAAAAAAATTACTATGTAACCAAAATGAACCTAGACAAAGACAGAAAGATTATTATAATAACAAGGACCGTTGGGATTCGAAAGCAACAAAGTAGATCCTTTTGTCTTTCCAGCAATCACTTTCACTTGAATTTCTTAACCATGTTCGCTCTTGCTTCTAGTCATTAAAAAGTGATTAAACCACATCGTTCATTCGTTCGTACACTACATGACAGCCTAGCACAACAAAATTAAAGAATCAAACTCTCTTTTCTTGATTAATTATTCAATTGAACACTGATTATTTAATTTTAAAAAGGATTAGTGGGAGGAAACTGAGGGTGTTCCCCGACTCATGGAGCCAACGCCACTCCAGTCTTTGAGCTAAGAATCTTGAGATTGATTTCGAAATCCATTTTAATTTAATTAAAGATGGCACTTTGTGGCTCATCATTTGCTTGGTTTGACTTGTTCGATTCAAACAAATTTGAAACTGACAACGGAAAAGAGTGGTGTAGAGTAGACTGTGGAGTTCATGGGGTTGGTGGGCTATATTGCCTATATACATATTATATATATATATATATATATATAGAGAGAGAGAGAGAGAGAGAGAGAGAGAGAGAGAGAGAGAGAGAGATAGAGAGAGAGTGCCAATGGTGGTTTGACTCTTGTGTTTGGTGTTTAATTCTTATTTTTAAAGATTAATTGCGGCAACAATTGTAAAGATCATGGAGTTAATATAGTGTTATTTCGTTCGAGTGCATCAATGTTTGTTCTTTACATCATGATCAATTGATCATCATTAATTCTGTTGAAAATTAAATTAAATTGAAAACAAAGGAAAAGTTTAATTATCTGCTCGATTTAAGGAGTTTACATGAAAATCGCAGTTAAAAAGCACTTGAGTGGAATTATGATATGAATGCATGGCTGATTTGAAAATTATTGGTAATTAATTAATTAATTAATTTTTAAATAATAATAATAATATAAAGATGGCACTTGGGGTGTTCATCATTTGCCTGGTTTGATTTGTTAGGTATCCAAACAAAGGAAAAGAGATTGACTTAAATAAGTCATAGAGATCATTTTCGTAGGACGGTCATGCATGCACAAAGTAATTAGTAGTAACAGACCATTGAACCACCTTAGTGAGTCGGTCACAAGTTCACAAATAGTCACTAGATGACGGTGATAAATATTTTATTATTGATTTGTATAAAAGTATATATACATATGTGGGTTGTTCTAGCACTTTGAATAGGAAATTAAATTAAAAATAACCCAATAAAAAATTACTTAGTATTAAAAAAAACAAACAAAAGAAAAGGTCTTATTTATTATATATTATCACTTATTTAAGGAATCTTTAGTAGAGTAATAAATTACTGTACTAATCTTAATTAGAATACTCAAGTAATTGTTCAATCCACTTGCAAGTTTTCTATTGAGTGGTGTTATTGGCACCCCCACTACCGAACTGTTTATGCCTCACTCTTTAAAATTTTGATTTAATTATATAAAATTAAATGGTTTTATTTATTTTTTGATTTATTTTCAAGATTACCCTTTTACATATTTTTCAAACTTAATACATCCCATATCTTTTTCAAAAATAAAAAAAAAAAAAAAAAAATGCACTTCATCTCTAATCTTTATATATAGTTTTTTCATATCTATTCGTAGGACTTTTTCTTCTTCTTATTTTATGATGAAACCATCCTTATTAGATACGGTTTTTATTTTTTTTTAGTCGATTAGATTGTTGGTGGTAGATTGTGAGTATCATATTGATCATGTCATGATTTTTTTGAGTGGTTGAGTTAAGGTTTTGGTGTGGTTTCATTTCGTTAAAAATTAGGTTTTCTTGGTTGCAATTCTTGGTGCGATTTCTTTTTTTTTTTTTTTTTTTTTTTTTTGTAAATAACATTATACTAACTTTGAAAGTTCCAAAATAAAATATATAAAAGAATTGATACAAATCATAGAATGCATAGAAGATTTGAAAGAAAATAAACCGAGAGAAAAAAAAAATAGCAAACATGGATTTGGAATTTGAAAAAAAAAAAAAAAAACAAAACAAACACGTGAAACAATAAAATAAAAAAATACTAAACATGGGAAACATGAGATCGAGATCTAAAAAAATATATATATAAACAAAAATAGTAAACATTAAATTATTTAAAATAATCTATGTCATTAAGGTTTTGAAATAAGGAAAGTAGGGGGGTTTTATTACTTTTATTTTGTAAGGTATTTTTTTAATAAAAATTGTATGTCTCTTTAAGTAATTTGATAAAGAAAAAAAAATACTAAATAATTAAAAAAAATATGATATAAATAGTTCAGTAGTGGATGTGTCAATAGCACCACTCTTTCCTATTGAACACCAGAAAATATAAAAGTTATTATAAGGACAGATCACAGATGCGTTTGACTTGCGTTTGTCAATCTTGAAAATAATATTATATTTTGATGACACACGAGCCATCAAAATATAATATTATACCTTTGCAAAATATATATATAGCAAGTACATGAGAATCCCTTTGGAGCACTTGATAATTTCCATGGTGGGGGAGCCCATATTAAATAGCTAAATAATTCTTCTTTATTAATTTTTAACATAATTAGGTACTCCTACTTACGTATAGTATGCGTGCACGTCACCTCTCCTTCCATATTCTCCCGCCACACATTTTATAAATATATGCATTGAGTTTAATCTTCATTTATACGAATAAATATTCAAATTGTACATGTTACGGCCGTTACGGCCATGTTTATTTACCATGTATTATATTATATTAGGTAATTAAAATATACTAAAATATATAATACAAAAACTGTATCGTATTATTGTAATACATTTTAATTGCATAATATAATAAACACCGTATTAGTTAATACATTATATTTGGTGGTATTATGTTGTATTATATTAGAAAAAACATTTTTCTTCTCTCTTTTTTCAACAAATATAGAACGTTGATAAAATATGTGTTATGTTGTTAATATTTTTAAATTTTTAATTCTATAGGAAATATTTATTTTATTTATAAAAATATTTATTTATTTAAACTTTTTATTTCAATTAAAATAAATATTTATATATTGATTTTTTATATAATTAGGTACTCCCGCCACACATTTTATAAATATATGTATTGAGTTTACTCTTCATTTATACAAATAAATATTCAAATTGTACACGCTACGGCTATGTTTATTACGGTGTATTATATTGTATTAGGTAATTAAAATCTAATGTATTGTATTATTTTAATATATTTTAATTTCATATTACAATAAACAACGTATTAGCTAATACGTTTTATTTTTTGGTATTATATTGTATTGTATTAGAAAAAACATTTTTTTTCTCTTTTTTTTAACAAATATAAAATATTGATAAAATATGTGTTATGTTGTTAATATTTTTTAATTTTAAATTCTATAGGAAATATTTATTTTATTTATAAAAATATTTATTTATTTAAACATTTTGTTTCAATTAAAATAAATATCTATTGATTTTTTATATAAAAATATTTATTAATTTATTCATGGTAAGAATATTTAAAATTAATTATTAACTATAATATAATAAAATACAATAAAATCATATAGGAATAACTTAATACGATATAATATAGTGTATCACTAAACACATGTTTATATTAATGATAATACAATCTAATATGGCATACTAAACGAGTGTGCAGTGTTTGTTCTCCTAGGACACCAATAAAGTATTCCTCTCACCTTTTCAGTAAAAAAAAATATAAAATAAAAACTATTTAATAATCGAGTACAGACTTTGAAATATTAATCTAGCTAGCAAATGTAAAGATTAAGAAAAAGCTATTTAATAATTGATTACCGACCTTAAAATATTAATCTGGGTAGTAAATGTAAAGAACATCATATTTGAACACCTTGAAAGGTCTAGGACTCAAAGATCAAGCTTCGGCTTTGGCCTTTGGTAGGTAGATGTGTCTTATAAAAACAGAATGTTAGGTTAGTCATTGTCACTTTAGTCTGACATTATTATATAAAACAATTTTAAAATAAAGTCATATAAATATATATATATATATATATATATATATAGTTTTTCTATTATCAGTTTGTCCTGATATAAAATATATCAGAACAAAGAATGTGAACCATAGATTATTGAAAAGTTTTAAAAATTGTATACACTTTGAGTTAAAATATGTAAATCTAATGATCCACATTCTTCGTCCTGATATATTTTATATCAGGACGTACTAATAATAGAAAAATTGTTTATATATATTCAAAATTTGTTGAAAACATTTTCTGAAATTTAATTGTAAATTTCACCCTTTTTTTTTCCAACAAATCTTTAAGTAGCCTTGGAGAGATAGATTATTAATAACAGAGAAAAGTATGTCAGAATTAAGGAAATCGAGGCACACTCCAAGCGTAGACAGCTGATTAATCCCAAGACAAAACCAACCTCTACAGTTTACACCCCTAGAATTTTCTACAATAAGGTCCTATGAAAAAATATATCACAGGAGAAGTTAATGAAAATTATTTTAGTACGTATTTTATCACCATTAATGAAATATATAAATTAAGGTGGTAAATTAAGAATTAAAGTACAATAAGTATACATATATAGTACTCTCATTATAATATAAGCAAAGATAACAGAGTGAGTTCCAATTTTAATTAATTTATTATTAGTCCTTATTATTATTTTTGAAGTATTACACTATTACATAAATTCAGGGTTTTTTTAGGGATAGAGGAGAACTCAAACCCGCAACTTCATGGTGCATGTGTGATTTATTTATTTATTTATTTAAGAATTCTTTTGAATATGTTAGTAGCATATAAACCGACGAAATGATATTGGTCCGATGGTAAACCCCTCACACCTGCATTACGAGATTGTAGATTCGAGTCCTTCCCCTAAAAAAAAAAATCTGAATTTATGTAATAGTATAATACTTAAAAAATAAATAAAATTAAATAAATAAGAAGTTAGTAGTAGCATATAAACCGTCCAATTTGATATATATATATATATTTATTTATTTATTTATTTATTTATTTATTTTTATTTTTTTTGAACGGCAAGTTTATTCCGAAAAGAAGCAGAACAAAACAAACAGGGCAGACAAGCAAACCCGGCCAGAGCAAGAAACAAAACAAGCAGAGGCATAAACAACAAAAGAGACAAAATTTGATATATATCTATATATATATATAGTGCTGCATTTAAACCGTCCCATTTGATTTATATACTTATATAGTGCCGCCGGTCCACATGTTTAGTTTATGTAAATAATTAGCGGTTGTGAAACCTAATTTTTATATCTATAAATAACTAAGCAGACGACAACTACTTACTATATACCATTGCATTAATTCAAACCTAAAACCAAATGATCTTCTCATTATATCTTTTATAAGAGATCTAAAGTGAATATTCATCCTAAACTTGTAGCTCTTACGATGGCAAAAAATTGTTTCATGTACAAATCTTTAATTCTTGTTGCACTCATTGCCTGTCATGCAATTCTTTCTGTTGAGGGAAGGCAAATGAAGTCCATAATGAACACAAAGGAAGCGAACTCAGCTACAAGAGAAACAGCAAGGCAGGGAAGCAGCAGCAGCAGCGGCAACTCACACCAAAACATGAGTTATAAAGATGATTTCCGGCCTACGAGTCATCCTGGAAACCGCCCTGATAGTGACCAAGAAAATGTTGAATCCAAATTAGCAGGTTCTGAAAACAGCCAGAAAGCTGGACATTTTAAGAGTACAGGATCAGTTAAGGATGATTTCCGACCCACAACTCCTGGTCACAGTCCTGGTGTTGGACATGCTCTTCGAAACTAAAATGCAGAACCAAATGCGCATATACAATTATACATTGTGTATGTACGTACATACATATTCATGTCATTTATGATGTATCATTCATTTAGCTAGGTCTAATCTGAATTTATCCGCGTTACATTTCCTGAATGTAGAAATATATGAACTATATATAATTTGATGTACGCATTTTGTATCCTTGTATGCTTGGGGTGTGTGTGTGCGCGTGTTTTTGGCCTCTCTAAAATATTTTTCGGCCTCTCTCAAGTATTTTCTTTTTAGTAGAAATATATGAACTATATATAATTTGATGTACGCATTATGAATCCTTGTATGCTTGGGGTGTGTGTGCGCGCGTCTTTGGCCTCTCTAAAATATTTTTCGGCCTCCCTCAAATATTTTCTTTTTAATATAATGATCCCTCCAAATAAAAAATATTGGCTCCACAGTGGTAGGTTTGAGGTTATATAATAAATTAGAGCAAAGATTAAAGAGTATGCAAAAGCTTAATTACTATATATCAGTCTTTCTATTGTAAGTTTTGACAAGTGCATACACTTTGAGTCAAAGTATGTAAATCTAGTGGTCCACATTCTTCGTCCTGATATATTTATTGTCAGGACGAACTGATAATAGAAAATATGTACTATATATATATATATATATATATATATATATTATTATAACTATAAGTAATCATAAAGCATCAAAGTATATATATATATATACAATTTTTCTATTGTCAATTCATCCTGATATAAAATATATCAGGACGAAGAATGTGGACCACCAGATTTACATACTTTGACTCAAAGTGTATATGCACTTATCAAAACTTCTCCATAATCTGTGGTCCACATTCTTCGTCCTGATATATTTTATATCAGGACGAATTGACAGTAGAAAGACTATATATATAAATATATATGGTTAAAGTGTTTTATTATAACTATAAGTAATCATAAAGCATCAAAGTATCTTTTAAGTATAAAACCATAAACCGGTAAGAGAAGCTCTCATAAAAGAAAAAAAAAATGTATAGATTCCTGCGTCTGATCAATTCTCATATGGAATATCCCTTTAATTGAGACTAAAAATATCCAAAATACAATATTGAAGACAATGTGAGTGTTATTTTTTATTTTATTTTTTAACGGTAAAGTTTATTAAAAGGCCGAAAAACGGCAAGGCTGCGAAGCAAAACAACCCCGAACTAGAACAAATTAAGAACAAAGCAACCACAAGAAACAAAGTAACAGAGAGCAGGAAACAACTAAAGACAAAACAGAGCAAATACCCAGCATAAACGAGCAAGACAGAGGAGAATAAACGACCAGCACCAGAGAAGAGCGAAACACAAGCCTGCAAAAACAACAGCAACAGCCCAAGCATAGGATGAACGTACAAGGTGTTTGATACAACACTTGATCATCTTGAAAACAGAGAGAAGTTTTCAAGCTTCAACAATGGCGATTTGTCTATCTAGTGATTTACAGAGAAATTTGGAGGCAAAAATTGAGTGATTTTCTTATTAATTATTAAACTAAAATCAGGAACGATCTCAGCCCTTAATATGTAACTACCTATCCTGATGATCAGCCTGATCATAATCAGGAGTTACATAAGTAACTATAAGTCTGATTCCAATTAACTTCCATTTGTAGGATAAAAAAAATAATCTTTAATACCACTTATGGAAAAACACCAACTCAAACACACTCACACACGTATATGTTGAAGAAAAAACTAATTTATTATCTAGACCTATTCTAATTAAATGAATATACTAAAATGATAAACCTTATAATCTCAACTGATAAAATATATATAATCTAATAATTAACATGATAATTAATGTTAACTAAATAACAACTCCAATAATCATCATACTTGTTTAATTAATATAGTCCTACTACATGATATGTTAATCTTTGGTGATCAGTTTTTCATATGGATTAATTAGCTAGTTCAAAATAAATATACAGAACATAAATTCTGTTGAAGGGTTAAAAACAATATTCTATTAATCAAAACTTAAGTTTGTAAATCCACTTATATTATGTCATACGGAATACATCTCCCATGCATGTGATTGGTTATTCATATTATATGATATGATTTGAGTGGGTTGAACGTATATGCCAAATGTAGTACTGAAGCATTTCTAGCCGCAAAACAATAATATAAAACTCAAACCATTAATACCAGCAATTTATATATAATGCTTCAGCCGCAAAACAATACTATAAAACTCAAACCATTAATACCAGCAATTTATATATATTAATTAACAGCTAATCAAGTCTATATCATTACTTTTAACAGCTAACTGGAGTTGGTCGTCATGTGTGTGTATATATATATATATACATACTTCAATATTGTATATCATGAGATGGGCACAGCTGCAAATTTTAGGGATGATCCTCTGGAATTTAATAAATACATTAAGCAGTCTAGCAAATAAACAATATTGTGTCCTAACTTCTAACTTTTCTGTTAAAGCCCCCACGTTACAACTTGCAAGTTGGAACAAAGAGAATTATAGAATTAATTAAGATTAATAAATATAGGAGATGAGCTCATTGCCTTTTAATAAATTCAGGCTGTTCAAAAAAAAAAAAGGAGATGAGCTCATTGCAGTTTGTCTGTTTATTTCTTTTTTGTTTAAACACACTGTTTAATTAATTGTTTTCCATTTCTTTATTTTTGCTGCAGTAGATATATTGTGGGTGGTTCAAAAGGATCTATATATCAGTCAAAATTAAATTCCTCTCCATGTGCAACCCCTCATGGAATCTTTTACAGTAATGGCCGAGTCTGTCTGAGATATTCTTTTTTAGGCTACAAAGATTCTAATAACGAAGCAAGCTTGCATGGTTTTGCAGTAAGTTTTGATTAAAGAAATAATATTATCATTATTAAAGCCCTAAAACGGATGGCTTTATGTGATTTGTACGGTGGCCGGCTGATCATGGGAGGCCAGAAGAATCCTTTCACCTTCTTGGGTCACGTTTTGTCTACATAAAATATTAATTAAAGGGGAAAAAAATCCTTTGCCACGTGTGAATAGTTCAAGTAATTAATCATCTTTTACAAGAAGTGTTTAGAAAAAGAGAAAAAAAAAAAAAAATCTAGAGAAACCAACGGATTTAATCTATGTAAAATTTCTTACGAAAAACATGTAGGCTATTTTCTGAAATATTACATTAATTCAGGATTTGAAGTGAGGGATAGACTGAACCCACTATCTCATGATGTATGTATGAGAGGCAACCATTGGACTAAAATATATATCTTCTTGTATGAAAAAAATCCAACCAGTTAAAAAAATGAGCAAATTGCAGCCAACCTATCTGAGGTTTGGTTTTTGACAATCAAAAGCAACTTTATGCTTAATTGACAATGACCTCCCTTACCATTAATCAAAGTTAGTCAAAGTTAACAGAGATAAGGGTATTTTCATCCTTTCAAGCCTTTTTGTTTATTAAAAAAATATATTTAAAAGCTTTAATCTTCACCATTCATCTTGGCCACATTTTTTATTTTTTATTTTTGAAAATTATAAAAAAACTTGAATCTGAAGAAAAATCTAGAAATACATCAATGGAAGAAGAAAATGTTGTTCGATTAGATTTAGATGAGCCTGATTTATTTATTTATTTATTTTATTTTTTTTTTTTTGTAGTTTTGAAAAATCTAAAAAACTTGAATATGAAGAAAATTTTGGGAATCCATATGGAAGAAGAAAAAATTATCTGAAGAAAATGTTGTTGGATTGGATTTTGATGATCCAGATTATTAATTTTTTAGAATTTAGAATTTGAAGAAAAATATAGAGATACAACCTATGTCTCCACGTTTTTTTTTTTTAATTTTTTTTTTTTTTTAATTTTCAATTTTTATATTGGAGATTCAAATTTGTTTTTATATATTTATATATTTTTAAAATCAGATTTTTTTTTTTTATTCATGGGCATTTAGGTATTTATAGCGGCCAAATCCGGTCAACGGTTAGACTTGACTAGTTTTGACTTATGGTAGGGGAGGTCATTATCAATTAATGATAAAGTTGTTTTTGGTTGTTAAAGGTCAAACCTCGTTTGGGAGTTTGGCTGCTATTTGCTCTAAAAAAAATACAAGAATAAAACGGCCTTTGAGCTCATTGTGTAGGTAAAGATGAAAAATAGGCTATAGTAGTTAATTGCATGTAACATGTTACATGCATGAATATCTTCGAGATTTGTGCTAGCAAAGCTCTAAAAATTTCCAGCTCTCGTTGTCTAGGGTTTAATATGGGAAAAGAACCCTAGCTACAATATATAGGTTTGTCACATATTGCTGTCCAGTCCTTTATTTATTGAGGAGTGTAAGATACACTCTCTCAACTCACTCTCCCTTCTCTTTTTGACACTTGTCCGATTTGACTTTTTAGAAATATATTTTAGAGCCATCATTAATGAATTATTTTTTCATGTTATTTAAAAATAAAGCATCCACATCTTTTCAAATTGTCTTTTTTTTTTACACCAAATTGTCATTTCCAAATATGTGAGCAAAAATCTTCAAAGGTAAAATGGGTTGAATAATATTTATTAAATTTATTTTTTTTTTTTAAATAGCAAATATATTATTAACAATATTTAAGTTATTAAAATACAACAAACATTGGCATCTTGCGTTTTTTAGTATATTTGAGTTTTTATATTATTAATGAAATTTTAATTTTTTTTTAACTATATTTTTCAAATTGTGTAAAAATAATCACTTTATAAAATATAATAAACTTCTGATAATATAGACAAAAACGATAATTTTTCAAGTATAAATTGTGTTTGTTATGATATTTTAGAAAATAAAAAAGAGGTATATAAAATAATAATATTATTAATATTTAAGAAAAGGACTATGACAATTAGGTGTAAAAAAAAGGGCAATTTAGAAAGATATGGTGGTTTGAATTGTAAATAACATGTAAAAACAATTCATTAATGATGACTCTAAAATTTATTTCAAATAAGTAAATAATGGACGAGTGTCAAAAAGAAAATAGAGAGTGGGTTGAGAGAGTGATTCTAGCACGTACTACTCTTATTTATTTATTCTTTTCTCTTTCTCTGTTTTTTTTTTTTCTTTTTCATTAATGTAGGTACGTTCTATATTGGAAATGGAATCTTCCTTTATATTTGGAGCATTAATTTTTCACTCTGTAATAATATTTTGTTTTTAATGGTTGGTTGAGCTAGACTTGAGAGTTGGGACCTCACATGCATGATGTAGCTTTTTTAACTCTATAAATACCAGTGAAATGAAGAGTTCTAAGTATCAGCTTCTTCTTACTTTGTTTTTCTTTCTCTTTCTCTTTCTCTTTCTCTTATAAGCTTTGAGCACCATAATTCTTTCTTTTAACATGGCCAAACTCACTTACACTTGTTTGTTTTTCATTCTAATGATCCTCTCTCATGAACTCTGCAGTATTGAAGCAAGAAAGTTGAAAACGAGAAAGAACTCAAAGTGTGCCAAATGCCTCTTTAGTCCTGACGGACAGAGAGTTGCTAAAGACACGAAAAAAGCTGGTGATCATGCAAGCACTAGCTTCTTGCACAAGACTGTGCAAGATCTTGTGGATGCTTATCGTCCCACAGCTCCCGGTCACAGTCCCGGTGTTGGTCATTCCATTCATAACTAAAAGCATGCATTGATGATTATATTTCTTCAATGCAAGTATTGTTATTTCAATCATCGTAGTTATGTTAATGAGTTGTTATAGGGTAGCCATTCAGTGTTAATTCCCTGTTGTTGTTTAGATCATGCAATGCTGTATATGTAATATTTCCATTTCCTATTTAGATGTTTAATTAGTATTGTTTCAAGGTTGTGAGAAGGCTGTTAATTAATTAAGCTGTTGATAATTAATTAAATTTTATGCATCTTTTTTTTTAATTTTTTTTTTTTATGCATCTTATTCTCTCTCTCTCTCTCGATCTCCATTTATTAGAGTCTATTATATTTTTCAAACTATAATGCAATGTGCTAAAGAAACTAATTAATTAAAGAAAAAAAAAACTATGTAATACGGAGAATGTATATTTTTTTTGGAAATGATATTTATAATTCGAGTGACAAATTGATACTAGCTAGAGCTAAGGATTAATGGACATGCAACTGGGTGATTTTTGGAAAAGTAAATTGTCTGAGAATAATTGGTAACCACTGAAGCTGTTAATTAAGAGAATAATAATATCACAATCCTGCAATATCCTTTTTGTAAAAAAAAAAAAAAAAAAAAAAAAAAAAACGCTTAGATAAGACATGTTTTTCTTCGCTCCATAAAAGAAGGAATAATAAAAGGTGGCAACATTTAACAGTTATAATTGTATGTCAACTCTTTATATACTAGGAATTGTATGGAATAAATCGGTATGAGAGATAATATAATTGATATGATCAACAAAAGAAATTCCTGTTGTCAAGCTAGAAGTGGTTTTACTCTTTATCATGTTCAAAGTTGTCATGCTGCCAACAGGTAAATGCATTTAAGTTCAGTCATTTCAGAATATAACAATTTAATGGTAGTGTTTTTTTGGGTGATTTTTTTTTTTCTTCTTATTCACCTTCGTCTTTATCAACTATAAAAGTAAGTGAGAGAGAAATCGAAAAAGAAATGTACGTATTAACTCAAAAAAAATAATGCTAGACATCGATCCCAACTCATGCATATCCCAACTTTTATATCAACTAGTGAGGTGTCAATTGGTGAGTAGATAAATATGGTAAGTGAGATAAATCATCATAAATGTATATATCCACTCACCATTTGACACCTGATCAGCTGCCACATGGTTTGAGATGAAAATTTTAGATTTTAGGTGGAATATATAACATTACTTAACTTAAATATGATATGTTAAGCCAAACTCTACGATTTATTTTTAATGACATGGGTATTATATATATATATATATATATAAGCAGCCTCTAATCACCTTGTAACATATCAACATTATTAATATGGATGATCATGATTTATAATATCTTTCAAATTAAATTATTGTTCTATAAATAACCAATCACAAGATTTCAAAAATTTAGGTAAAGACCATGCTGAGTATAAATCCAAATCACCTATACATATATATATATATATATATATATATATATATATATTTATACGTATATGTATATATATACGAATCACTTTAATGGTTTTACATGTAGTATTAGGTTTCTTTTCCTTTGCAAATATATATATTTGTATAAGATTTTTGAATAAGATTTTTTTTCTCTTTTTTTTTTTTTCTTTTAAAACTTTCTTATACCGTTGAGGTTTTTCAAGAAAAATAAACATAGTATCACCGATCACGGCTAGTTTTAAACAAAAAAAATGTTTAGTAATCATACTAATCACGCAAAATGGAGTAACATTATTGTATATATTTATGAATTTGCTTTGTACTTGAACATATAATTATATTTTTTATTTTTTGTTGTTGACAAAAATATATAATTATATTTGAGTCTAGGCCGACGCTGTCATTTAATTCAATGAAATGGAAGCAACATCTTAAACACATAATTAACATATCAGTTTAATTAGAAATTCCACGAAAAAGCATTGAAGTTTTTCTCTGAAGCTCCTTAATATCCCTATAATACATATTATTATTATTATTTTCTAGAAAACTAAATAGAATAACAAATCACGTCGAAAGAAGATATCAAGTGGTGGTGGTGGTGGTGGTGGTGGTGGACAGTAGTGATTAAGTGGATGAGGTCCAATAAATATTTGTCTGGAGCAGAAGTGATAATATATCTATATAAAGTACGGGCCACTACCTCCCCATTCTGGGGAGACCTCTCATTCGATATTCGTTTGGTTTTGTACATGTTTTGCCATTAACTGCAAGAAAGCTATAACTAGGGAATTTTTGTGCTTTTGGCGGTTAATGATCATCTAGCTAGCAAGCAAGCAAATTCTTAATTGAAGCTTTGAGATTGGAAAAAGTAAATTTATTAATTAATTTGGACCTCTGGTTGTGAAGTTAGGTTTGTCTCTAAAAGAATATAAAAGTTTGCAAAGGGGATATATGAACAGTAGTACTACGTGGTGTGTATGTGTGTGTTGTTAATTGTGAGTCTGTGACCTTCAAAATTGTCAGTGGGATCATGGGTTTAGTGGGCATGTGCATGTGAAATAGTGGAGAGGACACACTCACTCTCTCTTTCAATTTAAAAAAACCCTAATGCAAGTTAACCCTTGCATTCTTCCAAAGGTAGTAGTGATATATATGATTTTCAAAATCAAGAATCAACTTGAATATTTGAAGATCTATTATATTTTCAAGGGTCTCAATATGCCCATTTTGTACTTAATTAAGATCTCAGCCAGCTCGATCAAGTAGTTTTATATATGTAACATATATTTTTTTATCGTCATAATCGTTTATTATAATCACATGTGTATCCCAACAAAAAAAAATGTAAACACTTTTTTTTTTTTTTAACAGAAATGTAAACACTTATATAGGATGATTGATTCAAAAAGTGCTAGAGCGGCATAAATGTAAATATATATATTTGTGTATGTATATGTATATACATAAAAATTATCATATGCAAACCCTCAGAAGTAATTTTCGTACATTGAGATGTGAAAATAATTTTGTAACACTATAAACTGATTGTGACAATCAATAATCTCACATAAAAATTATGTCCACGGGTTTACTACAGACTGAGAAGCCCTATATATATATATATATATATATATATTTCTCTCTGAACTCAAATAAAGAGAGCTAGTATATACTGTTGCATGTGCATCGGAGAGAATAGATCGAATATAGTATATAGACAACTAGATGAGAAAGGTGAAACGGCTAAGATAGTTAAGCTTTTACACTAGGGGTTGGTGTTTAAACCTGAATATAAACCATCCAATGTCTTCCTTTTATTTTATTTTTCTGATTTCTTTTGTATTTTTTCGTTTTGGTGGATTCTCCCACTAGTTTGGATCCCTCACATGCTAATGTCTTCAAATTCGACCTTAAATATCACAACTCATAAGGAGGTTTATCAACCTTATTATATATCAAGTATAACTTTGAAACTCTTCTCTCTCTCTCTCTCTCTATTTCATCAGTAATTATCGCGGCGCACTATGGCAGGGATTAATTTCATGTGTGTTTCTCTTGTAATCTTGATTCTATGCCATGAAGTCTTGTACGTTGAGGGAAAGCATCTCAAGTCTGCATCCCGGTTGTGCAAGAAATGCTCGTCATCATCAAAGCATCACAAGCATCAGTACTCTCTGAGTGTCGTGAAAGGTGGTGGTGTTGGTGATCATCACATGTCTACCGAGTTGAGGCAACTAGAGCGTTCGAGGAAGGCAGAATACGTTGATGATTTCCGACCAACAGCGCCAGGTCACAGTCCAGGGGTTGGACACTCTATCAAGAATTGATGAACTAGGATTAAACTCTCAATTCAAATTTCATCAAGTCGCATGATATTTCAATTTCCCTCTAATTCCTAGTTCTTATCTAAAGTTCGATCTTCTCATTAATCATGATCATCCCTGTAATTATACATTTACTGCAATTTTAAAGTAGGGAATGCAATGTGGAAAGTTGTTTATAAGTCTCTCTAGCACTGTGCCTTTTTCTTTCTCTCTAGCTTTCGATGATGAAAATTGAAATGAGTATATGAGAATAATCAGTACCAAGAAGCTGCATGCAATCTAAAACATTTACGACCATGAAAAACATCTCTCAATAATTTGTATTTATTCTAATTAAAAACAAAATCCTATCAATGTATTCTCTGATTTGGAATTTTACACGTTTTTTTCTTGTGAAAATCTGATATTGCATCGTTGCAAAACCTATTTGTAACAAAATTACTGATCGAAATTAATCATATTATTACCAAGTAGTATTTTTATTTTTATCTTTATTTCATTTTTTTTCCCATTATTTCTTTCTTTTAAGCCAAAACAAAGCGGCCAGAACAGATTGCTAAGATAATTTAGGTTCCCAGCTCTTTAGGAATCTAGGAGGAGATCCTGCTTTTGGTATGTATTTGTATAACTATAAATAATCATATCAATTATATTAATTAGCAATGAATTAGGTACCCTTTCGTAAAAGGTTTTTAAATAAAATTAAGAAATTAAATTTTTATTTTTATTTTTAAAAATAAAAACTTAAGAAATCCTCACATTTACACCATGAAATTGTAGATTCGAGTCTTGTCCCGCTCCCTAAAACCCTAAAATTATTGTGCCAAGACAAAAAATTATTTCTCTGCACTGCACATGGATATCATCTGCAGTTCTATCTAAGCCATTGACATGGAATCTTCAACAGTAATGTTGTAAGCTTTAAAAATAAAAATTAAAAAAAATTAAAAAAAAAAAAAAAACCGATTTGAATAAATTTCATTTTGGTCCCCACTAAAACAAAGATCGTACTCTTACATTTAATGGTCGTTAAGTTAGTTTAAGGTTCATTAAAATTTGACCCTACTTTGATGCTTTTCTAGTTAATTAGAATTTATAATATATTTTATTCGGTTCCATTCCTATCAATGCATCCTGATATAACTTTATCAGTATATTGAATGTGAGCCACTCATTTATAACAGTAATTTGACAAGTGCATACATACCAAATCAAAATATGTAAAACGAGTGGCTCACATTCAATATCCTTATATAATTCTATCAGTGCGCACTGATAGGATAATTTCCAATATTTTATTAATGTCAAAGATAAAATCACTTCCAAAACAAAAAAAACAAAAAAACAAAAAAAAAAAACAAAAAAAAGGTGCTTTTGATACAATATTTTTTTGTTTGGTCCGGCACGCGTGCTTGTGATAGACGCACCCTCGTGGGCTCGACTTTCAAAATTAATGGGCAAGTTGAAGCACTTGGCCTTGTACGTACGGTGCTTGATTCTGTTTAAAGTCTTTTAATAGTGATTAATAATTAATTAGTTGTTGTTGATTAAACAATAAACATATAGTTTAAGGCTTCCACTTTGGCTCTTTTCATCTTTTGTACAATTTTTTTTTTCTTTTCAAAATCTTTAATCTTGACAATTCATTAAATATATTTTTACACTCCATTATTTTATCCTAATTAAGATTACTAAAGAGGATAAAAAATTTTAAACACACTACACTTTTTTTTTTTATGAAAGTCTATCAAAATCAAAAAGCAATCAAAACTTCATAGGATCCAACATCTCTTTAAAGAAAAGAGTAATACTAGAGGACCCAAAAATCCAACCCAAATTTTGGACCCAAACCATGTGGCACACATCACATGGGGTATTGGAAAGAGTGAAGTGGGGCCATGTTGTGTTTGATGTGTGCCACATGTGTTTGGGTCCAAAATTTGGGTTGGATTTTTGGGTCCTCTAGCATTACTCTAAAGAAAAATATCAAGTCCAGCAATTAAAAAAAAAAAAAAAGTTAACACGAAAAACTCAGTCGTAGTTCCTAATATAGCCCGCATCATTGACTATCTAGTATATATGCACACCAGGAGCTCATTCTTCATCTTCTTCATCTCCGTCTCCACCGGATACCTTTTTTTTTAGTTTTTTTTTTTCGGGCGTTTCACAAACTCTAAAGCATTTATTTTTCAATATCATTAAAGTTTTATTTGATCCATAAGTGATGGGAAATATTTACTAGAAATAAACAAGTTTTTTAAAATGTTGATTTTGATAGTTTTTTTTTTTTTTTTTTTTTTTTTGAAACAAAAAACAGTATAAATCTTCTTGTAGATTATATATATATATATATACTTGTAGAATTGTTTTTAAAATTTAGGGTTTTAGGTTGGAGTGTTTTTTTTTTTTTTTCTTAAAAAATAGTGTTAAAAGATAAAAAGACTAATTTTGGAATAAAATGGAGTATCATCATAATTTTTTAAAATTTAGGTTTTTAGGATAGTGTGTCTTCAGAAAAGGAGTGTGTAAAGATAAAATTGGATTGTAAGAAGAAAATCTCTAATCTTACACCACTTGGATAGTTGGGTAGGGATTTGACAGGTCCTGACGAAATCAACCACTATAATCACGATCAAGAAAGAAACTCCCACCATATATAGGAAAAGACTAAAAGAGTATCTCCAAGTTATGTGACTTTATAGATGAAAGTGGAATTTTAATCTATCACATAAAGATTTTGATTCGGAGAAAATTGACCTTATAAAGTTAAGGATAGTCACTGTAAATGTGTCATGTAGCTTTGACTCTAAAAAGTATTAATTATTTGTAGTCCACTAAGCTAAGCATGGATGGTTATTAATATTATTAATAATTAATTTAAAACCATTTTTGTTTTTCTTGCTTAGTGCTTGCCGACTATACCATATAAAATTACTTTAATATCATTTTTATATCATAAAATTATTATAATATATTACGATTAAATATATCTAAATATTTTATTGTATTAATCATTAAAGTTGATTTTTAAATAATTAAAAAATAATGAATTACTAAAATAATTACATTTATTAGTACATTTCATATAAATTGATATCAAAAGTTCAAAACAAAAGAGTAATCTGTTTCTAAAAAAAAAAAAAGGGTAACCCAAATCCAACCAAATATGGGCTGTCATTTTTTGGATTTTATCAGGCCAGGATGTCATTTGGACTAAAAACTTTTTTTATAATTGGGCCAAATTACACTGACAATTACCTAGACATGTGCACCCGCATAATTACAATTTTTGTTTTTAACTATTACAGTACGTTCGGGATTTTGGAGAAAATTACACGATTCGAACTCACAACCTCGTGGTGTAAGTGTGAGAGACATTGGGCATACCACTAAACCAACCCAATCGATATTTAAAAATGAAGCATATCTCTAGGTAGAATTATGCTAATATTGAGCTTAATTATAGTGGAATCATGGTGGTGGACCAGCTAGTTATCTCTATGGATCTCATCGAATCCCCATTGTTTTTATTTTTTTTATTTTTTTTTTATTTTTTTTAAGTTGAGTAATCTCACCTAAATTTTTCAATATCTCCGGCTAATGCTAAATAATTTCTCATTCTAGAAGACAGATGAGTCAGGAAAAATGTAGTATTATAATAACATAATAACCAATTCTTTTAGGGCGCGTTTACTAATCGATAATGAGAAGAATTGGAAACAAGTTCCACCGGAAAGGGAATATAAGGGAATCGGAATTAAGTTACTAAATTCCATTATTGTATTTACTAACTTTCTTAGAATTAGAGATGGAATCAAATTTATACAAAATTGATTACAAAAATACCCTTATGTATAATATATATATATATGAGATGTTTGACTGTAACTAATAAAAAAGTTTATATTTAAAGAAAAAACAATAGAAATCCAAAGCAAAAACAATATGAATTCATGTCAATTCAATTTTTTTTTATTTTTTTTATTTTTTATTTTTTACCGTAGTATAGTGTTTTGATTTTCATCAAACAATTTTATTTTTTTTAATTAACAATTCACACACACATAAAGTAAAAATCAACTGCGAAGTACATAAAAAAATATATATATATATATAGTTAGTTATATATTTATATATGTATATATAGTTATTTATATAGATATAGTTATTTAAAAAAATAAGTGAAGATATTTTAGTAAAAACATATGAATTCCCTTTTTAATCGGAAAAGGGAACTTGATTTCTAGGGTGAGTGAGGGGAATCAAGTTCCCTTTCGATCAGGAACTTAATTCCTGTATGTATGTGGGGTCCATGGAACTTAATTCCCCTAAAAAATAGTAAACACAAGAATTCGAAAATTAGAAACTTAATTCCCTTTCTTAAGTAAACACGCCATTATATTTATTTTTTACGGGCATTAAATGGGCTTCAATATTATCAACAATAACATAAAAATAAATGGAGAAAAGCTTTGAATACACCATGCGTGCCAAAATTTCTATCCAAATCAAACTGGAATAAATGGAGGTAGAGCTGGAAGAGCGGATGGACACGGTTCGATTCAGTTTGGTTCGGTTCGATTTTGGACAACTAGGGCCTGCAACATTATGGATGGAAATCAAAAGAAATGCCCAACATTGAAAACAGATTAAAGGGCAGCCCCTTGAAAATGAAGGTTATATCATATTGTTAGTCCTCTCTAAGATTGAAGAAATGGTCCATAGTCAACAGGCCTCTTAACATATTTCTTTAAAGGCCAACTTAAAATTCTGATTATATAGTTTTCTCAAATTCCATCATTTTGGTCTCTTTTTTTTTTCTTCTGTTTAAACGTATATTCAAAGACGTGTTGTATTTAAAAAAAATAAAAAATAATTAGTAAAATCGTTTCATGAATTCAATTATTCCATACCATTTCTTATTGGCTTGATGCAAATCATAAACATTAGTCTATGGTCGGTATGGTAAAGATGACGAAATTTTAGATACAAAATACTATTACTGTTTTTTTTTTTCTTTCTAAAGGTATGGTAAAGATGACGAAATTTTAGATACAAAATTCTTCAGTCGCAAAATTAGACCTTTTGCCATATTATTATATAAAAATCAAACCCACAAACAACTTTTTTCTACTATTTTTCGCTAGTATCTACCTTCACGTGCCACACACGTAAGAGCTCAAGACTTATTACTATAAACATTGAAAAAAAGTTACTCTTATAAATCGGGAAAAAATTTCTTACACATATTTGTAAAATACATATAGTGGGATTCGAACCGCCCACCACCACCGTGAAAAAGAGATACACTACTATCTCTACTAAATACTAATAGGTCATGTGCTGAGAAAATATGAGTTTTTAAAGTAATGATTTAAGTAAGTAAGAGGACACGTGTCAAAAACATATGAACAAATATATTACTAGCGAAATGAGATGAGATTGATTTAGTAGTATAAGTTTTACTATATACCACCCGTGATGATATTGACTGAAACATTGTCGGGTTGAACGGTGCTTCACCAAACCATATTCCACGGTATTAGATTTTGAATTTTGATAACTGGTTTGAATGATCAAGAGTTAAATTGATGTTGTTAGAATATTGAAATAAAAAATTTAATATAATCAAGACAAATATTAAACGATAACAAATGTAAAGGAGTGTCACTAGTCACACGTTAATTTTTTTTTTTTTTTTTTTTTTATAATACAACAACTATCAGGACTGGCGAGATTAGGCTCTATTAGTGCAGTCCGAATTGTAGCCCTCACAAATGGGGAGAGAGCACCCACACCTTGGTGAGACAACACCCACATTATTGGTGAGAAAATTTGTATATATTCATGCATGTCATAGGCTTTGAACCATGGTGGTGGAGTCTCTTTTTAAAAAGTCACACCACATTGGTAAGAGGTCATTGGGCACACACGTTAAATTTTTTTATTAAATAAAAACAGTTGACGATCATTTCATTAATTTGATTGTGAAATTGCCATGACAAAGTAAAATAAAAAATCAAATCACTAATCAGTACACATCATGTGGAAAGGCTGCGCCTTGTGGGTCCCTTGTTTACTTGACGTCGACCACCACTTCAAGACAACGGGGGTCCACTATTTATCTCCGTCGTCGGATCTAAATGTCCTTGTCTATTGTTTCGTCACACCTGTTGGCTTCAAGACAAGTGTACGGTCTGACAATTTTCAACATCGAATCATGATGGGCCTAGGTCTTTAATCCAACGGTGGAATTGTCGAATACCTGAACGGACGGCTGATGTTCAACCAACACATCATAGAGAATCTAGGGTGACAGTATCTGAGATAGCGCCGCCAAGTTGTTCTATCTCTTCTGTTACTTGACGTTTGCCGTTCAAAGGCACATACTTGCTCGAGTCTGGATTTCTCCGCAGATTTGCCGTTAGGTTTCCGTTTGTTGCAGTGGTTTTCAACATGTAGTGAAGTCATACCTCTATGAATGATGGCGCGAGTATATTCCACGCGCACCTATCATCCTAACAGCGTGTTGGTCAATTACTTACCTGTAGTAGTCGATATGACTACTGACATAAAGACAAATGAAACCTGTAATTGTTAGACATCTCAAATTATTTTTCTAAATTTCATCTTAAATAATGTGGTATGTGAGTGTCAAAAAACCTGTGAAACCTGTATCTCCACGCGCACCTCATCCTAGAGGGTGTGGTCAATTACTTACTTTAGTAGTCGATATGACCAAACACTGACATAAAGACAAATGAAACCTTAATATCGAGTAATGTAGATGTTCAAATTATTTTTCTAAATTCTATCTCCAAATGATGTGGTATGTGAGGTGTCAACATCGTATCAGTTACCATTAATCTCATGATTTAAAGTGGACACTTAACGGGTCACATCATTTGGGACAAAATTTGAGGGAAATAATTTGGCACGTCTAACATTACTCATAATATATAGATAAATAACTATTTTAAAATTTAAAACATTATTAAAGTTGTTAATTGGACTTTCTATTGTCTAAAAGCTCTATAAACCTCTATTTAAGTTGTTTGGTGGATTTTTGAGATTATTATTTTAAATTAGTACTTATAGGCAAAAGCTTCTAAGGAGAGCTTCTCTAAATAGGTTTTTTTTTTTATATAAAAATATATTATATTATATACCAACTAACAACAACTATATTTTCAAAAGCTCTATTTAAATAGTCCTTTAGTGGTTTTCAAAATTCCAATTAAACAGTTCTAAATGTGTACGGTTGAATGAATTATGTCATTAAATTAAAAAATTTTGACTTGTGAAAGATATAACTTAATGGATTATATTTAGATTGTACCAAAAAAAAAAAAAAAAAAAAAAAGCCATATTTGCACAGTCAAAGAAATTAGGATATTGATGAGATGAGGTTGTTTCGATAATAAAACCCTTTAAGTTGTTACTACGAGGTTACGGATTCAAATCATTTTTTCCCTTCAAATCCCGAATGTATATATACAATAATAGTGTAATATTACAAAAAATAAAAAAATTTAGGTATTGTCATTCACGCGCTACAAGCGCGATGCATTGTGAGGTTTTTCAAATGTACAAGTTATAAAACGACGTACCTAAATTGAACTGCTCCTCTGACCACAATACGAGTCAGAATCCAGTAAACATCTAACTATTGTAATAAACTGATTTGGACACGTTGGTAGGGGCCCATGAACCCTTTAATACTTTTCTTTATTAGGTTTAGATTTTAGAATAAGAAAATCTAACATCTCCCATCGGGCCTCTTGCCAATGTGGTGTGACTCTCTAAAGGGAGACTCCACCACCACGGTTTAACGCCCGGCACCGTGTATATATATACAACCATTATTTCCTTGTCCCACCTCATGTGTGGGTGTCCTCTCCCCTCTTGTGGGAGTAGTTGTTCGGACTGTGCTAGTAGTGTCCAATCCTCACAGGGTTCCAGTAGTTGTTGTACATTAAAAAAAAAAAAAAAAAAAAAAAAAAATCTAACATCTATTTAAATAGATTTTAAATCAAATCACTTCCGATTAAAGTAATAAACCCTACAAAATGTACAACATTTTCACTTTTTATTAGGAAAATTCTCACATTCGACCGATAAAAAACATGTTTTGTTGTACTTTAGTGAGAAAATTTAAACTCAGGACCTCAATTTCGTGTTGACAGGTGATTATCACGAGACTTTTACCTCTGACTTTGAAAAAAAAAAAATTATTGATTGTCAAAATAAGAAATTATCATTGGATAGGATGTGTAAAGTACCAAGCAAAATTATCAACCTATTGATATTATAAGTTTTAATAAATAAATAGTAGTAATCTTGAAATGATATATTTAAAAAAAAAATTTATATGACCCACTTAATTATTTAGATTAATAGTAATATTACATTTTTAATACAATCAATTAAAATTATCTATTGAACTTTTAAAATTTATAATATATATATATATATATTGAAATATTACAATAATTTGGGTTTTGGGGATAGAGGAGAGATTCAAACCCACAACCTTTGATGTGGGTGCGAGAGACTTATAATTTATAATTGCTTTTAAATATTCATAACAATTTTTAAATGCTTGTCAAATTTGACTGAAAACATTTTCTTATAAAAGAGTGTCAATGCTTACTAGTTTAACAATGAAATCTTTTACAATAATGTAAGAGGTTGTAGGCTGTAGCATCCAATTTTATAAACGGAAATTTTCTTAGAAACAATAATAATAAACTATTATTAGTATTGTGAAAAGATATTTGAACCACATATGTATTGTTTGATTACGATAATCCCATCAGAACCTTGATCCGACCATTCGATGTCACAAATTCAGCCTTGTTGTATAGTGTTTCTCCACCAACAAACCTAGTTGATACTTGTTAGTATATTGTAGGGAAATTTGCAAAAATCACAAAGGCTTAACTATCTTTCAAAAATACACTTGGCCTCTTTGCCAATGTGGCTGAACACTCCCGAGCGAGCCTTCACCACCAGGGTTCAACGCTAAGAGTGTGCATATATTTGTGCAAATTTTCCTTGTCCCATCTTGGCCATGAAATCCCAAGTGTGGATGTTATCTCCTGATTCCGAGCTGTAGTCCGAGCTGTGTTTGTAGAGCTCAAATCTCACCGGTCTCGACAGTTGTTATATTATCAAAAAAAAAAAAAAAAAAAGAACTATCTTTCAAAAATAATCATTTAATTTTGAATTTAATTAAAACCCTTTTACTATACTAAATCACTTTATAGTTTAAAATTGTACTTAAATAACTTCTGATTGTGCACCAAAAACGTCCTTTTAGGGGATTTAAATATAGACTTAAAACAAGAAATTTTGTTTATTTTTTTAAAAAGTAAAACGTCAGGGGAAGTTTTGCAAATCTTCCTATTTTCTACATTCTATTGCCCCTCTAGATACGGAATTGGATTTGATTTGATTTTTTTGTCTTTTTTTTTTTCCTAATTTGTAATTCCAAACTTAGCCTGTGCAAGTGGTTGCGTTGCGGACAAAGACACGCGAGACACGTCCTGCAGCCTTGACTCATGCGTCACGAGCCGGGTGGTGCCGTATTACATAAATTTGTATTTTTTTTTCAAAGGGAAAAAACTCGGACCAACGGCCTTACGGAGTAGGTGTGAGGTTTACCGGTGTAAGGCTGTGTCTGTGTGATTTACCCTTTGGACGCCCAACCTCCCCTAGTTTCCAATTGCCTTTCGGTGTAGAGTTGTAGGGGTAAAACAGTCTTTTCCACTGTTGGAATATATTTGTATCGTGATTCATGCACCTATTACTAAACACACACAAGAGATTGTCCCCCTCAACATTACATAATACATAAATAATAAATAAATAATAAAAACTTTATTTTAAAATATAACTAGACACAAAGTCTTCCAACAAATCCACAACGCCCGATGAAACCTCCGAAATTACCTTTCTATCCATGTATTTTGAAAATTGGCCCAAACAGTCAATTTCACTTGTTTTGTGTATATTGTAATGTGTAATTCAATAAAAACAAGTATACATTTTAAAATTATATGTTTAACAAACAACACTTTTTCGATGTTTTTGTCTGAAATTCTATTGTTTATTATTATTATTATTATTTTCTTTTTGAATTTAAACTTTAAACCTCGACTAATGTAGAGATATGTGATTATAATCGTATATACTTATGACAGCATAAATTTTTGTTTAATGGTCTATGACAACATAATTAATATCAGACGAAATCAATATAAATATCAAAATTCTTATAAAGGTAGTTTATAAGATATTTCACGAAGCGTATAAGTTATTATTATTTTTTTGAAATAACAAAACGCATAAGTTATTTTGATATTTCATGTGTCTATTTATTTATATCAACTATGTGAATTTATACCCTTGATTTCCATAAGAAAAAAAAAAAAACTTAAAAATCCACAAACTACAATAATAATGGGTTAAGTTTTGTTTTACATAGTAACAAATATCTACGGCCATAAATTTACAATATTATTGGTTTTTTTTAATTAACTAATAGAACATGATTCTTAAAATTCAACTTCATGACAATACAGGGTTGATTCAATGGTTTGTTCTTCTTACTTATACAATTGAAATTGTATGTTCGAGTCGCGTTTCCTTTATTAAACTCCAAATTAATTATAATAGCTCAAAAATAAAATAAAAAATTCAGATTGCCTTATTATTTCTTTCAAAAAGATAAAATAAAATAAAATAAAAAAGACAATGGTGGACGGTTTGGTAATTTGGTCAATTTGTTCTCTCTCCCTTTCCTTTCTCTGTGCTGGTTGGTTCTTGAAGGCCATTCATTTGCTATTATCAGGTGTGCTTGAGTTCCAAGCATTTTCTCGGTCCCGAAATCAAAAAAGAAAAAGAAAAAAAAATCAAAATTTTTTTTATTTTTAAAAACCCCTAAAAATTCCACCAAAAAAAACCAGAACCAGATGGTTTGATAATTTTCTCAAACATGGAGTCACAAACCCCAACGATCACAGCTCCACAGCTACCCTTCATCTTCTTCCACAGGTTAACTCTCTACTCTCCACTGCATTCTATCTCCTTCCACGCCTCTTTTTATTTTTCACTCTCGATGTTTTCAAAAACCTTTTTTTTTTTTTTCCTTATAGTGTTTCTTCATTTGCTTCCCATCATCGGTTCGATTATTAATCATTTCCGGCTACTTCTTTCGCCATTTCTACGAAGTTCAAAACTTTTTTTTTTTTTCTGTGTTTGAGTTTTATTTGGTTTTGATTAAAAAAAAGACTTTTTTTTAAAAAAATAAATAATTTGGCGTCAATAGTTGTCAATGGTGTTTTAGTGACATACGAGCAGCTGATGAAACTTTTTCTGGTAAAGAATATATGTATTATATATATATTTCTTTTTTGGTACTTGCTTGTTTTAGTAGCAAGTAGTTATTTGGAAATATACTGATTTTTGATATTCGGTGTGGGTTGTTATTGATACTAATGTTAAGTTGAGGCTATTAATGGCGATATGATTATGTGAATGGTTCCAAATTTGTTGGAAGCTTAGATAACTTTTTAGTTCTGCTGGTGTTTGGTGATGTGGAGGATAGGTTTAGTCACAGCTTACTACATAGAAGTAGAACCATAAATGATAACATTCTATTTAGCAATCAAGTGAAAGTGTGGCAACATTTTCATTTTTGTGTATGTTTAGCTGCCTAAAATTAGTTGGCTAGAGAAGTTTGAGGCCTTTATGCGGGTTGTTCTTGGAAAATACAGCTGTCAACTTGGTTAGAGTAAGTAAAGTTGAGTTTTTGACAATTTTGGGAGCTAAATAGCAGAATATGTAAGACTACTTCTATTGGTTTTTTTTTTTTTTTTTTTTTTTAATCTTTTATCGTAACACAAAAAGGGTTTTATGTATTTATGTATTCTAAATGGTTTGTACTTCGAACTGTTCTTTAGATTTTATCAAGTTTTTTCAGCAATCATTGGTCAATTTTTTCTTTTTAAAGGTTTTCAGTTTGTCATTTTAAGGATATACTTAGTCAATGGTCTCTGTTTGCTTGCTTGCCAATTATTTTTGCAGTTCAAGTTATTCTTATGTATGTGGTTTGTTTATGTGTTCTATTCAGGGGATGGTCTCATTCAACTAAAACATTCCATTTTATTCTGGTTCTGTTTTGTACCTTCTTTTGTCTTGCTACATTTGGATCGAGTTCTATCAATGGGATGCAGAAGTCAGCAGTGCATGATGCTTGCAGGTCTTATGAAGATAATCAGTGGGCAGGTTTTCATGATATTATCAGTGGTGATTCTAATGCAGGCTATATCACTAGAAACTCGATGAATGACCTAAATGTTGAAAGTGTCTGTACCGATTCCAACTTATTTTGCTTTCCTTCAACATTGTCTGGTTTTTTGCCTAAAGAGCGTAAACTCAACAGTGATGCTTTAGAGGTTTCTGGAATGGCGTCCAATGGTCCATTACCTGTTGAATCAATGCAGGCTAGTAGGTGGGCAAGTAACAAAACCTGGGCATCAGACTATGGTATGTTTGAGTTATTGAATGGAAGGACTATTTCATGTTCGATAAACTCCAAGGAGAGTATCCATAAGTTATCTTCCATTCAAACTGATAGTGGCACTCAAAATGACTTTTCTTCGTGTAGAGGAACCCTAACTAGTCAGAAGAGTGCTAATGTTAGGCTGAACAAGGACTCTGAGATGAGCAAACCTGGTTGTCTTGATGTTTCTTCTTCACCAAATGTAGAGATAATCCCTCCTGTTCTGGATTGGGGGCAAAAGTATTTATTTTCCCCTTCGGTAGCTTTCTTAACAGTAGCAAATAGCTGCAATGACAGCATTTTACATGTTTACGAACCTTTCAGTACCAACAAACAGTTCTATCCTTGCAATTTAGCAACATTTTTCTTGGACCAGGAGAAGTGGCTTCAATTTGTTTGTGTTCTTACCTAGATGGTTGGGCTTGTCAACATCTCGTCTCATCCTGCAGACAAACTCTGGTGGTTTCCTGGTCTCTGCCAAAGGCTTTGCTCTTGAGTCACCATACAAGATTCAGCCTTTAATGAACCTGGATGTTTCCCCTAGTGGACGGTTGAGTAAGAACTTCTCTTTGTTTAATCCTTTTGATGAAACCTTCCATGTGGAGGAAGTAACTGCATGGATATCAGTTCTGGGGAATACAACCCATCACACTGAAGCAGTTTGTAGTGTGGAAAAATTTGAGAATTCTAATGAGTTTAGACTGCTGAGTGTTAATGATTGGTTAGTTGTGAAGAATGGTCAAGTTGGTTTTCCTCTGACGGCTATGAGACCCTATAGAAATTGGGAGATTAGTCCTCAAAGCAGTGAGACTATCATGGAGATAGATTTCTCATTTGGATTGAAAGGAAATTTTTTTGGTGCCTTTTGTATCCAGTTGCTAAGGTCTTCACATAACAAGTCTGATACTGTTATGATTCCTCTTGAAGTTGATTTAAATAGAAAAGCAGCTTATGATGATCTAACAGGTCCTGTTTCAGTTTCTATTGATTCTCTCGTGTCATGTGATTCCGGTGGGACCTTTGTTGCCATTTCTCTAAGAAATGAAGCTCCTTACATGTTGAAATTTGTGAAGATCACTGATGCAAAGCTTTTCCAGATCAAGTACATGGAAGGCTTGCTACTTTTCCCAGGCACTGTCACACATGTTGCTGTGGTTACTTGTAGTCTGTTCCCTGTTGAATCGCACGGCTCTCATCCTGAGGTATCCAATATTAACAAAAATTGTAAAATACTTATTCTGACAAATGACTCAACCAGTCCTCAGATTGAAATCCCCTGCCAAGATATAATCCATGTTTGTTTAAGACATCAAAAGGATTCATTCATTGGATACGAACATGAATCCGAACATGTTGAATATGGCAATACAAGGAAAGGGTCCTTTGGTGGTCGCATGCAGTCACCCTCAGAGATCAAGGTATGTTGATTCTAGTTTTTGGTTTACAATTTTTGCTAGTTGATCGACATTGGATTTATGTGTTTGTATTGCACACTTTAATTACTCTATCACTTGTCTTGCATTTTAATTTTTCTTTTGGAAGTAGTTGACTTTGATGTGCCCTGTGATTAATCAGTAGGTTAATATTTCTTCACAATTTGAAATCTACATGTTCTGTTATTGAGTGGCATTTTAATTGCAATAATGCACCCTTTTCAAATTGCTATTTGTAGTTGTGGGTAATGCATGGGTATGTTATAGACGAAGAAGAGGGAATTAGCTGTTTCAACTTTCTAGTATTCACATGCCATTAATGAATTCTGATGAAACAATTTTGGTCAATATCAAGTATGGCTAGAGCCTAGAATCTGTTCGAGAGTTTCATCTATCAAGAATATACGTTGATGTGCTTAAAATATACCCATATGAGAGTGTACTGATGCTCTATTTAGTATTGGCTCTCATGTTCATTTAACATGCATGACTAGACACTTGCTTTGTAAATGCCCCTTGTAATAGATTGTCTTATGCACCAAAATTTATTCATTGCCTGTTAACATGAATAGAGCAAATTATATTTTGTGCTGTTTTGTACTAAAGCTTACAATACATCTCAGGGTTTTAATTATATTTCTGGTTTTCCAGTTCAAATGCTGAGGTAAATGTTTGTATTTGGTTGGAAGTGACTGAGAACTGAGAAGTGGACATTTATCCAACAATTAGGAGAAAATGAAGAAAATTTGTTACAACTAGGAAACTAATTTCATCAATTTTATATGGGTCCCTTACATTTGACATTGGTTCTGTATTTTTGATATATCATGTTATAACTTATAAGTATCATGGGCACCGAAATATCAAGGCTCACACAGATTTTCATTTACCTAATGCTAGGATTTAACGTACTATATGGAGCAAATTAAAAAAAGAAGAAGAAGGAGTGAATTATGTAATACAAAGTTACTAACAATTGAACTAACCCCACTGTATATATTTTTCTCATGCTTTACTGTAGCAAGTGGAATGACGTATTCTTTTCAATGGTGCCCAAAATAGTGAGCTTTGAAGTGACCTAATGTGGAAGATCTTGAGTAATTTTGGCAAGGAGTTCATAATATTTTTGAGTTTAGAATACTTCTGTTTCCTGTTACTTTTCCAGTTTTCCTCAATGAGGTTGTTCCCAGATCCTCCTCACTCCCATAAAAAATTTTTTTAAAAAAAGTAGAAAGAAGTGAATAATATGTAATTCTAAAATGCTATATCATGTTTTTGAGGGGGTGAGACATTGCCTTTACATAATCAATGGATTTTTGTTTTTAAGTTTCCTATAACTGTGATGCCAGCCTGGTCATCTATGAAATTTCATAAAATGTAACTCTCTCTCTCTCTCTCTCTATATATATATATACACACACACACACACATATATCTGTCTTTGTGTATCGATCTGTTTCTACAATAACTAAGATGTTTTTAACTTGTATCTGAAGGCATTGGAGACAGCAGAAGCAGATGAATTGGTACTGGGAAACTGGAAATCACAAGGCGCAACAATAGGCATGTCTGTGCTTGATGATCATGAGATACTGTTCCCAGTGGTACAGGTTGGCACTCATCGTTCCAAATGGATCACCGTAAGGAATCCTAGCCAACAGCCAGTTGTGATGCAGCTTATTCTAAACTCAGGGGAAATTATTGATGAATGCAGGGGTACTGATGATTTTGTACAGCCCCCGTCATGTGGCAGTATGGTTCATAGCAAATCTGCTAGACCAACAAGGTATGGCTTCTCAATTGCAGAGAGTGCGCTAACCGAGGCCTATGTTCATCCTTATGGTAGAGCATCTTTTGGGCCAATATTCTTTCACCCCTCAAATCGATGTTCATGGAGAAGTTCAGCTTTGATAAGGAATAACCTTTCTGGCGTGGAGTGGTTATCTTTGAAGGGATTTGGAGGATCACTTTCACTAGTCCTGCTTGAGGGGTCTGATCCCGTTGAGACTGTAGAATTTAATCTCAACTTGCCAGTTCCTCACAATATCACTCCTCCAGACATGTTATTTCACATGGAAGAGACTACTTCTATCTGTTCTCAGTCATTATCGAAAGAACTGTATGCCAAGAACACAGGAGACTTGCCTCTTGAGGTGAAAAGTATAGAAGTTTCTGGGACAGAGTGCAGGCTGGATGGGTTTATGGTACATACATGTACAGGTTTTTCTCTTGAACCTGGGGAGTCAACAAAGCTTCTCATATCTTACCAGACTGATTTTTCTTCAGCTATGGTCCATAGGGATCTTGAACTTGCCTTGGCCACTGGTATCTTTGTAATACCGATGAAGGCCAGTCTTCCTGTTTTCATGCTGAATCTCTGTAAGAAATCAGTGTTTTGGATGCGTTTAAAGAAATTCTCTTTAGCAGTCCTGCTTATTGCTTCCTTAATGTTCTTGGCATTCTGTTGCCTGTATCTCCAAATGACGGCTTTAGGCTCCCAGGATTTTTTCTATAAGAGCGAGAAAAGTTCCATTACTGCAGTAAGAAGTGCAGGAAAGTCCCCTCGTGTTCAGCGTAACCAGAGAAACAGCAAGTTTTCTTTGCCTGCTGAAATGGGTTGTTTGTTAGGGTCAGTTGGGGAAGACAAAACCTTGAAGCAAACATCTATTAGTAAATATCCTGATAGTCAAAATGGGGTCCCAGAGCAGGAAATGACTACTCAAGAAGAAAGGTCAACACTGGAAACTCATAAACACAATTTCTCTGATGCTCAAAATGATGGAGCATCGTCTTCTTTGCTGTCAAAGTCAATTGTAGTTGAGAATTCTGATATAGTGGGAGCATCCCAAACTTGTAACCTTACTGTCAGGACTGGAAAAGAGAAAGGAAAAAGGCGAAGGAAGAGAAAGGGTGCTGGTGCAGTATTAACAGGACTTCTTGATGTTTCAAGTAGTCAAAGTGGAAACTCTACACCTTCATCTCCATTGTCTCCTGTCATATCTGTAGTGCCTAACCGTGCATGGTCACTATCTCCTGAAGTTGACCAACCTAACGAGTCTAGATATTCATTTACTCGAAGGGCTGACCAACATTGTGAAAAGGGTCGAGTTCCTGAACCTCTTTCTGAAGCAGAAGTATTGGAACCTCAGCTTCCTGTGAAGTGCCACAGTAACAACTGGTATCTTTCTACTCCAGAGAAGCCTTCAGCACCAAGAAAAACTGCTAGTAAACCTGTTTTGTTGCCTTCTGCCACTTTCCCTTCTGCTGGTAGGACTGCTCCCATGTTGTGCTCTTCTCCTTCACTGGCTTCAACATCTAAGATTGCTCCTCATGCTCGGGCGCCTGGGTCCAAACTTTACAACCTGAAAACTGTTGGTGGAGACCAGGCAGGGTTAGAGATGAATATACATATGATATTTGGGGTGATCATTTTTCTGGACTCCGTTTGATTGGCAAGACAAAGGATGTTACCTCCTTGAACTTCAATGCAGCAGAAAACAATTCTGATAGTTTCTTTGTAAGAGGACCTCAAACCCTTGTGACAAATTCTCTATCAGCATCTGTAAGTTGTTTTAATCAAGAAGGTAAATGATAAAATCTACTTAATAATTATCAACTTCTTGCACCTCCAAACTCTCCTCGGCTTGTTCTTTTGATCTCATAGTTAGAATAGAAATCAGAAAGCATGTGTGTACATATATATATTTATTCACTACTGCGAATGTCCGGATGTTTTTCTTGACCATGATGTCTAAACCCGACCGGTAGAGACCTGTTTTGCTTTCTTTCGACATTTGAATGGCGAAAAACATCCGGATGTCCATAATAGAGAATAACTCGCATATACTTGCATTTTATTTCTAAGTGATTCTGTCTAAAACTGTGGAAAATCAGAAACGGAGAAACACTTTGTATTTTTTGTATCTAGGTTTTTTAGTCCCTACAGACTATATACACAACTTCTTCTAGAGATAACTACTAGAGAAAGAGTTGTAAGTAGAAACAAACTCTCCTAAGTTTAATCCCTATAAGAGAGGGATTATCTATCTAACACCTAATTCAAATATAACAGACTAGTTTACATGTAACTAATTATTAGTAAATAACTCTAGTAAATAAACATTCCAACACTCCCCCTCAAGCTGGTGAATAGGCATTCTCCATTCCCAGCTTGGAAACAATCTCCTGGAAAGTCCCACTGTTGAGTCTTTAGTCAACACATCAGCCAGTTGGTCTTTGGTTGGAACAAAAGGTGTGCATATCAGCCCACTATCTAGCTTCTCCTTTATGAAGTGTCTGTCCACTTCAATATGCTTCGTCCTGTCATGCTGGACTGGGTTGTGTGCAATGCTGATTGCAGATTTATTGTCACAGTAGAGTTTCATAGGTCCATCCCACTTAATCTTCAAGTCTTCTAGGATGATCTTCAGCCATAGTAATTCACAAACTCCTTGTGCCATTGCCCTAAACTCAGCTTCGGCACTAGACCTTGCAACCACATTCTGTTTTTTACTCCTCCAAGTCACCAGGTTGCCACCAAGGAAGTGCAGTAGCCAGAGGTAGACATTCTATCCACAACTGATCCTGCATAGTCAGCATCGGTATATGCTTCTAGAACCAGCCCTGCATCTCTCTTGAACAAGATTCCTTTTCCCAGATTAGCTTTAAGATAGTGTAGGATACGATGGACAGCCTGTAGATGAATCTCTTTGGGACTGTGCATAAATTGACTCACCACACTAACAGCATATGCTATGTCTGGTCGTGTGTGTGAGAGGTAGATAAGTCTGCCAACCAATCTCTGATAGGTTTCCCTATTCACAGCGGCATCCTCATTTGCTTCTCCAAGCTTATGATTAGGGTCTATAGGAGTGTTTGCTGGTTTGCAAGCCAGCTTCCCTGTTCCTTTCAACAAATCAATTACATATTTGTTTTGAGATAAAAATGCCCTGTCGTGAGTGGGCTACTTCAATCCCTAGAAAATACTTCAATCTTCCAAGTTCTTTAATCTCAAACTCCCTAGCTAGACACTGTTTCAAGGTCTCCCTTTCTTTCTCATCATCACCTGTGACAATTATGTCATCTACATACACTAGAAGTGCTGTAACTCCCCCTGAACTTGAGTGTTTAATGAATAAGGTATGATCTCCTTGACTTTGTTTATACCCTGCAGCTATTAGAACCTTTGCAAACCGCCCAAACCAGGCTCTAGGCGACTGCTTAAGGCCATACAGGCCTTTTTCAACCGACACACCTTGCTTGCTTCTAATCCACTCCCATACCCTGGTGGAACTTGCATGTATATTTCCTCTTCTAAGTCTCCATGAAGAAAGGCATTCTATATACACAACTTCTTCTAGAGATAACTACTAGAGAAGGAAGAGTTGTAAGTAGAAACAAACTCTCCTAAGTTTAATCCCTATAAGAGAGGGATTATCTATCTAACAACCTAATTCAAATATAACAGACTAGTTTACATGTAACTAATTATTAGTAAATAACTCTAGTAAATAAACATTCCAACAAAAACACGTTACTTAACCAATTAAAATTTTCAATATCAGAGTTTTTTTTTTTTTTAAAAATTAAATTTTTTATATTTTCAAAGAAAAAGAATTCCAACACTTTCCAATTATTATTTCCTTATAATTTACTTTTACTACTAGGAATTATGGGTCTCCTCTTGTATTTTGATTCTATATACGGTATACTAGTTTACTTTTTGATACACACCCTCCGTAAGATATATGGAAAAATAGGAACAAAAAAAAGTCATGCTTTATGAGCTAGGTTGCTGATAAACATAGTTACATAGTGTCAACTGTCAAGGGTAACAATGGGTTATATATCTATGAGCTCAAAATAATAATAATAATATAATATCTTATCATTAGTAGAATGTTACGTTTTCTTTTTGACTTATCTTTCTCAAAGCATATAATCATCTGAAAACTGATTAAAATTTCCTGCAATTGAAATGGTCTTATGTTTACGAAATTGTTAATAAATAACATGGACAAAATCTCTATTTACTATAAAATTCTAGTTTCTTAATGGCTGTGAGAACTTCATACTTCTGTTGTAAGTGTAAAAGAGGTAATAGAAATCTTCCAGATGTGTGCTAGTGATTTACAGAGACAGCGGCATTTTGAAAAGTGAGTTGCTGCAAGAGGAACTTGGTTGTTTGTGAAGTCATTCATGGCTTTGATATGCTGCCACCCAGACACCTGGGATTGCGAACATGTACATTGTTGTGTTAAAATTTCTGTTTATTTGTTCCGTTGGCAAATATGTTATATGTATGCATTGCTCTTTCGATTGGTGAGAGTAGTAGTAGTGGAGTTAAATTATTGTTGCTTGTTGTAGATAACTAGATTGAAGACATTGTGGATGTATATGTATGTTTTTGACAGGAGAACTTCATTTTAGTTGAAAGAAAAACAAGTAATGAAATTTCGCCTCTAGTTTATTGATGAAGATGCTGATATTGTTTCTCATTTTGTATTGCTGAATTCATATGACTGATTCTACTGAAGTACAGTATGAAACTGGTAACTGTCTAAACTTGCCAAACACAAGTATTGTCTTTGATATGTTTTATTGGTTAACAGTATCAGTCCATCAGTTCATAGATCCTGAGAAATATTAGTGTTAAGAATGACATGACACGATACTCTTTAATGATCTGGTCTGTTCCGTTGTCCTTGCATGTAGACATTTCTCTGTGAAATCAAAGCGTGTTAGAATGTTGTAGCTTTCACTATTATGGCTCCTTATGACACTGGAGTACTGGCAGTCTGGCACTAGTTATTATACCTCTGTGTGTGGTGTGTGTGTGTGAGAGAGAGAGAGAGAGAGAGGAGAGAGAGAGAGAGAGAGAGAGAAAGAGTACCTGTAAAGAGGACAGAAGGTAGGACAATATTTTTCTGATTTTCTCCATTAGAGAGCTCTTTGTTATGCCTGCAATGGAGTTGGACAGCAAAAGAAGGTTGCCAACATTAATACATTTATTGTGAGAATTCCAGGGACCATTTTTTGTATTAATTTTTCTCAGGAAATAAGAGAGCTGTTTGCAAGAAGAAAATGACCTCACCTCACCTTGCCTTGCTCAGCCAAAAAAAAAACCACCTTTCCCTCTCTGTTTTGACAGGTAAATGATGAAATCAAGTCTAGTTTATGAGCATCTCCAAGGGGCTCCCTAAATGGCTCCATGTTTTAGAGAGCCTCTTTGTGGCTCTCCAAATGTAGGGAGCTCCCTATCTTCTCTTTCCTAATTTTTAAATATTTTTAAATTGATTTTGTTATTAAAAAATGATATCATAAGAGCATGGTTATTTAAATACAATTTAAAACAAAAATTTAACAAAAATTTAGGAAGTATGGTTGGAGTGATCTCATGAATAGTTGCTAGCTAAAATAGCATTTAAACTAAAATAGTTTTTAAGCTAAAATAGCAAAAATTTAGGAAGCATAGTTGGAGATGCTTTGTAGATTATAGTTTGTTTACAGTACAGTTTTTTTGGTTGGTTTTCTGGCAAAAAGATGGCTCATTTTTGGTGGTCCTGTCTCTAGGTATGTATTGGACCACAACCACAGTAAATGTAGACTGTGACTGATTTATCCTTGCCTATTTAGGCAGCTTATCCAAATATGATTTAGGAGATGGGCTCTTCCATTTAGTACTAGTACTCAAATTATCTAGAGATAATGTACAATTCTAGATTTTTTTTTTTCACCTTGGTAGGGGATTCAACTTGGAATCTCAACGATATTAATAGGTCTGATTACTGCCGGGCTATGCCTGCGACCTCAATTCTAGTGGAAGTAATTGATCAACAAGTGGAATTGGAAAAAAGTAAAATAAAAATTTAATAGATTGTTCATCATGACTTCATGTCATGTGAGCTGTTGGTGATGTCCCTCTAAACTCAGAAAAGAAAAGCTTCTCATTGGCTCTTCCAAAAGTTTCCTTGTTTGTATTCCTATAAAGTCTTAGATAAATTCTATTGTACTATTATAGGCTAATGATCTAATTATTGATATAATCTAGTCTAGATGGCTCCAAAATTTGTTAGATTTTTTCTTAAAATATGTCTGAGATATTATTATTCACTGAAAATCTTTATCATTAACCAAATTAAAAAATTAAATAAATTAAAAATAAAATAAAAATCAAATTCCATTGACAAAATTTAAGGATGATTATGAATCCTTCATAATCAACTTTTTACCAAGATGTGTACAATAGTTTAATATCTATACTAAATTAGTGATCTTAGTTTTATTTCGATAATATCTCAGGTTCGACAGGTGGTATATCGAATAAAAAAGGAAAAGAAAAGTTGAAGAAAAGAGTACACACGATAGATAATAACGTGTTAATTTAATAAGAAAATTACAAAGCGTGACTATCAAGTTCCAAAAGAGAATCGAAGAGAAGAGACATTGTTGATTCTTTAGCATGTGGAAGTGCATATGCAATTTTGGGCTTTTAATTAGCATCAAATTCCAGCGTTTGTTGAAATGTTGATTGTTGATAATTATTGTTTCTGACTTTTTGCTTTTGGCCTCACCCTACCTCCTCATGTCCCTCTTCTTCTAATCAAATTCGATCCATACTGCATGCTTTGCTCTCCTCTTCTTCAATCTTCATATATGCTTGCTTTGCATGGGACCTTTTTCTTAAAAAGAAGGTCTTGCTTGGGACCATTTTCTTTTTTCTTTACTTTTTTTGTGAATTATTAATACGAGTTTCATGGTTTTTTTATTTTTTTATTTTTTTCATTTTTTTTATACAGCAAAATTGTAAGAATCCAAACTCTATCCCTTCCGATTTTTATAATTATTTGAGGGTCGTACTAAAAGGAGTTTAAAGTCAGAGCTTGTTTTGATTAGTATATGTACAATTAACTGGAGATAAAGTAGTCGATGTTGTTTAAAATTATCTATTTAAATAGATAAATTGTCAATAATTTATCATGTGATTAAATAACTATATATAAAACATGATCAACAAAAAATGAAGGCCAATTAATTAAGATTCATATGTGACTACTCTTGAGAGAGTTAATTAAATATATAAATATAGTTTGTAGGTTTTTGTTCTTTAAATGTAATTAACAGTGTACTTACTTTTAGAAAGTAATTGAATTCATGATCATTATCCAAATTAAAATTAGTTTAGATATCAATTTCTAGTCATACACATATAATTAGATAAATATAACTAGGGGTCGTACATGTGTATCCATAGATAGATATACATTGAAATATGCTTTTTCAAACACTAGCGACATAGACAAGATGATGTTGATCAAGTAGTATACCTAGCTCCCCACACCTGCATCACGAGATTGTGGGTTCGAGTCATCCTCTCCTTAAAATCCTGAATTTATGTAATATTTCAAAACAAAGAAGAAAAAAAAAAAAAAAAAAAAAAACTAGAGACATAGAGAGAGGGAGATGGCACAATGATTTCACTTCAGAGGCATGCACTTGCAATTCATTATCACTATCACTTCCCAACTCCCATCCCCCTCTTAAACCCAATTTGAAGAATTCATCAAGATAGTTGTCCCCCACTCACACTCTCACACTATGGCAACTTGACAATCTCAATTCTCAAATAGTAGTGCTATATATATATACACGTCAAAAAAAAAAAAAAAAATATATATATATATATAGTGTGGGAAGAGGTTTTAAGTACAGATTTTTTATGTTTTTTCATGTGAGATCCGACTCTATAACGTTATAGAATAAACTAGATAATTACGGACTCAAGAGAGTTTATTCTATAACGTTATAGACTCGATCGCAACCTCACATGGAAAAAATTATGTGGGAATAGAATGTTTCTATTTGATTAACAAAAGAAAGCTTTGTGTAAAACAACATTTTTAAGGTTTAAGGTATGATTAAAGACTTATAAAGCTAGACTTATAAGACTTGTATGACTGTAAGAGATGTCACTTTTTTTTTTTTGCCCTACAAAAAGGTCATGTAATACAATGATGTATAATGACTATAGAGCATATGAAAAAGATTAGAGAAAGAGAGAGAGAGAGAGAGACATAGTTGGATGGATTACAAATTTAAATGGTTGTGTTTGAGCCACATGTGATGTATACTTCACGACTCACGTGGTTTGAGATAATGAGATTATAGAAAATATACAAAAAGTACCTAATTAATCTCTTGATCTTCATATATTATTATTATCTTATAATGCATGGGGAATGAGATTCTCAAAGTTTACTTTAAACATACTTTTCCTCTTTAAACAACTCCCATTTACTGTTATTTTTATATAATTGCTTCCTACGTTATTTAATTTCTCACTGTTTTTTTTTTTTTTTTCTACTTCTTTAATTATTTTATCAATTACATCATCTTTTAGATCAGACGGTGTACACCTCTTATTCCACGTAAGTGGCGGGGTTTGAGTCATATCATGCACATTATAAGTATATATGATAGTTTTCCTTCTAGTATTGTGGGAGTTGTGAGAATAATTATTCAAACTTGATAAATGGTATCAAATTTCAAAGAAAGCTATTATGTATATATATATATCTGTTTTATGTGTTACTATTAATTGATTACTTTTGAATCCTTCACCTACCATAAAAAGAATATATTACTGTAATTCCTTTTTCTTTCTTTTTTACATAATTGATCTTACATGGTTGAATTCAAAGATGTAAAAGAACAAAATATAAGATAAGTTATAAAAAACACACAAAAAGAATAAAAACATATTAAATTAATTAGAGCAATGTTAGACGTCCTAATTTTTTTTTCCCAAATTCTGTCTCAAAAATTTAAACGTTTAGCATTACTCAATTAATTAATATTTTAATGTAAAAAGATATTGTTAGTGAGAGGTGAGTCCCTAGTTTTCTCCATCATTGATTAGCACGTTAGCTTTGCTTACTTGGAAAGTCATTGTAGTTATTAAAGCCCTCCAAATTATTAATCAAACTTGGGGCAGATACAATTAACTGCTCTATTAATGATATGCTTATCATTATAATTGTCATTACTCTAATTCTTCAGGAAATGCCATTAATTGTACATGGTCCTTCATTAAACTTTTTTTTTTTGAATAATAGTTGTACATTAAAAGTACATAACAGTTGCTATCACATGTAATGTACTGACAAATTCTTATTCATATTCTACACGCTTTCTTTTCTCACTTGTTTCACTTCAATCTTGTACTCATCAGAAGTAAATTAAAAGTAAAGAAAAAAAAAAATCGACATAAAAAAAAAAACTCTTAACTCTGAAGTGATACTTTGAAAGATGTTTTTAACCACCGACTATGTTTAATATGTTAAGAGTTGTGTTGAAATTATAATAATCTTTCGAATTATGCTCCAATAATATTAATTACCCAAAAAAAAAAAAAAAAAAAAAAACTCTTAACCTTGAAGTCTGAAGTGAAACTCGAAAGATGTCTTTACCACCACTATGTTTAATATGTTAAGAGTTGTGTTAAAATTTTAATAATCTTCGAATTAGGCTTCAATAATATTAATTTAAACACACAAAATCCATACTAATTTAAACCTGCCAAGTAAATTTTAGATTTTTAAAAAATTGGATTAGATTATTTACAAGTGGTTCCACATAAAATAAAAAAATAAAAAGCAGTAAAGTAGTTATATATTTCCCCGTAAAAAACAAGTAAATCTATATTTGATTTTACAGGTCCCAACAAATTCTTATCAAGCGGGTAAATCTATATTTGATTTCATAAGGTCTCAACAAATTCTTATTCTTGACGGTCAAATTTCAAAAGAAAAGAAAAAAAAAAAAAAAAAAAAAAAAAAAAAAACACTTAGATGAAGAAGATGGTGGAATAAGGTGGTTGTCACTTGTCACACAAACAACACGATCACACAAAGCTAAAAAACCGCACTCTGTCTCTCTCACTGTATCTCCCCGTTTGCCAGTTCACATTTCATAGCCTCTCCGTGTCTCTCACTCTCAGTCTCAACACACTTGCATGCAAAAATCAAAATTAAATCAAATACTAATTAATAATTAAACCACCAGTGATTAGTGAAGTCAAGTATACCGTGATACTCTCTGTTCTTCTCCATTATTTACTGTTTAGAGTTGTTTAATTTCTTACAAACTAACTTAGATTTTTTTCGATTCTTATATTCAAAGTAATAAAATATTTGTTCTTGGTCGGTTGGTCCATCTGTTACGCTACTACTCTTGGATTTACACTTCCAAGTTCCAAGTTCGAATTCTCGTCGTTTTCTTCTTCTTCCATCTGGGTTTTTAATTTTTATTTATACAAGTAATAATATAAATATTTTTGTTGTTTTGCTCCACTCTGTTCGAGATACTAAAAATATATATAAACAATTAGATATCGATATTATTTTTATATACAACGCATGCAGCTGCAGCCATTTCTGCTTCTTGTTGTTTTTCTCTTTCAACTTTCCCGCTCTGTAACTTAAAATAAAAAAAGAAGAAAAGTTGTTTCACAAATTCATAGACACAAACTCTGTCTCTTTCTCTCTCTGTTTTTTTCACTATCTCTCTCAACTGGGTTTGAGTTAATTGTTGTGAAGATTGCTGGTTTTGCTCATCGTTCTTTGTTTTCCGGCAACAACAACAAAAAAACCAATAAAGATGAATACAAGAGTCCGCACTGCTCTTCAATCCATGAAACCTCCTTTAAAGCATGATAAAAAAGTAAATTCTTTTTCTCTTTTTCTTATCTGCAAGAAATATCTAGATTTGAGAAATTTTGAGCAGAAATGGCTCCAGAATATTTTTTGTTGTTGAGAATTTCAGAATCTGGGGTGGTTTTATATATTCTTGAAGATTGTGAAATCTGTTAAAAAGGAGAAAAAAGCATGAACTTTTGACACATATCTGACTCGGATTCTTTCACTTGTCTCAAGAAAAGAATGGTTTCTCCTTTAAGTTTCTTTTGATTTGCATCTATTTATTTATTTATTTATATAATTTTATGCTTTTGATTCTACAAAGAAGGAGAAAATGGAGACTCAGGGAAGCAGAGGACTTGGTGCTAGCAAAGCTGTGACCAATCGGCGTCGATCCAACAGGGAAAGGAAAATGGCCTTGTTAGAAGATGTATATATACACAAATTTTGTTACATTAATTCAATTTATCCAATTGGATTCTTGCTATTGATGTTCATTTGATTTGATTTGATTTTAATGGTTTCAACTTCCAAATTTGCAGGTTGATAAACTAAAGAAGAAGCTTAGACATGAAGAGAATGTTCATAGAGCTTTAGAGAGAGCATTTACTAGGCCTTTGGGTTCTCTTCCTCGTCTTCCTCCTTATCTCCCTCCAAATGTTAGTATCAATTTCTCTTTTCCATTTGTAGTTTATAGAAAACTTTGAATGAAACCCAGATGAACCCAACTGTAGTTTTGAAATTTGATATGAAGATTGGATTGGATTGGATTGTGATTTTGTTTGGTTGTTGTAGACATTGGAGTTACTTGCTGAAGTAGCTGTTTTGGAAGAGGAAGTTGTTAGGCTTGAAGAGCAAGTTGTGAATTTCAGACAAGGTCTCTATCAGGAAGCTGTCTACATTTCTTCCAAGAGAAATGTAGATAGTTCTAATGATTCTGACCAGTTGTTGTCCATTAGAAGATGTAAGCACCAGCGATCGAAATCTTTATCACACAACGAGTTCAATTTGGTGTCAACTCCGGCTAGGTCTCAACCTTCTCTTGCTAGAAGTAGTTCAAGTAGAAAGCTGTTGTCATCGGACTTTATCAGGACAATGAATGGAAAACAAGGCTTAACCAAACCCAATCCCTCTTCAATTATTCATTTGGAAGATGTTCAGGGAAAAGAGAACCGGTTATGTACTAATTCTACGAAGGAGAAGCAATCCCCGGAAAAGAAAGTTGCCAGAGTTATTACTCCGGTTAAGAGACTTCTAAGGAAGAATGAATCGTTGGACAAGTGTTCTGATCCTTTGAAGTTGCAGGTATGTATGCACACACCTACTAGTAGTTCTCAATTTGAGCTAGAATTTAGATGTTGATTTTGGTTTTGTTTGTCCAGCTAGAGTGTAGATTATTAGAGGACCGTGAAAAAGCACAAGAGAGCTGTTCTGGTTCTTCGGAGGACAGATTATTATTATTGGAAGCTGAAAGCACACCAAACAAAGTATCCGAGGATATCGTGAGATGCTTGTCTAGCATTTTTGTCAGGATCAGCACCTTGAAGGACAAAGGAGACGATGATTTTTGGGATCCCTATGGTACGCGTTCAGAATTCAGAACAAGTGACGTTGGTCCATATAAGCATCTATGTGCAATTGAAGCTAATTCAGTTGATCTTAATCGAACAACGATTGCTTTGTTTCTGATCCACAGACTAAAGTATGTGCTTCGATTTTTCGCCTCTCACTCTTATGTTACACTACTGCTATTACTTGTTTTCACATTGTCTAGATGATCATTTTAGGTTCCTACTTGGAAAGCTTGCCTCTGTCAATTTAGAGGGTCTCACCCATCAACAAAAACTCGCATTCTGGATAAACACTTATAATTCCTGCATTATGAATGTAAGATCTCTCTATGTTTTCCGAATAACTTTTAAAATTAACCGATGATGCTGGACATACGAAAGCAAGAAGATAACTTACTTATGCATTTCAACTCTCAATCTCTTAGGCATTTCTAGAGCATGGGATTCCAGAGACTCCTGAAATGATGGTAGCACTGATGCAAAAGGTTAGAATTATTTGTTATATGCAGTAATAAACTAGATTCACCAAATTTGATAATCTACGAATTGCCATATAGGCAGAAAATAGGATGTTAATGTTGTGACTTTATAGGGCATTTACGCTCGTATATTCATCATTAATTGTTAGAAAGCTTAAGTATTATCAACGAAAAGGGTATTTACGCCTCTATTACGCTCGCAGTAAAGAATGTGACTAACTTGTGCTGTGCTTGCTCCAGGCAACAATAGTTGTGGGAGGACACTTGTTAAATGCACTTACAATTGAGCATTTCATCTTGAGACTGCCATATCACATGAAATTTGTAAGTGCATAGTTTTAAGCAGAGGATTGGATTATTAAACATTTATTGAAAGCTTTTGCTGTTTTGTATAAAACAAACTAATTTCTTTTATCTTCTATGTGAAAGACATGTCCCAAAGCTGCTAAAAACGATGAGATGAAAGCGCGGAGTATCTTCGGATTGGAGTGGTCTGAACCATTGGTTACATTTGCACTCTCCTGTGGCAGCTGGTCCTCCCCTGCTGTAAGTTCGTTTAGAATTTGGTTAATTGCTATGTTACTTGCAGGAAACTGGTTTAATTACTTTCTATTTCATAATATAAGAGTGATATTTACACATACATCAATGAAATAAGATCCCATATGTTGAAAAATTCATATAACCAATAAGTTTTAGTTGACAGAATGACAGGACCTGTCCTAACTCCTCTATCCTGTGAAATATCATCTCTTTCTGGGACCGGGTTCCATTCTAAATTCATCTCTTTCTGTACAACTTAAAATACATAAAACTCAATTTAGGATTTATTGGAAATCTAATAATCCATATAAATTTCTAACTTCACAAAATAGTATCACTTATTTGAATTTCTCAATACATTGATCATCATATTTCTTCATCTTCTTTTTTCTATTTGAATTTCTCTTATTTATTCATTTTTTCTATTTTATCATCCTCTTGCATGCTTTGCCACCTTTCACATGCTTGCCACCTCTCTCAAGTCTTAATTAGCTGTTCGTCATCTCCATGTCGGTAGCTGGTTACTTTTTATTTTATTTTTATTTTATAACTCAATTGGGTTTGTTTTGTATCTATGGACTTAGGTCATGTGTTTGAGCTTGGATTTTGACTTATGTATTATAATTAACAAGCCCAAATCCAAGTCCAAACATATGACCTAAGCCCGTTGATTTAAGCTTAGTCCGATCAAGTTATTAAAAAATAATTATAGTAAAAAAAAGTAACCAGCTACCCGCTTGGAGACAGTTGGCAACTAATTATGAGAGGTGGCAAAGCATGCAAGAAATTCACTGGATTTTCATTGAAATTAAACATATACATTGAAATGAAGGTGAGGGTATACACTGCATCTGGGGTTGAAGAGGAGTTGGAAGCGGCGAAGAGGGACTATCTACAGGCAGCTGTTGGCATTTCAAAACTAAACAAGTTGATACTCCCAAAACTATTGGATTGGTATCTTCTCGACTTTGCTAAGGACCTGGAGTCGTTGATCGATTGGGTGTGCCTGCAGTTACCGGATCAATTCAGG